>KQ481983.1:2942874-2960288 GCA_001430745.1 Auxenochlorella pyrenoidosa
ATCAATCGCGATTTTGTAGAGGTGGATGACGTGGAGGCCAACATCCAGAGGCTGGTGGAGCAGTACAAGGCCAGCCGCATCGCGGCGCACGTGCAGGAGCACATCAAGGTGCGCGGAGCGGGGCCGGGCACGCCTGGTTCCGGCAGCGCCGGGAGTGTTGAGAGTTCTGTTGGCTGCCTCGGCCCACGCTGTGATAGAGCAGGGTTTGGCAAGCCATGCAGCCCCACGCGTGTGCACGCCCCCTGCTCCGCAGGCGCTGGACGCGGCGCCCGGCCAGGTCTACTCGCACGGCGGCCAGCAGCCGGGCTTTGCCTACCAAACCACTGTGCTCACCCACCGCACCTTCCTCAACAACCTGCGCAATGTGGGCGTCTTCTGGTGAGGCGGCCGCGGCGCAGGGGATCCGCGCAGGCGCAGACTAGCGGCAGCAAGCTGCTAGAGCAGCGGCGGCAGGTGCGGCGGCAGCATGTGCAACAGCACCAGCGGCAGGCATGCATGTCGGCGGCGCCTCTGCTTGCGCCCACCGCCGCTGCGGCACCCCGCCGCCCACCGCAGGATGCGGCTGGCCATGTATGTCATGCTCTGCCTGGGGGTGGCCTTTGTCTACTTCCAGGTGGGCGGGGGCCACGCGGGCTGAACCGGGTCGCTCGGTGTTGCCATGTGCCTCAAGAGCAGCGGCTTCGTGCCCCTTGTCACGCATGCCGCTGTGCCGCAGTGTTGGTGAACAAGGGAGAGGCCGGCTTTTCCTTTTAGCCCCAGGGTCTGCCTCAGAGCAGGGTCTGGAAACAGCTGCTGTTGCGCCAGCACAGACACCCAGCTCTCTGCTGCGGCTGCTCACTGCACCCTCCTGCCCCGCCGGCACCCCTGTGCCGCAGCTGGACGACGCCTGGAAGGATGTGTACAGCCGAGCCGCGCTGCTCTTCTTTGTGGTGGCCTTCCTCACCTTTATGTCCATCGCCGCGTTCCCTGCCTTCATCGAGGGTGAGAACGAGGGCCAGGGCAGGGCAGGGCAGGGCGCACGCTGTGTCCCTTAATAGGGTGCCTCGCAGAGCAATGCGTGCACGCCTCGACATGCCCGACACCCTCCCCGCCAGCGCCCCGACCGCCGCGCCTGCCCCCCCGCCGCCCCGCGGGCAGACATGAAGGTGTTTGTGCGCGAGCGGCTCAACGGCTACTACGGCGTGCTGACCTTCACCGTGGCCAACACCCTGGCCTCCCTGCCCTTCATCTTCCTCATCGCCGTGGTGCGCGGCGCCGCGGGGCGGGGCGCGGCAGGCGCATTGCAATGCAGACTTGACAGCCTGCTACACTCAGCAGGATGGGTGTGTCTGCTGCCCTTTTGCCGCGTATGCCGTGGCCGCCCGGGCTCCTCACATGGCAGCGCCCTCGCCCCGCCCAGGTCTCCACCGTGTGTGTCTACTTCATTGCCGGCCTGCGCGGCGGCGGCGAGGCGGTGTGGTACTTCATCCTCAACCTCTTCCTGGCCCTGGTCACCGTGGAGTCGCTGATGATGGTGGGGGGGGAGCGCAGGGGAGGGCAGGGAAGGTGGCACGGCGTGGCTCACGTTTCCCTGCTGCCTGTGGCACGTCCGTCTTCGCCTGCCTGCGGGCCAGCCTGGGCCCCTGGCCATCTTTCGTTACGAGGCCCTGTGCAAAGTGCAGGGCAGCCCCACATGCGTTGCTTGCACCATCTGCGTTCCCGACCGTGCTTGCCCTCCACCCTTCCGCCCCCTGCCCTGGCAGGCCATTGCCCCGCTGGTGCCGCATTATCTAATGGGAATTGCAGCAGGCGCCGGCGTCATGGGCCTGTTCATGATTGTCTGCGGCTTCTTCCAGCCCCTGAACTCGATGCCCAAGGTAGGTCAAGGAGGGGCCGGCGCTGGGGCGGGTGTGGCCGGCTGAGGATGCTGCCTGAACTGAGTGGACAGCTTGGCACTGGTGTTGAGCCCGCGGCGAGCTTGTGCGTCTCGTCCACCGCCCTCAGCCCCCCCGGCCTCTGCCTGCAGCCCATCTTCCGCTACCCGCTGTCCTACATCTCCTACCACACCTTCTCCTTTACCGGCTTCATGCGGAACGAGTTCGAGGTGGGGACTGGAGGGCCCAGAGTGGACTGTTTATGATGCATGCGGTGCCGGTGCTGCAGAGCCAACCAATCCCGTCGGACAGCAGGATTGTACAAAGTATTCACGCCATGGTGCCTGCTGCTGCTGCTGGTCGCAGCAAGCTGAGGCGGCCCCTGGTCAGCCTGCATCGCTCCACGCACACCTGCCCAGCTCTGTTGACAGGGATGTGTGCTGCAATTGCATGTGCAGGGCACGTCCGGCTGGGGCTGCCCGCCAACCGTGAACGGGACAGTGGACCCCAGCTGCAGCATGGACGGCCAGGCCATTTTGAACTATTACGAGATCATGGACATCAACAAGGTGCGTGCAGGAGCAGGGGGACGGGGGGGCACGTCAAGCGCAAGCACGGATGGGGGGCGTGGAAGGCAAGGCAGCTGTAAGCGTTGCATGCATGAGGGGATGGGCTTGAGAGGGGCTCAGTTAGAGGGAGGGAAGGTGCGCTGGACCTGCTGCACTGCCCTACATGCCGAGACCTTCAGGCCACGCCCTCCACCACCTGGCGGGCTGCTCACGCGCTGCCAGCCCTCCCGCCCCTTGTGCAGTGGGTGTGCCTGGCCATCCTGGTGGGCATGGCGTTCTTCTACCGCACCCTCTTCTTCGGTGTGCTCAAGCTCAAGGAGTGGAAGAGCAAGTGAAGCGGGCACCTGGCATGCGAGCCCCAGCAGACGATTACAAGGCGGCTGGGAGGGCTGGTGCCAGCACCGTGCGGGCGGCAAGGGCGGCATAGCCTGGGTGGTCAGCAAGCCAGGTTGTCCGCGAAGGTGGCTCAGCACATCACCTCACCTCCTTTGATGGCTGCTTATGCCACGAAACTACCCACTGTGTATGATTGCCTCCCTGGAACGCTTCCAGCATGGGCTCCTTACTGGGGGCGCCGGTGCAGTGCAGTGCTCGTGCCTGACGTTCTGAATACAGGGCAGCGCCTCTTCCGGCTGACCAGTCAGTAAGGATATGGATGCTTGATGTTTATCCGTCACCACCTGGGTGTGGTCTGACAAGGAGGCCTTCCCATTGCACAGCGTTGGTACCTGCTGTGCTGCCGCAGCGGTGGGAGGCCCAGTTGTTCATCAGCTCTGAACACCCACATTTGGCCGACTGCACCGCTCAGACACTTGTCTGTACAATTTCGCATCTCAAACTCTTGTTCACAGGCCCCCTCTGGTGGTGTTTCCCAGCCGCCCGATTCACATGGCCTGCCACGCCGTGCAGTGCGCCGCGCAAGCAGCCCGGCCTTGCCAACGATCGTTTGTGGGGGCAGCGGCGGGCCGCAGGGCGGCAGTTGTTCGGCGCCCACTTGCGCCCCGACTGGCAGCGGCGCAGGAGGGCAGCACTCCAGCGGCGACCACCGCTGCCTCTGCTGATGCCCTGTTCAAGGAGCTGGATGAAATCCTGGATGACTACCGCCGCGCTCCTGTCAGTGTGGTGAGTGACCGTGCTCATTTCAATGGCGCAACACGACAGCAGAAGCGGCGCTCTGCCTGTCCCTGCCGTCTCCCTCAGTCCACTTGACCAGCTCCCCGCCTGCCCATGGGCCGTGTCCACCTGTGCAGAAGCAGGAGGTGACTGCCGACGTGCTGACCACAGTGCAGCGGCTGGCGGATGCGGGCGCCCTCAAGAAGTGGGGCGTTGCGCTGCCAGACCTGCCGGAGCGGCGCAGCGTGCTCCTCGGTGAGGGGCAGGCAGGACCAGGGGCTGCGGGCTGCAGATGCAGGCAACAGGATCGTGGTGCGGCAGCAGCACTTTTCTACCAGGCGATTGCCTCTGGCCCCTCTTTGCAGTATGCTCACTCGCGACCGCCGCTGCCACGCCCCGCAGGCGAGCTGCGCCTGGTGGGCGTCAGCCAGCCGGAGAAGATTGCGCAGATCTCCGTCCGCAACGACGCCGCATTCCTGTGGAGCACGGTGGGCGTCACGTCAGTGATCGCGCTGGTGCTGGGCCAGCTGCCCGGCGACTGGGGCTTCTTCAGCGCCTACCTGGCGGGTGAGCGGGGCGGCGCGTGTGCCTCGGGGCGAGGCCATCACGTGCTCAGGGCTGAGCGCCAACCTTCATTCGAGGCCATGGCCGTCCATTCTCTGAGTCGTTCAGAGCTGCGTCCAGCCTGCAAGGCTCCCCGTCTCCTCTTCCTGCTGCTGCTGCGTCGCAGGCGGCATCTCTCTGGGCGTGCTGGCCATCGGCAGCATTAACCCCGGCCTCCTGCAGTTCGCCATCGATCAGTTCAGGCAAGCCGGGGCAGCCGGCATCATGCCTGCCGCGAATCGCACCCCTTTGCGGTGAAGCAGCCTGTGGGGCCTCTGGGCCCGCCAGTTTCCTGGGCCGGGTGGCTCTCACTTGCCCCTCCTGCTGGGGTGCCTTGGGTGCCTGCCTCTGCCTGAGTACTCATGCGTGCCTGCCTGCCCAACCGCCCTCCATGCGGCCCCACCCTCCGCGCCACCCCCCCCTGCAGCCAGGTGTTCCCCGACTACAAGGAGCGGGTGGTGCGCCACGAGGCCGCCCACTTCCTGACCGGCTACCTGCTGGTGCGCCTCTGAAAGCTGTCGGCCTTGGGCACCCACCCGCTGCTCCTCGCTGCTGCCTACCCGCCCGGCCCCGGACAGCACTGCGGCGCCAGCCAGGGCGCGTGTGTGGGTGTGCCTGAGGCATCGGCGCTGGCTTGCTGGCACAGCACCAGACACCCACCGCTCCCCTCACGGCTGTCTGCTCTCGCCCCCCCTCCGCGCAGGGCGTGCCTGTGGCCAACTACTCGTGCACGCTGGGCAAGGAGCACACCGACTTTGCCGAGGCCAAGCTGCAGAAGCGCCTGATCGAGGGCGTGCTGGAGCCGCAGCAGGTGGACCAGCTGTCGGTCATTGCCATGGCAGGTGGGCGCCGCACGCGCTGGCGCGCTGGCGCTGGGCATGTGCCGAGGCGGCAGGCCGGCGTGGGCCCCTGGCACGCACCGTGCCGCTTCTCGCAAACGCCCAGGCCCAAGCCCCGCGTCCGGGCTCGTCTCGTCACCAACATGCCTGTTGGCCTGCTGGCTGCCCCGTGCAGGCGCCACCTCCGAGGCCATGAAGTATGACGAAGTGATTGGGCAGAATGCCGACATGTTTGACCTGCAGGTGAGGCGGGGCAGAAGCAGGCCAGCTGGCAGGAGCAGCCCATGGCAGTATGTGCAGCATGCAGCGATGTAGGCCCGCACGGCAGGCGGTGGGCAGAGCCGCCTGGTATGCATGCCTCAGGGGCCCGCGTGCCGCCTGCCACGCCCACCCCTTGAGGCCCCGGCCTGCCCTCGCCCACCTCCCCTCTGCAGCGCATTATGAGCCGCAGCTCTCCCAAGCTTAGCGATGCGGCCCAGCAGAACCAGACCCGGTGGGCTTGCTACCAGGCGGCCACGCTGCTGCGGCGGTACCCCGCCGAGTACGAGGCGCTGCAGAAGGCCATGGCCAGCGGGGCCAGCGTGGTGGACTGCATCCGCGCCATCGAGGCGGCGGCCTGAGGCAGGCAGGCACCCCCTGGCAGCTGCTGACGCGTCGTCCAGCGGAGCTCCCAGTTTGTTAATCTTTGTTCTCTTCCCTCCATCAACATTTCATTTGTTTTTCTGCTCAGTTGTTCTGCAGAGCTGATTCCAAGATTGCACTGCTGGCTTGTACCAGGTTGTCTTACTCCTCTTTTTGTTGCCAGGAACCAGAATTTCCAAGCTGCAAGTTGCCCTCCGGCCAAGGCTGCAGTTTCCCACAGAAGCATTGCCAGGTCAAGCACAGACCGATGGCTGTGCTGAGGCCGCTGCCCCTGCTGCGCACCGAGATGCAGAGTCTGACGGGTGCAGGCTGTGTCGCAGACACCTTGGTGCCGCGCCCTGGTCTTTTGGAGGAGGAGAAGCCGGACGTGGGTGCTGCGCAAAGCAATGTTCAGCCGCGATTGACTCGGCCAATGAAAGAAGCGCCTGTCCAGGCGGAGCCGTCGGTGGCGCAGGCGGAGGTGCAGCCTCAGGATGCAGAGCCTGTCCCTCCACCCGCCAGGGAGGTCCAGGCCCAGGCAGCACCGCGCCAGTCGAGGGGCCTGCTCCTTGAATCGCCCGTCCTGATAATGTCTGGCCAGGTAGGAGCAGGGCAGAGGGTGCCGGAAGGGCGGAGACGCGCGGTCTTCAAGCAAAATGCCGGCCATTCTTCGCTGTCGCTCCCACTCCCGAGCCCCGCCCGCTTGGCCCCTTCCACCTCAGACTGTGGAGCCCTCTCCCTCCACCTCGCTGATGCCCTATCCGGTGCCGCTCTACCACTCAGCTGGGCGGGGCGGCGGGGCGCCGCCCGCAGGCGCTGCCGCCGCCAGCGAGCAGGAGGCGTCAGGGCAGCCGTTTGCCTATCCGTCTTGGGCCTATCCACGCAACTACATCGCACCCTCGCGCAACCGCCAGGTGTGGGGTTGTGAATGAGCTTGCAAGGTATCCAGGCTGCCAAACAGGCAGCTGCGCCGCTCGCGACCGCCCGGCTGCCGACTGCCCGCCTCGCCTCTTTGTGGTGCTCTTTGCAGGCCGCGGCCCGCGCTGTGGAGCGGGCGCAGCTGGTTGACCGGCCCGGGACTGTGCAGGTGAGATGACTTCATTGGCGGCTGCAGGTTGCGTCCGCGCCTTCCCAATTATGCCCACCCAGCCGCCCTGGGGTCGACTGCTACCTGTCCTGCGCTCCTCTCAACAACCTCCTCCCGCCCCTTCCCTGCTCCTGCAGCCGCCGCCAGACAAGCCCCGTCGGGAGAGCATGGCCAACGATGATGGCTACAACTGGCGTAAGTATGGCGAAAAGCAAGTCAAGGGCAGCCCCTTCCCTCGCAGCTACTACAAGTGCAGCCACCCAGGGTGCCCCGCCAAGAAGATGATTGAGCGGGAGCCCAAAACGGGCCGCATTTCGCAGGCGGAGCTCAAGGTGTGCTGGTTGGCCCTGCCGCTGGGCAGCTCTGGGCAGAATTGACGAGCATGTGCTCGTCATTGCTGTGTGCTGGGTTGTGGGTGCTGCTCAAAGCGTTACAGCGCCTGTCTTCCGAGGCGTGAAAGCATTGGCCAATACTGCATGCCAGCTTGATGTATGGATTGAGCCATTGCTTCCCAAGCTTGCGCCCTGCATGTCTGTGACACGATGTGTTCCTGGCCGCACCCAGTGGGTCCTCTGCTTCCTGGCACTGCTGTGCAGAACGAGCACAACCACCCCAAGCCTGGCCAGGTCCGCGGCCAGGGTGGCCGATCGTCATATGGCGGCGGCGGTGCAGGGTTGTACCGCCACAGCAGCAGCAGGGCAGGAGCACAGCAGCAGCATGAGCAGCAGCACCACCATCAGCACCAGGCAGGAAACGAGCTGTTGTCGCACGACCTGCAGCAGGAAGATGCTGTGGCTGCACTGACGGCCATGAAGTACTCGCCTGTCGTGCCTGGCATGCTGGGGTCAGCGCCGCACGACACCCCCACCACGCTGCTGCCCATCCCAGCAAGCCTGCGTGCCTCGCTGGAGCCTGAGGACCCGCAGACCAACGGCTGGGCGGTGCCACACCGCCTGCACCGCAGCAGCAGCGGCGGCAGGGGCGCGGCAGCAGCAGAAGAGCGCGATGACTCGGAGCTGTCAGGTTGGCGCTGCTGCGCCGTGTGCGGCATCCGCCTCGATGGCAGCCTGCCGCTGGCTGTCTGGCACATGAAACAGCACTTGCAGGCCCAACGCGCCGCCGATGCCCTGAACGCCCACGTGCATCGCATGAGCCTCCGCGCCGCCCGCCCACTTGGTTTGTGTGCTTGGTGTTGCGGGGCCCCGAAAACCACTCCATTACCACTTGGCGCCGCTGTCCAGCCCGAGGCAGGTGGCTGGCCCTACCTTGCCGCCACCTGCCTGCTGCTCATGCTAGTCCTCACCCTGCCTGTCCTCCTGCCTCTCCTCCCTGCCTGCAGACGAGGCGTACGACAGCGAGTTGATGGACTCGGGCGTGGACGACGATGAGTGGCAGCCTGGGGAGGAGGACTTCCGCAGCGAGCCGCAGTCAACTGCCGATGCTGCGGCAGCAGCGGCGGCCGCTGTGGCAATGGTGGGGCGCCGCCGCGCACACCAGGACACCTCGGGGCTCATCATGCTGGGCAAGCGCCGGCGCGGGCGGCAGCGGCAGGCTGACAGCGACGGCGAGGAGCTGTATGATCACGAGCTGTATGGTGACGATGACGAGGTCAAGGGTGAGCTGCACGGGGCGGGCCGCTGGGAGAGAGGAGCAGTGCTGTGGAGGTATTAAGGCACCTACACCCAACTTGTTGGGCCTGCTCGCACGCCTGCCTGGCATCTGCCTTTGCCCAGTCGCCCAGCCGGCCCGCCAGGCATGGCTTGAGTGGCCAGAAACCTGCTGGTCAAGCAAGGCAGTTCCAACCACCACGTTGCCTCCCCGTCTGCCTTCCATGATCTCCCTGCAGTGCTGCGCAACATGCATCACGGCTACACGCACCAGGCAGGGGATGAGGCCGAGGCGATGCCAGCGCCCAAGCGGCGTCAGCGGTCCTCCCCCACTGCTGGTGCGCTGGCCACTGCCGCGCAGCGCGGCCCCGAGGCAGGCGAGGGTGCAGGTGGCAATGGCGGCGGCGGCGGTGATGAGCGCAGCGTGGTGGAGCTGGAGACGGATGCGGATGGCATGGACGATGGCTACAGGTGGGCGCACGGCCTGCAGTGGTTGTCGTCTGTCATCCCGTCTGTGGCAGGTAGCGTGAGGGAGTTAGGCTTCACACATGTCGACGGCACAGAGTACCCACCACGTGCACTCATGCCCTCCTTTCAAAGCAAACGCCCTGCGTGGTCCCCTCCCTCCCTGCAGGTGGCGCAAGTATGGCCAGAAAATCGTCAAGGGCAACCCGCACCCGCGCAGCTACTACAAGTGCACCCACCCGGGCTGCAACGTGCGCAAGCAGGTGGAGCGCAGCGGGCGCAACTCGCGGATGCTGGTCACCACTTACGAGGGCACCCACTCCCATGACCCTCCGGCCACCAGCAGCGGGGTTCGCGCGGGCGGCCGCCGCGGCGGTGTCTTGGCGCGGCGGCCATCTGACGGTGAGCCCCACCGAGGCCGGGCTGTTTGGGTGTGTCTGGTGTGTCTGCTCCCATTTTATGCGGCCTCGCAGTGGGCCCTGCGGGTTGGAGGGTTCTACCATTGTCATGCTGTCTTGAGTTTGTGGCTCCCACCTCTATGCTTCTGCCCTCACGCATTTCCATGCAGTCTCAGCGCGGCCGCCTCTGCCTGATGCAGCGTCTGCCAAGCTGGTGCTGCCTGGCATGGAGCAGCTGCAGCAGATTGGCGGCATGCCGCTGCTGCTGGCACAGCACGTGGGCGGCTTGCCAGCCCTGCCCATCCCGCTGCCATCCAACGGGGCGCTCAATGGCACGGCACGTGGCAACGCCAGCCTGCCGCCGAGCCTGCAGCTTGCTCTGGCCAACCTGCCAACGCTGCCGCAGCCAAGCGAGCCGCAGCCAAGCGCGCTTGCTGGCCTGTCTGCCGAAGCGGCCGCTGCCATAGCAGCCGCTGCAGCAGAAGCAATAGCAGCAGCGGGTGCGCCACCACTACCGGGCGATCAGGAGCAGCAGCAGCAGCAGCAGCAGCAGCAGCAGCAGCAGTCGGTGGCAGATGTTGATACAGCAGTGATGGCGCCTGACACTGACAGCTCAGGGCTGGTGCAGCCGCTGCCAGCAGGAGCGATGGTTCTGCCCTTGCCAATGCCAGCGGCGCCGCCAGGCCTGCTGCCGCACCCACCCACTGGCGAAATAGCTGCTCAAGGATGAGAGGGCCCTCTCATCTACAATGCGGTGTGCTATGTGTTTGTTTCTATGCACCCTCTCCTTGTACCCGGAACACAATTTTCCTGTGCTCAACCCAACCCAACAGCCTGCTCAATGAATTCTATTCTCGACTCCTTCCTGCCCTTCTTGTTAGCTTCTGACTCTCGCCCGGGCTGCCTTTGCTGGAGCTGCCCAGGCCCGTGCGAGATCCTGGCAGCCTGAACCCTGATTCTGCCCTGCTTTTAGCTTGCTTGTAATGTAAACATTCAAGGTCGCGCCAGGGTGTCTCACAGCATTGGCAGGCAGGGTGTGGCTGCTGCCAGCAGAGAGTGCAGCTGGCTCACGAGGGCTGCGTGCAGGGGGAGGTGCGCATCTGCTGGTGTCGCCTGGCCGCCGCCCGCAACAGAGTGCAGACAGGCGCCCTGAAAGGCGGCATGCAGCCACGCCAGCTCGTGCAGCTCGCCCGCCAGGCTGCACAGGCTGCCCTCTGCGCTGCGCTGCGGCTGCTGCTCATGTGACTGCCGGTCCCCCTGGTGCAGCTGCTCTGCCGACTGCTGTCCAGGCGCTGCAGCCTCTTCGGTGCAGCAGCGGCATACAAGGGCCACCTGCAGCGAGCGCACCACGTCGTGCTCCCGCGGCAGCAGGCTGCTGGTGCCGTCTGCAGGCGGCAGCCACAGGATACGGGCTTGCAACTCGCCCTGGCCATCGTTGCTACGCTCCAGCAGCAGCTTGCAGCCCGACGGTGGATCAGGGCCAGCAAACCTGAGCAGGTTGGGCGTGGAGGGGGCAGCACGTAGTCAGAGGCCCGCCATTTCATGCACACGCCCGCCATTTCATGCACACAAGCACTGCAATCACACTTGCGGGCCAGCGGTCCTTTGGGCTTGCTGGCACAACGATGGGGATCTCCCTGCACTTCTGTGCTCACCGCGCGGGAGGGTGGGCATGCAGATCCAGGACAGCAAGCTCCGCTCCAGCTGCCATCCCGTGCACTGTGGACGAGTTGCCGCCCACCAGCTGCCGCCACGCCTCCTGCTCGGCCTGCTGCATGTCCGTGGCAGCTATGGCCAGGCTGTCCAGCAGGCCAGGAGGGCTGCTGGCTGCCTGCAGCATGCCCAGCAGCTCCTGGCAGCGCTCCAGCACCAGCTGGCACACCCTGCTGGCAGCTCTGCTGGCCGCTGTGCCCATCCCTGGTGCAGCGGCATGAAGGCTGTCCGTGCTGCTGCCGCCCAGGCCAAGCCCCCTCCCTGCCATCTGGGCTGCTGAGGTGTCCAGCAGCTCCGCATGCAGCAGCTCCCCGCAGCTGTCTGCCACCGCCAGTGGCAGGAACGGGCAGCCAGGTGGCGGCGCCTGGTAGAAGCAGTGCAGCGTGCGCCGTGGCAGGGCTGGCTCGCTGTCCCTGCTCACCCCCACCACCAGGCTGCTGACAGCTTGCTGCTGCAGCTGCGGGCACTCATGCCCTGCCCGCTGCGGCTCAGCAACATCCATGCACTCGCCATCCTCCTGCTGCTCCGCTGCCGGGCCGGGCAGCGGTGCCGGCAGCGGCGGTGAAGGCGCAGCCCCTGCCTCCTGCTGCGGCCGCCCCTGCTGCTGCTGCTGCGCTGCCTGCACTTGCTGCTGGCCTGGCTGCTGCTGGCCCCCTGTGGCCGAGCCCACAGCCGCAGAGGCCAGTACCAGCAGCGGCTGCGAGCAGAAGGGCAGTGCTGCTGGCTGGGCCTCCGGGGTCTGCGACGGGGCCACAGACTGCTCCAGCCGGCAGTTGGTTGGCACGTGCCGCACCTTGCTGTACAGCGCAAAGGCTGTGCAGCGCGCTGCTGTGCCATCAATGTCGGCAAGCGCCTGGGGCGAGAGCAGCTGCAGGCAGGGAGTGGGCTGGTGGTCATCCAGGCGGGGGCACCGGTGCCAAGCCCTCGCCAGTCACCCCTGGCATGCAATACCAGGCAGGACTGCCATAAATGCAGCTCTGCAGGAGTCCAATGCCAGGTGCTTGCCTGCAGGACGAGGTTCACGGGACGACTGCTTGGTGGTCGCTGCACACGCCGCACAGGCAGCTGCCGGAAGTCGCCGTGCTGCTGCTCATGCAGCGCTTGCGCTGCCCCGTGATACTGCTGCTGCTTCCCCCCTTGCTGCTCTGCTGGCTGCTGCTGCTGCTGCTGCTGCTCTACGCCATCGGGCTCGTCTGGTGGAGGGCTGCCACCCGGGGCGCGGCTGTTGTCTGCTGCCGGCGTGGCAATGGCTGGCCGGTCCAGCTGCTGCGGCTCGCACGGTGCAAGCTGGAACGAGCTGCCAGCGAGGTCGAAACCGCTTCCGGTATGCGGCAACAGGCAGGGGCCAGCGCCCTCGCCTGCGGCGGCGCCCAAAGGGGTGCAGGGCGCCAGGCAGCAGGCTGCCTCGAGCAGCGCTGCCACCTGGTCCGCAGGCGCCTCCAGCGGGCAGGCAAGGTAGACGAGCACAGCAGGCTCGCCGCTGTCCTCCAGGCTGCTGCCCTGCATCTGCTCCAGCTCTGGCGGCGGGTCAAGCAGCAGCTGGCGCTGCAGCTGCTGGCAGGCGGCACGCAGGCCAGCCAGGTAGGCAGCCGCGTCCGCGCCCTGCGGGCCCCCGCCCTCACAGCTGGGCAGGGCAAATGCCTGCACAGCTTCGCCGCTGGCGGGGACGTGCACGCCCAGGTTGCAGGTTTCGTACACAGACCCCACATCCTGTACCGGGGTGGGTCGGGGTGGGGTTGAAGATCAGCAACTTGCGAGCGCATGGGGCAGCAATGGACATGGCAGCGGTGCACGGGTGCAGCCAACGGCGGGGCCAGCACAGGAGTATGGACGGGGACATGCAGCATTGACCATCCGATTGCGCCGCCTGGTGAGACCGCCACTACATAGGCAGCCTGCATGGCTCAGCAGCTCTCGTCCAGCAGCGGCTCATGTGCGCTCTGCCGACGCAGCCGGGGCACCACAATCCTGCACCCCTCACCTTGACCAGCTGCTCGGCTGCTGCCTGCAGCGGCTGCGGGCACAGCAGGTAGTGCAGCAGCGCCTTGGGCCCAGCAAACGGGGCCAGCGGGGTGGCCTGCCAGAGCGGCAGCACTCCGGCCGCCACTTCTAGCCAGTCATCCTGCACGGAAGGCATGGAGGGCTGGCAAAACGCTGGCAGCCAGGCCATGCAGGCTTGTCTCTCAGCAGCTGTCGCCGCAGCCGCTCCGGCGCCAGCGTGCGCAGCCAAGCCATGTTTTCGTGTGTTCTCACCTCAAAGCCGACTAGCACGTTCGGCTGCGGCAGCTGCATGGCACGCAGCGGGCCTGCATCGCCAATGGAAGTGCCAGCTGCCAGCGCTGCTGCCTGCTGCTGCGCTGACAGGGGTGGGTGCAGCAGTGAGAGCGAGGGCAGCATGCGATTCCACCAGGATGTGGGCAGACCGCAGCCTGGTGCTGCACTCATGCTGCATGGCACCATTGCTGCCGGCCCAGCCGCTGGCCAGCACTGCTGAGTGAGCAAGCTGAGCACTGCAGGGTGTGCCACGCTGCAGCGCAGCGGAGCCAGCTGCGTGGGATCTGGCGGCGGCACAGGGGCCAAGCAGCCGAGAGCAGGCAGCGCGGCCGGCAGCAGCGCTGCCGCCTCTCGCGCTCCGCTGCCGCCTGCCTTATGCCGCTTGCGTCCCTGCTGCTTTTTTCCACGTCTGCGTCGCTTCTTCAAGCCCGCTGGCAGGTAGGTGGCGCCTGCCAGGGGCTCTGCAGGCGCGACAGTGTGGGCAAAGGCCGGGGCAGCGAACGACCACGCCCGCTCCCCTTCCATGCCGATGTGTTCCTCAGTGCTGGCTTGAATTGACAGGGTGCAAGCGGCGAATCCACACTTTGGCCTGCTTTGGATGCACCCGCATTTTTTTGATGACTGGATGCGGCGAGCTTGGGCCCCTGCCCTTTTGCCAACCGTGATCGCTGTCAGTTTGCCCACCGATCTGCACACTCCCTGCTCCCCTCGACTGCCCGTGGCTGTCGCTGCCTGCCGGTTCCCTGCTGCTGCTCCAGGGCCCGACGGCCGGCCAGGCGAGCGCTTAGGAGCATAAGAGACAATATACTCCCAGCGCGCTGCCTTGCGGCCCTGCCGACGGTGCCGACGGTGCCGACGCCACTCGCGACGCTGTGACGCCTGCCTCGCCTACAACACTTGTTGCAGCCGCTCGCACCAGCGTCGCGATGGCTCAAGAGGTGTTTGGAGAGCACCTTGGGGTGATCAGCGCGCTGTGCGACAACTATGCGCGCACCGAGGACGCTGCGGCGGTGGCAGGCCTGGTGCGCGCGCAGCATGAGGTGGCAGCGGCATGCACGGCTCGAGAGGAGCAAGTCGCTGAGGTGATCAGAGGTGAGCAGGAGGCGATCCAGCGGGGGCTCATTCTTTGAGGAGGTGGTGGGTAAGCCAGTGCATACAGCGCAGGAGCAGTGCCAGCAGCAGGAGGGATCGCAGGTGCTCCAGAATGCCGCCAATGCTGCACACAAATGTGCTGTGATCGTGTGCTTGCCTTGGCTCTGGATGCCTCATGGCCGACACCAGGTCCCCACACCCCCACCTCCTCCCTGAGAATCGTGCACACATTCACTTGCCTGCGCAACCCTCGGCATGCCTGGCGCCTCCACTGCAGAGCTGACCGGCAGGGTGCGGCATGCAGAGGAGGCAGCGGCGTACCCGCGGGAGGAGGGCGCGCACGCTGCGCAGGTGGCCGCCATGGCGTCCACACGGGAAGAGGCGCAGGAGAATGTGGACAGCATGAACCGGCAGCTGCAGGTGAGAGCCATGCAGCAGGTGCACGCTGCAGGTGGTCGTGGCAGTCGAGGGAGCTGCACTGCAACCTCAAGCTCGCAGCAGGCATGCCGGGGTGCTGAGCCTGGTGGCCTGCGGGCCCACGCCGGCTGCTGCAGGACCTGCAAGCGCAGCGCGCGCAGCTCAAGGGGCAGGTGGCGGCGCTGCAGGCCAAGGCGGACCACATTGAGGAGATCATCACGCAGGCGGAGCCCCACACGAGGTGCGGGGGTGTGAGGGGGGCACGGCGCAGCTGGTTGGGCCCCGCTGTGCTCACGCCTGTGCCACCCCCCCCCGCCCGCTGCTCCAACCGGCGCTGTGGGCTCCCCGCAGGCACCAGCTGAGCCTCTACGCGCATGTGTCCAAGATCACCTGGCAGTTTGACCGCCCCAACCGCGTAGCTGGCACGGTGTCCACCCCCAGCCAGCTGTGCCCCTTTGACTTTGACCCGGCAGCAATGCCCGACTTTGACATCGTGAACCAGCTGTGGGAGATGATGGGCACCCAGGACGCGTGACGGGGCAGCCCGCCAGGAGCCGCGCAGGCCCGGCACGGATGCCTTGCTCACTACCAACCTTCAAGCTCACTGAAATGGGTGACACAAAAGTTTGCACTCCAATTTGTCCTTGCTCCCTTGTTTTCCACAAGTTTGGGGATGTACAGGGGATGTACATGACGCGTACCTCATTGTTTGATCAGCAAAGCTGAATAGCAAGGGAACGAGGGGCCGATCCTGAACAAGAATTTGCAAAAGCAGAGGAGTACAGAGCTGCCCAGCGTGCTGGTGCCGGCAGTAGGAAGGTAGGGGCAACGAGGTGAAGGGCTCCACCAAGCACGCTGCTAGGCCTACTTGCTTGCGCATACAATCACTCGCGTGGCGCTGCTGGTGCCTGCTGCTCCGCTGCTCCGGCGCCCGCTGCTCCGCTGCTGCCAACCGCTGCGGCTGTGCCCTCTGCTGCTGCTGCTGCCTTGGCTGCATTGGCGGCCTCTGCCTTGCGGATGGCGTCCCGCAGCCCCAGCACGATGAACAGGTTTGTCAGGGTGAGAAGGAACTCGGCGCTGCCGTGGAGGAAGTCGACGTTGGCCAGCGCGGTGCCATACACCTTCTTGGCTGCGGCAGAGCAGGAGGCAAAAGGGGGAGGGCAGGGGGACGTGGGTGGGTGAGGCACCAGCAGACCTGGGCCCCTCAGCTGCCCGAGGCACAGGAGGCCCAGAAATGCAGGAGGGCAGCGACCCGCCGTCGACTTCAAAACCGTCCAAGCCTTCGCCCCTGCAGGGGCTCACCGAAGATGCCGGCCGGGATGGTGGCAAAGACAAAGGCGAGCAGGAAGTAGAAGCCGAAGAGAGTGAGCGGCGGCGCCTGCTTGGAGCGGTGCAGGTGGTAGAGGAAGCCGGCATAGGGGATGATGCTGACGGCAAACAAGTTCTGCGGCAGCGTGTCCCACACCGTCTGCAGAGGAGGGAGGTGGCAGCAGACGCAGCTTGGTGGCGGTCCACTGCAGGTGGTTGCAGCACAGCGCAGCAACAAGCCGCTGAGACACGGCACATGAACAGGGCAGCGAGTTGCGAGCAAGGAACCAGAAATCCCGCGCCTAACAGCTCACGCTCATGTCCATGGACGGGCTCCAAGCCGTGTCAAAGGGCCACACACGGCACAGCTGCAAGCGCTGGTGCTGGTGCTGGTGTTGGCGTTCCTGCCATAGCCGGCGTGGGGCCGCCAGCGGGCGCCGTGTCGCCGCCCTACTGCTGCGGCTGCCGAATCCCAGGGCCAGTGGCCCTTGTTGGACAACACACTGGACGGCAGCAGCCATCTGTGCTTTCGAGGCCGCTGAGAGTGCCAGGCAGAGAGCTCGGGCCCTCTCCAGGCTTAAGGGCTGTGGGGTCGCTGACTGTTGCTGCGATACAAACAGACACTGTAAGAATCGAATACCTGACCAAGGAGAGCTCAGAGACAAGCAGAGAGAGCCCTGCTGCGCATTCATGCTGCGCCGAGCAGTGGTGCGCAGAACCCCACCCCCGAGCCCTATTACTGTCTCGGTAATACTCCGATCGGCCCATCTGGCCAGCCCGCCAGCCCCTCTGCGTGCTAGGGTGCGAGACAGCGACCGCCGCTGCGTGTGAGGCGCCTGCGGGCTCTAACTCGATGCTGAGGGGCGCTGCTCAGCGCCTGGCCAAGCGGGCCACGCAGCTGGCTGTGACGGTGAGCGCCTGGGTGGCGGACGATGCCTTCCTGGGCTGTGGGCTTGGTTTGGGACCCTCCCGACGCTCCAGGGTGTTGGTCAGAGCATGATGGGCCCGTTTCGTCGCCTCGAACCCCACGGTTGGGCCTTGAGAGCGCTAGAGCAGCGGGGTGGGGCGCCGCGGCGGGTGGAAGAGGGCACAGGCGCACCCAGCCCAGTCGCAAGCTGTGCGAGGGGTTGAGCTTATATCGTGCAGGACATTATGATCAGCAGCAGGAAGATCTGCAGGATGTTGTCCCGTGACGCAGCCTGGCCGCACATCGGCTCACTGATGCCGGTCTCGCACTGCTCGTTGCACGCTTGCCTGCGTTGCTGCAGGGCACCCGCGGCCTGGCGCAGGCGGCAGAGAAGGAGGTGAAGCTGCCGCCGCAGCACGGCGTGGCCGGGCGCTATGCAGCCGCGCTGTACATGGCGTCGGTGAAGACCGGCTCGCTGGGCAAGGTGGAGGAGGAGCTGAGCCAGGTGTGTGTGGGGTGGGGGGGGGGGGGGGCGGGGGGGGGCCGCG
>KQ481983.1:2961260-2974315 GCA_001430745.1 Auxenochlorella pyrenoidosa
GGGGGGGCCGGGCCAGCGCCAGCAGGCAGGCAGCGGCAGCAGGCAGGCAGCGGCAGAAGGTGCTGCGGCGTGCAGCAGTCATCGTCAGCATTGAATAGGAGAGCTGCAGGCAGGCTGGGCATGCGGAGCAGCCACGCCTGGCGTCATGAGGAGATGGGCGCGATCGGGAGATGACAGGGCAGCTGCGACACGGCGAATCGCAGTCAGCCATTGATGCTCAGGCATGCAGGCTTTACAGTGGGGGCCACAGGAAGGACGCAAGACCTGCGCTAGCGTGGCAACAGCGGCGGGGCCCGCACTTGCTGATGCATGGCGTGCACCTATCCTCCTTGTGTCTGCGTCTGTTCTGGCCTCTGGCCTCGGCAGGCGCGGCAAAGGACGCGTGGTGCTGGCGCCTGCCTCTCGTTCATGTGGCCCACTCACTGCCCACCGCCGCGGCCCCGTCCCCCGTCCAGGTGGCCTCCCTCATGGCCGAGTCCAAGGACTTCAACAACTTTGTGGCCGACCCCTCGGTGCCGCGCGAGACCAAGGTGGACGGCCTCAACTCCATCCTCACCAAGATGGGCGCCACCGACGTCACCAAGAACTTTGTTGGTGCGCCGCGGGGCGCTGCCTGTGCTGCCGGGTGACGGCGTCGCGGCAGCGGGCGCGGCATGCGCCCGCCAGCAATCCTTTCGTTTTCTGTGCTGGCGCACCCCAACCCTGTTGCCCGGCTCGGCCGCGGTTGCACAGTTGGGACATGAACGGTCGACGCGGCTGCCAACTCCTGCTGCTGCATCAGCGCTGCCCGCCTCCCCCTGCCCCGTGCCTGCAGGCCTGCTGGCCGACAACAACCGCCTCAGCGAGCTGTCCCGCATCGTTGCCAAGTTTGCGGAGATTGCGGCAGACCAGCGTGGCGAGGTGAGCGGCTGACTGTGCTCCTCCCCTGCGGCCACGGGTGCAGGCAGCGCCGGCTCGGGTTTGCCGACATTGGCGCTGTTGGAACATGTCGGCTCGAGACCACAGCCGTGCGCGCTGTCGTGCTGGCTCGCAGGCACCTTGATGGGCGGCCACCATGCCTGGACTTGGCCGATTTGCATGCATCTGCCGCCGCCTCGCTCGTTTTCCTGCAGGTGAAGGCTGTGGTGACCACTGCAGAGGGGCTGACGCGGGAGGAGTCGGAGGCGATTCAGCGGGGCCTGCAGCCGCTGCTTAAGCCCGGGCAGAAGCTCACACTCGAGGAGGAGGTGGGGCCCGGGAGTGGGGAAATGCCTGCCTGCGCTGCGCAGAGGCGGGAGTAGGCAGGCTGCTGATGAAGCATTTGAGCCGTGCACAGGCCTGGTGGATGCGGTGCCCAACACGCACGCTCCCAGCAGCACATTCTGACACCCGGCTGCTGTCCAACCCCCACCCCACACCTAACCCCCCGGGCAGGTGGACCCCTCCATCATTGGCGGCGTCATCCTGGCCATGGGCGACAAGTATGTCGACATGTCCATCCTGGCCCGCGTCAAGCGCCTCCAGCAGATTGTGCGCGACGCGGTGTGAGGACGCCACCGCCGCCGGAACGCCCCGGGGATGGTGTTGGCAGCCCCAGCGCGACCGGTGCAAGGCCCAGGGCGTGGCCACTTAGGCTGCTGCCCCTGGCTGCCCCTGGCTGCACCACCAGCCGGTCGCAGGCTCGCTGCTGCGTGCGCACCTTGTCCTCACGTACCGTTGTCCTCCTGCATTGTTCCTCTTGTTTGCTCCCTTTCTGGACAGTCAGCGCTGCTGAGCAGCTCCTGTTCGCCTGCTGAGGATGGTTTTGTCCTTCAGTAAACAAACGCTCCACCAAGAGTGATGGTTGCTCAGGCAGAGGGCGGCAGCTTGGCATCGAGGGTGGCAGGTGGCAGCAGTCCTGGGGCCTTTTGCTCTGCCACCCTAGGTAAATCGCCTTCAGTATTCTCTTCTTCTCGTCTGGTGGTAGGCCCTGTGAGGCGCCGAGCTGACTTTCCGCACCCCATCCATCGCTTCTGCACTTGCCGCAGCAATGTCGGCCGAGAGTAGAGCTGAAGGCTTGAGGAAGGTCAGATGCCCACGAGAGCCCGTTGAAGCGGTGTCTCCTCTCTGCCGCCCTCTGCTGCTGCATCCCGACCGCTCCACCTGCTCTTGCGATTGGTAAGCCAGCAACATGCTTGCCCAGCTGCCACCCTGACCATCCCTTCATATTTTGAATGCAATCCAGGCCATGGAGAAGCTGGTGGACAGCCTGGACAAGTCCCACATGCGCCCGCTCCAGAAGGATGCGTACCTGTGCTCGGCGCGCTGCTGCGACTCGGCGCCCAGCCAGGCGGCGCTGCAGCAGTGCTGCCAGGTGGGAACGGGCCGGCGAGCCTCCAGATGCACGCTTGCAGTGCACACCAGCAGCCCATTCAAGCAGGCGTGAGCTGCATACCCAACTCCGGCCCGATCCCAACGCCTTTGCATGCTTTTGTTGTGTGCAGGACTGCGAGCAGCGCGTGGCTGTTGCAAACCAGCTCATCAACACCAGCATCCGGGAGTTCCAGGTGGGATGGGGCAGGCATGCCTGGGCAGGCTGGCAGACGGCCTGGTCCCAGCTGGGACTTGCTGTTGAAGGGGAAGGGATGCTGTGCTTGTGCGCAGCAGAGCAGTCAGTGCCTGGCAGCAGCCCTCGGTTGGAACGCCCCCAGATGCTGTTCCATTCCAGCAATGCTCCTCGGTGTCGGCGGTGCGTTTGCAGGACCGGCTTCAGCGGTGCGTGCAGCGCTGCCAGGACCGCGCGCAGGAGCAGCTGCCAGCGCAGCCCAGCCAGAAGGACATCGAAAAGGCGCAGAACCTGCTGGCCAACTGCGCTGCCGACTGCGCGCAGGTGGGGCTCGGTACTCAGCGCAGAGGCCAGCGGGTCTGCATGGGGGCCTACTGCTGCTGGGCATTCACGGGTCTAAGTGGGATGCAGCACGCCGTTCCACGCTGCAGACAGCTCCGAATCTGCTGTGGTCACCTGCATCACCACTCTGGCCTGCATGCTGGTTTGGTGGCACTGAGCAAGGCAAGCGGTTCCCCCCCCCCCCCCCCCCCGCCGCACAAACTGCAGGAATATGAGAAGCAGGTGCCCAAGCTTCACAAAGACCTGGTGGCACGGCTCAAGCAGCTGGAGAAATGAAATGGCCTCTTGCTGCAAGTCCGCCTGGCACCCGCGTCCTGAGACATTCTTTTCTGCAACCAGCAAAATTGGCAGACCACCCTCTCCGCCTCTGTGGCCTGAAGCACAGTATAGCAGGCGTGCAGAGCCAGGGGCCAAGGCCTGCGGCACCTCAAAGTGAAGCACAGCATGGCGCCGGCGCCAGCTTTGGCCATCTCTTGCTGCTCGCGACGGCTCCCTCGTCACATTCCGGGCTTGGTCCTTTCTATCATACCCTACCAGCTTTTCTTTAAAGCTTCTCACAGCCTTCCGGGGCCGCTAACCTCAGGGGTCTCTCCGTAAGGGCTGCGCTTGGCGCTTGGGAAGCCTTTTTGCACGTAATAGCGTGCTGGAAATGGTGTGCGAGAAGTGCGAAAAGAAGCAGAGCAAAGTAAGGCCGCTGTGAAGTTGCAGGCACACGATGAAGCTCGCTGCGGCTCCCTGTCTGTGCTTATGCAACCAGCTGACTGCGCACGAGATGAAGAAGTCGCCAGTCTGAAGTCAGCCGTCAAGTTGAGCTGCCGCCACCGCTGCCGCTCCGGCTCGCCGACCAACGCTGCAGGTGATTGTGCAAGACAAGTGGAAGGATGGTGCGCGAAACACTATGGAGGCCGGCGGGCGCAAGTTGAACGAAAACAAGGCGCTTACGAAGAAAAAGCAGTGGGCACCGTACGAGTCAAAGTGCACGGTAAATTTGCTGCAGGATGGCGCTGCCCTGGCGCACAGGGCAGGCAGGGTAGGGCGCATAGTGGGCGCCACTGCTGGTGTGCCTGCTAAGGGTCTTGCACTTAATGTAGCAGCGAGCTCCGGCTGTTCTGCACATGCGCCGGTGGTTCTCAGCTGGCCCTCTGCCGGCTGCAGGCCCCCCCCCCACCCACCCACCCACCCATTCACACCACAGGTCTGCAAGACGGCAATCGCCAAGGACTACAAGTATTGCCAGGGCTGCAGGTGCGAGGGAGTGAGTGAGTGAGGGACTGAGGGCCCTGGCTGCTGCCGCCGCCGGCGATGTCCCGTCCGTCTGCCTAGGACCCTCATTCCCTTTACAGGCCTGCAAGGCCCCACCCACCCCACCAACCCCCACCTTGCTGTGTGCAGCTACCAGAAGGGCCTCTGCTCCATGTGCGGCAAGCAGATACTGGACAAGGAGCTGCTGGCCAAGTACAAGCAGAGTATGACTTGACGCGAGTGCCGCCGGCCGTTGGGCGCTGCCGGCCTGCCTGGACAGCGCTACCTCAGGAGCCCACCTGCCATCGAGGTTTGGTGTTTGCGCTCATCAGTCCCACGGCTCTGTTCTTCTATACCCACATCCCAACTGACTTATTGACTGACCCTCTTGCACTGCAAGTTCAACAGCTCGACTCTGCTCATGACCCCAGCTCGCTCCTCCCGCATGCCCTGCGCTACTTCTCATTCATCCTGCTCCTGCGCTCCTCCAACCATCCCAACCTATCACACCATTCACGACCCAGCAAGGCTGCTGGCCTTTTACACGCGCTGTCGCGACCACAAGGCCTCATTGAAGGATTGGGGCGCTCTCCAGGAGGCACGCCGACTGCCCCAAAGTAGCCAACTGGTCCAGTCCGCTTTGAACCAGCCGCTAGAAAATGGCGCACTGCATCCAGGCGAATGTTTGGCTGCAGGGGACAGGGAGGCTGCACAGGCAGCTGAGACACCAGAACAACAGGGCCCTTCCCTGCCGGCAGATCGTCCGGCGACGCCTGCAGCGCCTCCTCACCAAAGTTGGAAGAAGGTGGAGCAGACGCTCATCTCTGAGGGCAAGAGGGTGTCCACCTGCAGAGGAGGCGGCCATGGAACAAACACAGCCTTGCCTGCGGTGCAGCGCTTGTTGCGCCTCAGGGTGGAGCAGGCACGAGCCACGCAAGCCCTACCCATACCTGGATGGTGCCGACTGGAGACAAAGACACGGGGTCCGAGAAGTTGAAGGCTGATGGATAGCCAGCCAGCATGCAAAAGTAGTCTGCAGGGTTGGGGCCCGACATGCCCGGGTCGGCCAAGGCTGAGCAGCAACACCAATGCGTCCCAAAGAGTGCAAGCTGCAGATGCAGTGGACGCTCGTTCAGCAGGAGCCGTGCAGTCTGTCTCAGCATGAGACGCTCCCTCCCACCGGGCTCCCACCTGCGGCAGGCTTCCCGCAGTCGCGCCCAAATGTGAGGCAGGCATCAATCGGGATGCCATCGTATGCGGGGTTGTCAAACCGGCCTCCGGTGCCGGCAGAGACATTGGCAGAGGGCTGGCCTGCCGGCCCTGGGGCGCCGAGGTCGTATGCTCCAGGCAGCCCAGGCGAGCAGATGCCGGCGCCGGCGCCAAACCGCTGCATGCTCCCAGGCTCACACCGCTGCAGCGGCTGCCATCTGTGCCGCATACCTGCACGTGCGTGCCAGACAACGGCTTGGGAATAAGGGCATGGCATGGCCATGGCTTGTAACTCTAGTTGTGATGGAGCAGCTAGGCAACTCACCGCGGCTGTCAGGGATGCAGGGACCGGCCCACACAGCTGGGGATTGCCACGGAGGTCCCTGCAGGTTGGGCAGATTGTCGGGCAGATTGTCGGGCAAAGCAGGAGTTAAAACAATGCCCCAACGCCAGGATCGGGCAGCCCAGCAGGTGCGCCGGGGGCCAACCAAGACTGGCAGCGCAACCCGTGCCTCGGCACGCACATTGCGGTCAGGCTGGCAAAGCTACCGGCGGCCCACGACTCTGGGATGCTGCCGGTGAGCACGTTGTCGCTCAGCACCAGCGTCGTGAGCTTTGGGAAGCCGCCGGGGCCCCAAGCGAGCGGCAGTGAGCCAATGAAGCTCTGGCCGTTCAGAAAGAGGGAGGTAAGGGACCTGCAGGTGAGGAGCCTCAGGTGGACCTCAACACCACGCAATGTAGGCAGATTGAGGAGGGTAGTGGACAGCCTAGGTAAGCCATATCATGCGGCAGGATACGAATGCTGCGACAAGCTCCAGCATGCTCTGAGGGGGTGGTTGGTGGATGCACACCGTAGCAGGTGCTGCAGGGGTGGTCGAAAGCCTGGTGCCGCAGGTTGCGGAAAAAGGCAGCGGTGCCACACTCGGCGGCGGCACTGCCTCACCGCAGCCCCGCCAGCTCAGGCGCCACTGTGCCCAGCGCCTTGGTGGCGCAGAACTGGGAGCTGCCGCCCCCGGTGGAGCCTGCGCTGCTGCAGCCCAGGTCACTGCAAGGCGGCAACGCAAGGTCGCAGGTGGGGGAGAAGGTTCGAGCACAGAGCCTGGACCGGACACAGCCGGCATAAGCAGCTAGAGGCAGGTGTGGTTCTGGCACAGCAGGTGCTGCCAGCCACAGGCAAAGCAGTCGGGAAGCAGCGGAGCCGCGGTGAGATGGCCTGCCGGCCGGCCTCATTCGGAATGTGTGCAGTGCGGGGCCCCCCCGCCGCTGCTCACATGCCGGTCACAGCGCCAGCAGCGTCGCACGCCACAGCCGTCCACGAGCAGACCGGGGTGGCGGCGTCCCATCCCGAAATGTTGTTGGCACTGGCATAGTCTGCCCAGTTGGCAATCGCATTCCTCTGTGCAGAGAGGATGACGGCTGCAGGCGGGCGGGCAGACAAGGCGGCCCACGTGATGCCTCCCGGCACTTTCCTGACAAACAATGCAAGGGCAGCCATGTACGACTGGCTTTCAATTGTTGAAAGACTACTAAACAAGCGGCAGGCTTCCCGCCTCTGCACTCACCATTTGGATCAATGGTCGATGCCAGAGCAGCATGTGCAGCAGCCAACACAAGCAGTGGCCAGAAGCGCGACATTCTCTGTAGGATTGTCGCTGCTGTGCCGTCCCTTTCTTGATTTAGCAGTCGATCCCTGCGCATTGCAAGAGGCGGCATGTCTTGTTGACTGATCAGGGTCTGCCACACACCACGCCGCCGACTGCGCCGCCCTTGGCCCCAGCCTCTGCATGGCGAACAGCTCTCGTTGACAACCCCTCAGGCACTTGCCGTTCCTGCGATACTTATGGGCGTTGATTATCTGCAGCTGCGCCTCATGAGCCGTGGGTAGAAGCACGAACACGGCGCCCGTCGTGCTTATCATTACTGCCTGTTCTTGGGGGCCACGCACTTGGATTTGACGAAAAGATGTGGAGGATTGCGAGGCAGCACGAAACGTCGCGGGTATCTCGTTCGTGCATTGCTTGGTGTCACACTGCTGGCTTGCTGCTGCGGCGGCCTGTCAACAGGGACCTTCCCTGCGCCCCAAGCTGGCCAAGCAGATCCATGCCCATACTGAGCCACATATGGAGCAGAGTGCCAAGCCAGAGGGTGGGTTAAGACCTTAAGTCCTTTGCCGGTCATGACGGGCCCAACACACAGCCAGCTCTTGCATCGCTTGCACCCATGGGATGGGAGCACCACACATGCCTCCTGATTCGCTTTCAACTCTCTGCTGGGACCCTAGTTACACGCCAGACGATACCGTCGCACATGTACTAGGCATGGAGGAGCTGCGCGCCGCAGCAGCAACAGCCGCGCCGCCGCCAGCAGCCACGGAGGTGAGAGTGCGACGGCGGCGACAAAGCCGTCGCCGCATGTGGCGCAGCCCTGGCGGAACGCCAGGGCATCAGTACAGGCCGCCCTTCTGCTTCTTGTCGCCGCCAATCTCGAAGTGCTTGCAGCGCTGCAGGCGGAGGCGGGGGGGACGACAGGCGTGGCGGAGGTTGACAGCTGCTGTCAGCGGCGAAGTGCCGCCTGGCAGTCGTGCTGTACGCTTTTGGCTTGCTGATCGCCTGGCATCTAATTAGGACGAACAGGCTGCAGCTGGCAGAAAGCTGTGGCTGCTTGCGCTGTGAGCGTGCATGCGTGCCCACATCCTGCTGGCATGCTGCCCGAGCTGAATGCTGCCGGAGGGCTCACACCCTGCCAGTATATTTCGGCAGGAAGGGGAAGCATCGCTGCCTTGCGCGACTGGCATGCCTCCCGCGCATGAGCGAGGTCCTGCTGCTCGTGTGCAACAGCTTGTGATGCCTGTTTACTGCTACCCTTGCTGCGCCAGCTGCGGTCACCGGTGTGGCCCTGCTCTGCGAGCTGCTCTCCAGCCACCCATGCCGGACTGCCGCTGCACCACGCCGCATGGCCCGGTCGCTGCCATCTGCCGCTGCCATGGCTGGCAGGCTGCAGCGCAGCTGCGAGCCATGCCTGCAGGCCACATCCCCTTAGCCCATCCTAATCCCCGCGCGCCCACCTTGATGGCGTGCATGTGCTGCGCCTTGCACACGGTGCAGGCCAGGCGGAGCACAATCTTCTTGGTGGTCTTAGCCTGCACGGCGGAGCGGGGGATGCAGCATGCTCAGCAGCCCGCGCCACCCGAGCGGCTGCCTGGCCTGGTCGTGACGGCCCGCTGCACCGCTTCCTACCCGGTGGTGCTGCGATGCTGCCGCACCCCTGTGCCCTGCACACAGCTGGATTAGCCGCCTGCAGGTGACCGCCGCCTGTGCAGCTGTGCTGTGACGGCTGCTGCCACGCTGGGGGGCCACGCCGGGCTGCAAGCCAGCCAGCAGCCCACTGCTCGGCTCCCTCTCAGGCTGTGTGCCCTCCAGGGCCCGGGCCCCGCCTCTCCAGACAGCCCGCAACTGCTGACATCTGGGCTGCACATGCTGCCCTGTGCCGAGCTGCCACGCTGCCTTGCCAGATGCCGTCTGTCTTTGCGCTGCCGGCTCCCGCTGCCCGCAACTGCCATCGATCTGAACGGCAGGCCCAGCGGGCCTGGCCCGCACATCCCGTTGCTCATTGAGGCGGGCCTTGCAAAGACCGAGTAGCAGCCAGGGCGCACCTTCTTGTGGAACACAGGCTTGGTCTGGCCACCATAGCCGGACTGCTTGCGGTCGTAACGCCGCTTGCCTGCAGAGCGGCGCAAGGTCGGGAGCGATCGAGCCTGACAGCTGCGCCCGCAAAGCGAGGGGCCCGCCCCCCACCAACTTGGACAACGAAGCTGCCGTGTCAGCCCTTGGTGCACCAGCAGCTGCAAAGTGCGCTGGAAAATTGGCGGCCAGGTCTGGCGGCGGCAGCGCACCCTGGGCGTAGAGAGACGCCTTGCCGGTCTTGTACTGAGTGACCTTGTGCATGGTGTGCTTGCGGCACTCCTTGCCCTTGCAGAAGGCCTTCTTGGTCTTAGGGACGTTCACCTGCGGGCAAGGCAGTCGGCGATGCGGCGGCGAGGCTCAGGGCCCCTTCGCGCTGCAGGAGGCCCAGCGGCTGGTGTCTAGCCCACAGCGCGAGCGCCGGGCGGCCGCCAGGCCCCGGCGGCCCGGCATGGTGGCTGCGAGCATGCTGCCCGCTGCCCAGAGGCGCACCATGGTGCTCCCGCTCCTCGTCCAAGCCACCAGGGCAACAAGAGAGGGCGCTGTGGGCCTCGGCCACCCTTTTGGACTGCCGGCCCCTCATGCGGGGCCAGCGTGGCGTGCCCAATTCTCACAAACCCAGACTTGCCGCTCCTGTCTTCTACGCTTACCGCATTCAGCATACAGACTGCTATATTATCAGCCGGTCGCCGCCTCATCAGAGCCTCCTTTTCGCACCGACGTTTGGAGAGTGGCTCACTGAACTTAGCAGCTGCACACATGGCAATCACAAACTTCATTCTCACAGTTGGTGCGCGCAGGGCAGCCTGGGTCGATGGGTGAACCCCCCTGCCTGCCGCTGTCGCTGTTGTCACAGCCGCCACTGCTCTTCTGGCCGTCCCGACCCTCCCCACGTGGTCTCCCTTGGCGCAGTGGGTGTCGGTGCCGTGGCAATGCTCATGAGCAAGGACATCAAGCAGTCGTCAGCGATGCTGCGGCGCAACATGCGGCACATCCGCACGTGGCTCGAAGAGCAGGGCGCGGCGGCAGAGTGAGTGGCAGGCTCAGGCAGCAGCGTTTGTGCAGCCTGAAGCTCGCTTTATACTTGTGGGCACACTGCATGCTTGCTTTGATACGCAAGCAAAGCTCTCTGCTCGACTTCTTCAAGTCTTGTTTTCCGCCTTCAACATTGTCCCTACTAACTGCGACCCCACCCTCGCTTGTCCTCCGCAGGCAGGCAGCCAAGCAGGAGGTGAAGCAGGTCCCAGAGCGCAAGCCGCCAACGCCAGGCGAAGGCGGCACCCCGGAGCCTCCCAGGCCCTGATCCGGGGTGCACCCCCCCACAGCTCCCATGTACATCACCCCTGTTCCTCGTTGGCACCCTTGACCACACTACAGCTTGCCTACAGCCAGCCTACAGGCCAGACAGCTGCAACATTGCAACCCAACAGACCTTGTGCTTCGCATTGCCTGCTCCCCTGTACCCGCTCAGTATCATAATCTCCTGCTCGACGCTCTGCTTGCTTCTGCCTGCACTCCCCTCCTGCTCTTGCCGATGCCCGCCCGCATGCAACCATCTATTCTCAGAGCGAAGCGAAAGATGCAGGAACTTGAGGCAGATGGGCCATGCTGTTACATGGCGTTGTGTCAAGAGTGCAGTCGGAGGGTCAGCCAATAGTGCAGTTCTACACGTCATGCGTTTGCTATCACGTGCGTATGTTGTCTCTGCTGGAGCCAGCTGGGCAGGGCCCCTGTTCAGCTGATACGTATGGGGCTTGCATTCGACAGCGCCATCCCCGAGCTGCCGGGAGCAGCAGCCGCCGTGCGCAGTGCGGCGCCTCACTGTGGGCGCTGCAGCGCCGAAAAGCGGTTGCCCTGCGCAAACCCGCCCTGCTGGGGCGGCCCCATTGGCTGCTGCGGCGGCTGACCGTAAAACTGCTGGGGCGGGGGCTGGCCGTACGGCTGCTGTGGTGGGGCGCCGAATGCCGGTGGGGCCTGCTGGCCATACCCTGGCTGCTGGCCAAACGCAGGAGGCGCACCAAACTGCCCCTGCTGCATGCCTGGCCGGAAGGCGGGCGGCGCGGGGGTGAAGCCATAGCCAGGCTGCATGGGCGGAGGGCCGCCAAAGCTGCCGCCGGTGAACTTGGCACCGGGCCGCGGCTGGCCGTACCCGCCGCCGCCAAACTGCTGCTGCTGCATGGCTGGCGGCTGCTGGAAGCCGTGCTGCGGCGGGCGCATGCCGAACTGCTGCTGCAAAGGAGCAGACTGGAAGCCATAGCCCTGCTGCGGCGGCGCGGGCTGGAAACCAAACTGCTGCTGCTGCTGCTGGGGCGGGGCCGGGCGGAAGCCCCCCGGGGCGTAACCTGGCTGCACCCCCGCCCCGGGGAACTGCCGCCCCAGCTGCATGCTGTGCTGCAGCATGCGGTGCGCGGGGTCGCCCAGCATGGCGCGTGGCGGGCCGCCGCCGTGGAATCCGCCACCGCGGCGCGGCGCGGAGTGCCACAGCGGCTGCTCGGTCGGCAGGTCGGCATCGGTCACCACGGGCTCCTGAGGGGCAGCGAATGTGTGGAGGAGGGAGGGGGAGGCACGGAGAAGTTGAACAGTGCCCAGCTGGCTGGCTGGGCGGGCGTGGGCAACACAGCAGGCCTGCAGCGCTCGCGAAGGGTCCTTGACAACCGCCCAGCTTGCCCGCCCGCTCACATCCTCCTTTGCACCCGGCAGCAGCGCCACCGAGTGCTTGCGGTGCGGCGGCAGCTTGTAGACGCAGCAGACCACGGAGTTGGAGGTGATGTCGTCGCCCAGGCCGCGGAAGGGGGCGGGAAGCACCGCGGGGCACACCTCGCCGCCGGGCGCAGCAATCAGGCCGTTCATGCCCTCTGCAAGGCAGGCGTAGGGTGGGGTGGGGTGGGTGGCTGCGCAGCAGGGAGCCTCTGACAGTACTGAAGCATGAACATCGCGATGCGTGCAGACAGGAGAGCCGCCCTGGCGGGCTGAAGTGCACCTTTCTAGAACTTGACCCGGAGCTGCCCCAGCCCTGGCAGCAGCCCGCCCCGAGGCGCGCAACGTTCCCCGAATCAGCCACTCTTCCCCATCGACAGGCCGCCACACCCGCCGCCGGCCCACCCCACCCGAGGCGCCCGGGTCCATCTCCCGCATGGCCGCCAGCTTCTCCGCGGCGCTCTTCCCCTCGCAGGCATCCGCCAGCTCGTACACATCGGGGGCCAGGCCGTGTGAGCCGGCCACGTACAGCAGCTCCAGGCGCCGCGAGTTCCTGCCGCCCAGAGGGGGGAGAGGGGGGCAGATTGTTGGGCCTGCAGTCGTCCAGCAGGCTTGTGCATGCAGCACGACGCCCTCTTGTCAGATGCTCGCCCAGGCGCGGCGCCACAGCAGGTGCGCGATGCCAGCCCGCGTGCGCTGCGCAGGCAGGTGGGCGGCACGGTGCGGTGCGCGCCACGGCGGCCGCCCCCCACCTGAAGCGCTCCTCCTCGTTCAGCGTGTGCTCCACCGAGCGCGTGGCGGCCAGCAGGCGCTCCTCCTCGATGAAGGGCAGCAGCGCCACGCCCTGCCAGGCAAAGCGCTTGCCGTTCATGTCCACCTTGAAGTCCTTGGGGTAGAAGTCCAGGATGGGTGACTCCTTGGAGGTGAAGAGGGGCTGCGGGAAGGGGGGGTTGGGGGGTTGGAGGGTTAAGCGATGGTTGGCGGGGGCTGCGCGGCAGGGGAACCAGGCAGGCTGGGGCAGCACAGGGAGGGGCGGGACGGCAGGGGAAGGGATGCCGCGTCAGGCAAGGGGGCAGAGGCTCACGAGCGCCGAGGCACGCCAGCGTTGGCGGCAGCACCTGCCCGCATTGCGTGATCGACCGTGTGTTTACTGCCCTCCCCGCCCTGCCCCAGCGGGGAGCCTGCCGCCCTCCCCACCCCGCCGCCGTGGCCTGCCACCACCCCTGCCAGCCCCCACCTGGTACCCCTTGGGCAGCGCGTGCGCCGAGGCGGCGGGCAGCACGCCCATGAGCTGGTCAAAGGGCTTGAAGGGCTCGCCCAGGTCAAAGGTGATGTCCAGGGAGGCGATGCCCGCCAGGTCT
>KQ481983.1:2976827-2989913 GCA_001430745.1 Auxenochlorella pyrenoidosa
GGGGGGGGCCGACGGCGGCGGTGCGGCGTGGCTGGGCACACTGCTGCACGCGCTGCGCTGCCAACGCCGAGCCCTCCAGCCGGCTGCCCGGCACCTCGCCCCTCCTCTGGCTCCTGCCACCTCGCGCCACACCCTGGCTGCCGCGGCCACCCACCTGCTTGGCAAACTCCTCCCGCAGCTTCTCCTCCTCCCGCTCCCGCTCCTCCGCCTCCTGGGCGGCGCGGAAGCGGCGCGACCGCTGCTGGTTCATCTTGGCGCGCGGCGCCACGCCGTCTGCAGCCGGGGGGGGCGGGGCCGCGCGGGCGGGCACCTGGGTCCTCCCGTACGACGCCCTGCGGGCAGGCAGCGCCGGCGCTGCAGCCGCCCCTGCCCATGCAGTGCAGTGGCGCGCTCAGCCTCTGGCCGGCCCCTCCCAGGACGCCCCCTTGCCCCGCACCGATGGCCATGTAGAGCAGCTTGCGGGGGCGCACGATGGCAAAGAGGCGGTCGATGTAGTCAAACATGGTAAGAAACACCTCCTCCTCGGTGGTGGGGGCGGGCCTGCGCAGGCAGCCGGGCGGGGCAGCGGCGGTCAGGCCGCTTGAGCAGCAGCCACACGAGGTGCGCGCAGCAGAAGCACAGCTGGTGTTGCGCCCAGCTGGCAGGGCGGCCAGCAGGGGCGGTGTGGCGCGCCGGCCCCTTTGGCTCTGTTGAACGGTCCCCACTGCTGTCCTGCATCGCCCCTGGACCCCAGCGGGCCCTCCCCCCCCCCACCGGTCCTCTGGGTGGAAGCAGGGGTGGATGATGCCGTTCATGTCGAGGTACAGGTTGTCAAACTCCACGCCGTTGGGGTTGGGCTGGCTCGTGTCCACCGGCACCTCCACGCCGTTGATGACCTGCGCACCAGGAATCCCCAGGCCAGTGCTCGATCCGGCATGCAGCAGCGAGCACACAGACATCAGAGGCAGCCAGGCCGGGCGGCAGCCATCGCCCAGCAGCCAAGCCTGGGACTTTTGCATGTGCAGAGCGGGCGATCGCGACACAAAGGCCGGCGCCTGCCCACCTGCACGTCATCCTCCACCACATCCTTGACGATTTTTGGGTACCTACAGCACGCACACGAAGCAGCGAGAAAGCAGAGCGAGCTAAGAAGGGCAGCCGCAAGGCAAGGCTCCGTCACACGGCAACAGGCACCACTGGCTGGCCGCGGGTTTAATGACGCATCCACGACGATCTTGGCGGCTGGAGCACCAGACCAGGAGAGCACGACTCGAAAGAAGGTCAGAAACGTGCAGCAAACGGCACTGCCGCAGTCGCCGCCGCCGCTGGCGGCAGCATGCATCTTCGCGCTGCTGGGCTTTGGACGAGCTGAGGAAGTGTCACCTGTTGCTCAGCCATCGATAGAATGCTGGCACGCCCATCGCGGCCGCGCCTGGCTGCTCAAAGAGGCGGCTGCGAGGAGCGCCCGCTCAGGGGCCGCCGCTAGCACCGAAAAGCAAGCTTCAAAAGCTGCCGGAAGTCGTGCTGGAAATACCGAGCACAAGGGAGCGTCGCAAGAGGGGGAAGCGGGCGTGCTTCAAAGCGGACTCGGGCCTTGCGGCGAGCTGATGCCCTTGTAGCAACAGTATACAGCCGGCGAACGTCGGAAATAGATGATGAGGCGTTCTCAGGCGCTCGCACCCCCATGTAATGTAACATGGTATCCAAAGTATCGATCGCGGCGCCGTTCCCCGCCTTTTGCCCCGTTGAACTTTCGGTGGCGCCCTGTTCGCTCATTGTAAAGTGCCTGAGCGCTCCCCGCCTGCTGTCCAGGTTAAGCCCAAACCCATCTGCTTCCACACGCGCCGGCCTAGCATACCTGCTGTTGAAACGAGCTTGAGGGCCAGGCACAATAAGATCGCTATGAGCGCGGAGAACAGCGGCGACGAGAGGGAGGGAGCAGTGAGGTGCGAGGGCCTCTGTGCTCTCTGGCGGCTACGGAGCTCAGGAGACGGTTGAGCGAGCCTCGATGGGCAGGAAAAGGGCTGGCAATGCCTTGCTCTACCTCCTGGACGGCACCGGCGGGAGCTCCGCTTCCAGCCTCCCGCCCACAGCCTTGCAGCTGCCAATTGTGTTGCAGCCTTCTGCAAGCACTGCCCTGGCCACAGCAATGCCCCTGTGCACTTGCAGCTGCACAGTGCATCACGGGCGCATTCTGTGGCCACCCGCAGCCTCAATTGGGCCCAGGGCCAGCTGCTGCAGCCTAGCAATGCCCGCTCCCACAGCACTCCCTCCCTCACCCTACCTCGCAGGGACCAGGACCGGCTGCTGCCCATCGCCAACATCAGCCGCATCATGAAACGCGCGCTGCCGGGCAACGCCAAGATTGCAAAGGACGCCAAGGAGACGGTGCAGGAGTGCCTGTCGGAGTTCATCTCCTTCATCACCAGCGAGTGAGGTGGCGCCGGGGCCGCAGCTGAGCGGGGGGCTGGCGCGCCTCCCTTGGGTAGCACCAAGCGGGGCGGGGTAGCGAGCGCATGCCTTGGACAGCGCCAGGCGGGGCCGCACGCGTATACCAGGTGCATGTGGGGCCGCGCCTGTGCAGAGCCCGGCATCCATTGCCACGGCCGCGGCCCCTTCCCTGCGTGTGCAGAGCGAGCGACAAGTGCCAGCGGGAGCGGCGCAAGACCATCAACGGCGACGACCTGCTGTGGGCCATGGACACGCTGGGGTTTGACGAGTACATCGCGGTGGGGCGGGGCAGGGCTGCCGTCTTTGGCATCGCCTCTGTGGGGAAGGTTTCGACGCGGCAGGCAAGGTGACAGCAGCCCAGCGCGTAAGCTCTGTGCCAAGGCGCCCACGCTCTCCCTCTGGCGGTTGTTTGTTCTGACCACACCGCAGCCGCTCAAGGCCTACCTTGCAAAGTTCCGGGAGGCGGAGAAGAAGGCGCTGGCAGCAAACGCAAAGGACAAGGCGGCAGCGGCGGCGGCGGCGCAAGGCGACTGACAGGCACGCGCTGGTGCCACGCGTCCACGCCCAGTTACTGACCTCGGTTTGTATGCCTCTCCATGTACTCGTTCTCTCCGGTCATGTGCAGGCTGTGGCTTTCTGCGGTAGTTGTACTGTCGCTGCTGGGTCCTGCCTTGCCGTCTCCCCAGTCACTACCTCCCTGTTCATTGTGCTTTTTGCTCCCATCAGCTCCCGCCTGCTCCCTGTGCCATTACATCACTTTTCCCACTCCCACCGGCTCCAATCATCCATTCACATGTCACACATGGTCACCCGGCTTGGCCGGCCCGGCGTAGCTCATGGAAACAGTTCAGCCCTCTAGAAAGGTACAGAAGTGCGCAAAGAAGCAGAGGAGGGCGGGTGGCAGCAGCCCAGCAGGACAAGGCGGGCGCAGAGGCGCCGACAGAGATGGCAGGGGGCGATGACATTCACTGCAGTCCAGCCTGGGGCGGAACGCACTCACCAGGCAGTCGCAAACTTTTCTTACACAGCACGTTTTACTGTCAGCAACAAGCTATACAGCGACAAGCTAGACTGCTAGAAGCAGGCTCAGCCGGCTGCTAGCCTCTGTCCTCTCCCTACAGCCCGTACTGCTTGGCGACGCGCTTGAGCGAGCGCTCCACGGCCCTGGACTGGCTGCTGGCAGAGGCCGCCACATTGGCCGCGTCGCTGCGCAGCTGCAGCGCCGCCTTGGAGGGCAGCTGCCGCAGCTCCTTCACCAGGCCTGCAGGGCACAGCCGGGGGGGGGGGGGCACAACAAACAGTGGAGCCGGGCTGAGCTGGGCGGGGCGGAGGCAGGAGGCGGATAGACGGGTGGAGCTTAAGAAGGGCTGGGCAGCATAAAGAGGCAGCCATTTGATGTAAAACAACGCGAGGAATTCCATTAATCACAGACAGCTCTGGGATTTCACCGCACGAGTAGAGGGGGCTGACCACCCCAACAAGAGGAGAGGATGGGCCCCGGCTGGCATGCTGAACTGGCTGATGCTTCTTACTGTCATGACTGCCGCCAGCGGCGCATCAGCCTCATAACCAAGCACAAGCAGCAACCAAGCACCCGGGCCCAGGTCAACACAGCAGAGGCCGCTCACCATGTGCCGCCTTGCCGCTGCTGTGCACCCTGCTGCCCAGGCTCTCCAGCTCCCGTGCTGACGACTTGAGCTTGGCGAGGCCGCGGGAGTACTCGGCCTCGGCTGCCGCCAGCCGCTCCTGCAGGGAACGCACCGGGAGCTAGCGCACATGAACGACAGGAAGCGAGTGCATCGGGAGCGTGGAGAAGCAGCTCCTCCACTGGACAGATTTGGGCTGCCGCCCCAATGACTGCAGGCCGCCAGTGGCCCCACGGATGAGGGCCCCCCGCCCAGCTCGCCTGCAGCTTGAGCAACTCGCCCTGCTGCGCCTCCACCCGCTCCTTCAGGCTGCCGTACCGCATCTCAGCAGAGCGGAACACCGCCTCCTCGCTCCGCAGCCTGCACGGGCAGACAGGTAGGCGTAGAGCTCACAACCAGCAGCGGCAATTCAGAAGCAGGCGTTGTCCCAGAGCCAGCTGCACCGCCTAATGCACTGATGCAGCCTGCACACACCAACTGCGCAGCAGGCCAGCCCGCCAGCAACCCCCAGCAGGGTCGCATGAGCACAGACACGCCACGCACCTGCCAAGCGTGTTGCGCAGCAGGAAGCGGCGGGGCCCCGGCAGCAGCAGCGCGGCAAGCGCGGCGGCGCCCGCCAGGCTGGCATCCGGGTGCTCCACCCTCACGTACTGGACCCCCTGCCTCAGCAGGCCCAGCGCCTGCTCCTCTGTCGCCTCCAGATGCGCAGCACCCGTATCATACACCTGCTGCAGCCGGCTGCGCGCGGCGGCTGTCTCCGACTTGGCGGCCGCCAGGCCTGAGCGGACAGTGGTTGACACGGCATCCACGCCCGACTCGAGTGCCGCCTCTGCCGCCGCGCCCGCGCTGCTCAGCTGCTCCTGCAGGGACTTGCCCGTCGCGCCCACCTTCTCCTCCCAGGCCTTGCCTGCAGCAAGGCAGGGCGGCAAATGTGAGGACGGTCCAGCACAAGGTGGCAGCGGCGGCGGCGCAGGGAGCGGCAGCAGAGGCCTGCCCTGCTCGCCAAGCTTGGGGTTCGGCCCTGGCGGCTTCCCACTTGCCTGCAGAGGTGATGCTGCCCAGGTCCCAGCTGCCCTGGGGCTTGCTGCTGCTGTCGCTCTCAGTCATACTTTTGGGCAGCAGTGCGGCGTCTCGTTCCCGATCAGTCGCTTCCAGGCAGCAACAATCGCACTAAAACGAATGTCTGCGGGGCCCTGAAGGGAGCAAACAGCACAGCAGAAGGCCCAGCAGGAGCCAGCAGCAACATGGGCGGCCCAACTAGCGCATCTGGTCGCTGTTAAGCACTCACATGCGCTGCCTGCGATCGCCGGACAGCGCCATCGTCCGGCCCAGCCTCCCTGTCTTCCCGACAACAAAGAAGCGGAGCGCTGCCCCGCAGTTGCGATCTGCTGCCCCTACCCTGTGCTCCAAAACTGACCTGCAAAGCTCAACGGATATGAGCACGACTTTGATCTCATTCGGTGAGAGCCCTGCCGACTGCCACCTGCTACCACCGCCCGCCCACCCGCCTCCCTTCCCTTGGCCTCACCCTCTCCTTCTTTGTGTGCGCTCTACAGATGTGGACGGCACACTGGTCCATTCGGTGGGCCAGCGTGCCAACTTCCTTCACAAGCAGGCTTTCACTGCCGCATTTAAGCAGGTGCGCGGCCATGCACAGCGCTTCCAGGGCTGACCTCTTCGCCCGACCGATGTCTTCTCCCCTCATGCATGTGCCCAACCCGCTTCCCTGGCCAGGTCTTTGATTTGGACACCAATATCGACGTGATCCATCACCATGGCAGGTAAGCAGCGCAGGCCCTGCTTGTCATGCCGCCCGAGGGTCTGTGATGCAACCTGCGCACCTGCCAGCACGATGCCTCTCCCCAGGCAACCTGCACGCCCCGCCCCCGGCTGCAGCACTGACGCCCTGATCTTGCTCAAGGTGCTGGTGCACCACGGCATCCCGCGGGAGCAGGCAGAGGCGCAGCTGCCACGGCTGCAGGCTGCCATGATCGAGCACTTCACGCAGAATGCCGCACAGGTGCGCCCCCGCCCCGCCCGCCGCTGGCCCGGCCTCGGGGACCTGGCTGCAGGCGGCCTGGCATTGCCTTGAATGCTGCAGCAGAGCCATGGATCGGTCGTCAAGGTGAGTTGAGCCGATCAGGAGCTGAGCGGCATGTTGTCGCCCCCCCCCGCCCCGGACGGTGCAGGCTGGCGAGGGCCTGGAGCTGCTGCCAGGCATTAGGGAGCTGCTGGAGGCGCTGGCAGCGCGCAGGTGGGGCCTGGGGGAAGGGCATGGCGCAGCTTGATGCGCGCAATAGGGGGCCTGTGGGGTGGATGGCGCGCTAGAACCGTCCACCGGTGCCGCCCGCCACAAACTTCTCCTGGCATGCAACACACATGGCAGCCATACACGGGGGCAGGCAACAGGCAGCTGGCATGCAACAATGCACCCGCGACCTCGGCTCGCCGATGCTCGGATCACCGCTCTGCCTCGCAATTTGCAGTGATGTGGCGGTGTGCCTGGTGACCGGCAACCTCGAGCCAATTGGCTGGTGCGCTCTCGGGAGAGGTGCCAAAGCCTGGCAGGGTGGAATGGACAGCCTGCGGCGCTGCCTGCCATGAATTCGGCCCGGCATGCTGCTCTCAACAACACCCAGATGCGTGCACCAAGCTCGCTTCTGCATGCGGCGCTGCGCTTGTCTGCACCGGTGTTTCGCTTGAAGGGCGCCAGCCTGCCATGCGGCGCCGCTGCAGGGCCAAGATGGATGCTCTGGGCATCCGTCACCTGTTTAGCGAGCCCAACTTTGGCGGGTTTTCCACCGACTACTGCAACCCGGGTGGGGGCAGGGAGGCAGGCAGCAACAACCCAAAAACAGAATCCCGGCCATGGCGGGCACATGCTTCCCCTGCGCTGTGCCTGGCAGCAGCTCGCGCTGCCCGCCTGCGCTTGGCAGCCCTCTCAGGGTGTGGCTGCGGGTGATCCCTGTCAGATCTCTTGCTCGGCCCCCCTTGCAGACAACATGGAGCAGAGCTGGCGGGACCGTGCCGAGTTTGTGCGCATCGCGGCCAAGAAGTGCGAGGAGCTGCAGCAGGGTGAGCACCGGCGCAGGGTGCAGGGGCCGCTAGCAGGCAATTTTGCAATGTGCGGAAGAAACGACTGTGCACATGCGCGCATACAGAAGCGGGGCGGTTTTCCGTACCTGGGAGGCTGCAGGCGAGGCGCACCGCATGGGAAGCCCTTGCCCCGCTGCCGCTCATGCAAATGGTGTGCTAGCCCTGACACCAAAGACCATGTTCTGCTGCGGCCCTTGCTTCCTCCACCCAGGGAACGGCGGCATCAGGGCGCGCTTCCATGTGGGGGATGCCCCGATGGATGTGCAGGCGGCGGTGGGCGGCGGCGCGCAGGTGGGGCCGTTGTGGCACAAGCTATGCAGGTCATGGTGCAGACTCCCAGCATGCTGGCACATGCTGCAAGGGATGCAGCTGGCACCAGGTGGTTCCACAGATCCTGCCCCCTTGTTGGGGTATGCCCACCAGGCCCCGGCCCCACAATCCCTCCTCCTTCCCGCAGGCTGTGGGTGTGTGTACGGGCATCTACACGCGGCAGGAGCTGGTGGAGGCAGCCCCAGAGGCCGTGGTGCTGGACGACCTGACAGACCTGCAGCGGGTGCTGGCCACCTTTGGCCTGCACTGATGGGCATGGGGCAGCGGGCCAAGTCACACGGCAGGCATTGCTTGCGCCCTTGCAACTGTGGTGCAGTGCCATGCTAGCTAGTCACCAGCACCTTTATTGTTTCAAATCCTAGAAACCTTCTGAATTCATTTCAGTCTGACAAAATTTAGTTGGTTTTCACTAACTCTTTTGAACCAGCTGCAGCACCTCGCTGCAGTGAGCGCCGGTGAGCAGAGAGCACCTCGACTGCAGAGACCGACACCGCTCTCCCGCAGCGTGCATTCATCCCTCAAACTTTAAATTGCTCCAGAACGCAGTCCAAGGAGGGTTTTACGCTGCATCCGGATGGCTTGCCACGAGTGCAGGCGCGACAGGCGCTGGGTCGGCTTCCAAATTGAGCCATCGGTATTCGGGCGATCGTAACACCGTCTGCTCACACACGGGCACGTTTGAGCTGAAAGGAGCCTTGCCTTCACACCCGACTTCATCACCCAAGCTGGACTGAGCAGCTTTGTCGCAGCTCCTGTGGCAGCAGCAGCGGCAAAATGGCGCATCAAGACTGCAGGTCAGAGCGGGGGACCCGCATGCTGCTGTAGTCGGCAGCAGCGATCGCCTCTCCACAAGCATGGGGCAAGGCAGGGCTAGCGGCGGCAAGTTGCACGAACGATGTGTGATGTAGGCCCAGCACCGGGGCGATGCGCCCGGCTGCAGTGCCCCTGCCGCTGCCGCCGCTGCCGCTGCTGCTGGAGCAGGCCGCTGCGCTGGCTCACGTGCGCCGCTGGCAGCTGTGTTGCCCCTGACAATGTTCTTCCCGTCGCTGATGTGTGCAGATTTTATGAGGCGAAGTTCCCGGAGGTGGACGATGTGGTGATGGTGCAGGTGTGGCCCTGGAGCAGCCCTCGACCAGCCCAGCAAACGTACAGTGCTGTCGGCAGCCCAGCCAGCTGGGCAGCATTCGACTTAGATGCCCCTTTGGCAGGCACATCCAGGCCTGGCCTGGGCAGAGTGGACGCATGTTGATGCACGCTCCACTGCCAGCCTGGGGGTGCAGCTGCCGCCGTCATGCCCTGCCAGCTGGAGATGGCTAAAGCTGCAGCAGGCCTAGGGACCCTGCGTGCGCGCCCCACTCGCACCCCCTCCCGCCTGGCCCCGCCCCGCCCCCCCAGGTGCGCTCTATTGCGGAGATGGGCGCCTACGTGAGCCTGCTGGAGTACGGCAACATCGAGGGCATGATCCTGCTGTCGGAGCTGTCGCGGCGCCGCATCCGCTCGGTGCAGAAGCTCATCAAGGTGGGGAACAGGGCCGGGGCTGGTGGACAGGCGGCGATGTGGGGAATCCGGCATGCTCTGCACATGCAGCATTGCGTGCGCGCAGGAAGCAGAGGCATGGCACGGTGAAGCCGCCGCCAAGACAGGCTGGCTGTGGCATCTGCGTCACTGCTGCTGCTGGCCCTGTGCCGCGACGCCGCCGCCGCCCGCAGGTGGGCCGCCAGGAGCCCGTCATGGTGCTGCGTGTGGACAAGGAGAAGGGGTACATCGACCTGTCCAAGCGCCGCGTGTCGCCCGAGGACCTGGCGGTGAGGCAGAGGGCCCCCGGGGGGGCTGGGGGGACTTGGGGCCACGGCAGCACGCGCAAGCAGCACGCACGCAGGCACTGGCAGCCAAGCGCGCATGGGCTGCCTGCCTGCCTGTTGCTGGGTCGACGAGGCTCGGGCTGCAAGGGGGGCCCGCTGTGGCGCCTGCTCTGCACGATGGGTTCCTGTGCCATTAAAGCCATCTGGAAACTGGGCATAAACTCCCACCCTCCACGCTTCCCCATCTGGGTCCCCCGCCCGCCGCCAAGCGCAGAAGTGCGAGGACAGGTTTGCTAAGAGCAAGATGGTGCACAGCATCATGCGGCACGTGGCGGAGACCACCGGCTGCAACCTTGAGCAGCTGTACCAGGACGTGAGGGGGGGGGTGGAGGGCAGGGAAGGGGCTGAGCTGGCAGCATGAGTGGGCGCGCTGCATGTGGCGCACACGCCCTGATGCCACACTTGCCTGCCTGCCAGCTCTCGACCACATCAGCTGCACGGCAAGCCCTGCCACCCACCGCTGCTGTCCCACGCCACCGCGGCCGTCTCCAGCCTCGTCCCGCGCCCCCTCCCCTGCCGCCCGCAGATTGCCTGGCCGCTGTACCGGCTGTACGGCCACGCCTACACCGCCTTTGCCACCATGGTCACCGACGCCGAGGCGGACGCGGTGTTCAAGCGCCTGGTGGACGAGGTGCACGGCGGGCAGGCGCCCGACATCCTCACGCCCGCCGTGCGCGAGGGCATCCTGGTCAACATCCGGTGAGGGTGCCCGCCGCCGCACCCCCGCCGCCGCTTGCGCAGTGCCCCACTGGTGCCCGAAACCTGCGCCTGCTTGGCTTGTGGCTCTGCCCGTAACTGGGGCCAGGGAGCGTGGGGTGGCGCGAGCGCTGGAACCACCCGGGCGTGTGCCTGCCTGCCCGCTGCTGCCTCCTAACCAGCACGCGGCACCTCCCCGGGCCCCCGCAGGCGGCGGCTGACCCCGCAGCCCACCAAGGTGCGGGCGGACGTGGAAATGACCTGCTTCAGCTACGACGGCGTGGAGAAGATCAAGGAGGCGATGCGGGCGGCGCAGGTGGGGGCGCGGGGGGAGGGCACCGGGCCAGGGGCCGGCATGGAGAATGGAGCACGTCTGCAGCGAGACATGAGGCATCGTGGCCAAGCGACACGGCTGTTCCGGCCACCGGCGCGCTGCGCTGCGGGGCCGAGGCGCTGCCAGGCGACTGCCAGGCTGGGGTAGGGGCCCCTGCCTCGAGCCCTTATCCCCCGGACAACCAGCCGGAACAGCTGGGCTCAGGCAGAGTGCGCTTGTCCGAAGCCTCCAGGGCTTGAGGTGGCTGCTGCCGCACTCCCTGCGCGCAGGCATGCGGCTCCGAGGCGTGCCCAGTCAGCATGAAGCTGGTGGCGGCGCCGCGCTACGTGCTGACCACGCAGACGCTGGACAAGGCGCAGGCAAGGCGCAAGGTGCAGCGGGGAGTATGACGGCGTGCCGGCGGAGTGGCAGCCACACAGGATCTGCCAGCGCATCGCTTCACTCCGTGCCCTCGCTGTCCTCTCCCGCTGAGTATCATCAGGCGCACCTCTCCTGGGAGCGTTCCCCAACCCCCCCCCCCCAACCCCCCTGCAGGGCATCGAGGTGCTGAACCAGGCGGTGGAGGTGTGCCGGGCGAGCATAGAGGCGGCCAAGGGGCGCATGGTGGTCAAGGAGGCGGCGCGCGCGGTCAGCGAGAAGGAGGAGCGCGCGCTCGAAGAGGAGCTGCAGGTGGGGCGGGCAGCGCTGCACTGGTGCTGCGGCGGAGACGGCCGGCTGTATGCCTGGTATCATGGTGTGGCGAGGCGAGCAGCGCGCCTTTGCATGGGCCAGCAGGGAGCTGGCCCCGACCTCCTGCCTGGTCACTGCTCCCGTGCCTGCAGGCGGCCGAGGCGGCCAACCGCGAGGTGTCTGGCGACACCGACGAGGACGAGGAGTTTGAGGAGGGCATGGATGTGGACGTGGATGCGGGCCCCGCGCTGGCCGTGTAGGCGTGGCGGCCCCTGGCCTGCCGAGCACCGCAGCTGAGCAGGCTCACCGTCACCCTGCGTGTGCGGCGCAGCTGCCCGTCTCCGTGCCTTGCCGACGGTTTCGCTGGTCCCTACTGGCTGACGCCACGCTCATAGCCTGTAAACTCCACTGCCATTTGCTTTCTGGCTGCTTCGTGTCCTTTGCTCTTCCCTGCTGCTTCCTCTAATCAGTGTTATTGACGTCGCGCGTGAAAGGCACCAGGGCACCAGGGCCGTCACTAGGGCGTGAGAAGAAACAGCGGCGGGCTGCTTACTACTGCTTCTAGTCACCGTGGTGCTCTGACGATGCAATCAATGTGGTCAAGGATTCTCCTTAGAGTTCCCGCCAGCGAGCAGTGTTGTACCTGCTCTAGCTTGCTTGCATAGCTGTTGCGTAGGCGGCGGACGGGCGTGCGGCGGCCGCACCCGCCTTCATGCACCCAAGACCAAGCGCGGGCGGCTCCCCTGCCTTTTCTGCACCCTTTAGACTTTCTTGATCGGATTCGCTCTCGCCTGAGCTGCAAGACCTAGAGGATTGGCCCTGGCGTAGCAGCCTCAGCAGGCAAGCTAGGATTTGCTGTCTTGTTGCTTCTCCCCACACAGATCCAGCACACTTGCAGCTGCTACCTGGTCTCTCCCAGCCGTCAAACAGTCGTCACCATGCAGGCCGTGGCTCGCACCGCTACCTTCGGCACCGCCGTGGTTGCCAGTGAGTGCCAGAGGCCCGCGCGGGGCCTTGCAGGCCTCCCAAGCCCCTGTAGCAGTGTAGGACAGCCTAAAACTGACCACCTCTGCCGCCTCCCCTCGCTTTCCCGCCCTGCAGAGCCCGCGGCGACCCGCCAGCAGGCCGGTGAGCTTGGGACTCCGCTGGGCTGTCTGCAGCAGTTTGGCAATGCAGGCTTGGTGGGGCGCGTCTGTGCAGGCTCGAGGCCTGTTGAAGAGCGCCGATCCCTGTCGCCGCTGATGGGGCGGCCATCCTGACCGCGCGCCGCTTCCCACTGCCCGTACCTTTGCCCGCATGCAGTCCGCGCCGTGGTGTGCCGCGCACAGCAGCAGCAGAGCCTGGCCTCCAAGGCCGCGGCAGCTGCGGTGTCCCTGCCCGCCTTCCTGGCGGCGCACCCCGCCTTTGCGCTGGTGAGTCGGCCGCTCCGAGCGCCTCGAGGGGGGGTGCAGCCGCCGCCACCGCCGGCTGGAGCTGCTTCCTTCCAGAATTCAGCAGACGCAGCGCAGCACATGAGGAGCTGATAACAGCAACGGCAGCGATCGCGGCAAGCAGCGCAGCGATTGCAGCAACAGCACAGACAAATGCGGCAGACAGCGGATGCGCCCAGTGACCTCAGCTGCGCGCCTGAGCTGCCACGTGCTGCAGCAGCTGCGTGCTGCAGCAGCGGCAGTCTGCCGAGGGCAGGCCCAGCCAACCTTTGCAAATGGGAGGACAGCGCACTGGCCCACCCTGTGTTCATGCTCTCACGCCGCTGGCTTTGTTGTGCGCCGCAGGTCGACGACCGCATGAACGGCGATGGCACCGGTCGGATCCTGGGCATCAACGACCCCGCCCTCTTCTGGGTGCTGGCTGGTGAGCGCAGCGAACAGTGTGGAGCAGAGGGTGCTTTGGGGGGTGGGAGGGGTGGACACTACGAGGAATGAGTGCCGCCGTGGCGTTATGCTGTGACTCGCATCCCGCTGTCTTGGCCCCTGCTACCCGCAGGCGTGTTCACCACCGTGTGGGCTGTGTACTACACGTC
>KQ481983.1:3011227-3022769 GCA_001430745.1 Auxenochlorella pyrenoidosa
ACACCCCCCGCCGCCCCCCGCAGGACCTGCTGTTTGAGGAGGCCACCCTGCTGCGGCAGCGCGAGCTGGAGCTCAAGGCGCGGCTCAGCGGCATGCCGGAGACCGCCCCCGTCGTGCCCATCGTCATGGTGCGCCGCCCCGCCACTGTTGCAGCGCTGCGTGGCGAGCACGACTGCCGCTGCCGCCTCTGGCTGCGGCTGCCAGCATTCAGCACAGCCTGGAGCTGCCTTGCCCGGCTGAGTCTCATGCCAGGTGTTTGCACTTCAGACCTCGCGCCGCCCCCGGCTGCCCGTCTGCAGTCCGACCACATTGAGCAGGTGGTGAGCGCCTGGACGGGCGTGCCTGTGGAGCGCATGAACCAGGACGACCGCGACCGCCTGCTCACGCTTGGGGATGCGCTCAAGGTGGGGTGGCTGGCGGGCAGGAGGCTCCGGCTTGCCCTGGTGCAGGGGGCTGGGCAAGGAGGCAGGCTGCACACTCTGCTCTGCTTGGATGCTGGTGCTGCTGCCCTCAGCTTTTGTGTCTCATGCCATGTCCCCTGCCCTGGCCCGCTCGCCTGCAGCACAGCGTGATTGGCCAGGACGACGCCGTCCACTCCACCTCGCGCGCCATCATGCGCGCATGCAGCGGCCTCAAGAACCCCGACCGCCCCATCGCAACACTGCTCTTTTCTGGTGGGACCTCGCGGCAACCATGCCAGCTGCTTGTCTGGCACTGCTGTGATGCCGTGGTAGGGCTGCAATGCACACACCGCCCCGCCCAGGCATGCGGCCTATTCTGACGTCTGTGAATCCGCCCGTCCCCGGCTCGCAGGCCCCACCGGCGTGGGCAAGACTGAGCTGACCAAGCGGCTGGCAGACCATTACTTTGGCAGCGAGGGCGCCATGATCCGGCTGGACATGTCCGAGTACATGGAGCGGTGAGGGGGCGCAGGAGGGTGTGCCTGCAGCCTGCGCCTGCCGCCTCGGCATGCTTGCACACCGCAGCCCTGTCCTGTTTTGTGGCTCGGCCTCAGCAAGCCAGGAGCGCCATTGGCAGCCTCATCTGGCGAGGAACATTGCCACCGGGCCTGTCCCCACCGCACCTCGACCTCCACCCCCCGCAGGCACACCGTCAGCAAGCTGATTGGCGCCCCACCGGGCTATGTTGGCTACGGCGAGGGCGGCAAGCTGACCGAGGCCGTCAGGTCAGCTGTGTATGGGCCGCCTTGTCTGCAACGCCAGCCTGCATCCCAGGGTGTCAATCAACCCCATCAACATTCCCGCCTGGAGCCTTATGCGCTCCCCTGCCCCCTGCATGCATCAGCCCCTCCCCGCCGAGCCTGTACTCTGCCCCCTATGCTGACCGGCCCCTCCCCGCCCCCCCTGCAGGCGCAAGCCCTTCAGTGTGGTGCTGTTTGACGAGATCGAGAAGGCGCACCCCGACGTGTTCAACGTGCTGCTGCAGGTCATCGAGGACGGCCGCCTCACGGGTGGGTGGGCGGCAGGAGGCCGCTTGTTTTCTTGATTCCTAAAGAACTGGGCCCTAGGATGCGCACAAAAGCCACTGGGAAGCCGAGCAAACCCTGCACCCCATCCAACCCTCTCACCGCTCGCCCCGCCGGCCCCCCTACCCCTGCCCGCAGACTCCCAGGGCCGCACCGTGTCCTTCAAGAACACCCTCATCATCCTCACCTCCAATGTGGGCAGCAGCGTCATCGCCAAGGGCGGCGCCACCGTGGGCTTCCAGATGGCCACCGCGGGGGCCGACCCCGAGGCCGACAAGTACTCGCGCGTGCGCTCGCTGGTGAGGCGGCTGTGGGGGGGGGGGGGGGACCCCACCCTGGGGAGGGCAGGAAGGGCAGAGCTCGTGCTGAGCTGCAGGTGGGAAAACTGTTTTGAACAGTGCATGCACTGGTCCGCGTTGGCACTCCCGCCCCGCTCTCTGGTGTGGGCCGTGCCATTGAACCCCCTCCTGCGCTGCCCGCCTGCTGCCCCGCAGGTGCTGGAGGAGCTCAAGGCCTACTTCCGGCCCGAGCTGCTGAACCGCATGGACGAGGTGGTGGTGTTCCGCCCGCTGGGGCCCGCCCAGGTGTGCCCCGCCCCGGGGGGCCTAGATCTCGGAGGCGGCTCAACACCTTTTGCATGCTGGAACCCAGCATCCCAGCCTTGTGCTGCTGTTGCGGGGTCGGCTAGCCGGCCATGGCTGCACCTCTTGCCACCTCTTAACAGGCAGTTGGCATGGCCCTCCCCTCTGTTGCACGCCCGGCCCTGCGCTCACGCCCGCCCTGCGCTCCCCCACCCCCCAGGTGCGCGCCATCGCCGACCTGGAGCTGGCCAAGACTGCTGAGCGGGTGCGGGAGCGCGGCATCGCGCTCGAGGTCTCCACCGCCCTCATGCAGCGCATCGTGGCCGAGGGGTACAACGAGGCCATGGGCGCGCGCGAGCTGCGCCGCGCCGTGGTGCACCTCGTGGACGACCCGCTGTCGGATGCGCTGCTGCGCGGCGAGGTGAGCTCGCCGGGGAGGGGCCCCGCCACTGCCGCTCGCCCCCCTGCCCGCCCCCCCTCTATTGCCTGCGCTCGACCTCCCGGCCCGCACCCAGCCACCCACCCCACGCCCGCGCTCACATCTGTCCTGCTCCTGCCCCGCCTCCCCCCTGTGCAGATCCGGGCCGGCGACACGGCGGTGCTCGACTGCGACGCTGCCACTGGCCGCACCCTGGTGCTTAACCGTGCCCACCTCGCCTCCAACAACATTGTCACCGCCGACCTTGAGATTGTCTACTCCTCGGTGGCAGCATGAGCGGGCAGGCCTGCCGGGGCAGCGGCCCTGGCAGTGCGTACCACGCTGCAGCGGCACAGCCCACCCAGCTCCTGGTCCCAACTCCAGCCCCAACCACACAGCACTGCCCTGCCCAGCTCCCTGCCTGTCTCCAGCCCTCGGCAAGGCGCCTGGCCTCCGTAGCCAGCACGGCCGTGCTCCGCGCCATGAGTGCACCACCCCTCCTTGACATACACAACCTGCGCCCCCGCGGGAGCGCCGGGACGATTGATCGATTGATGCAGCGAAGCAACGAATGACGCGAACCCTCGCAAACGCCGGTTTGCGACTTCCCCAGCGCTCCCGACCCCTAGATGCTATCCCGGCCCCGCCCTGCCACCGCGCAGCGGGCACGGGCCCCCCCCCTTTTCCCTCTCCTCCCCAGCCTGCTGCTCCGCAGCCCCCCTGTAGCTCCCCCTCCCTGTACTGCTCTCCCTGCTGCTCGCTGCTCGCGTGTGGGCAGGCCCGCTTGCCCTCCCGCCCCAATTTTTTGGCGCACGAGCATGCCGCCGCGTCTTGGTTTGCCCCTCTCCTTCCAGAATGTACCTGCCCAACCCAAGGGCCGCCCCAACCCAACGCATACCCCTGTACGCACCCTGTTCTTGTTGTGAGTTGACGTCCCTTCTTCCCCGCCTTCCCTGTTCAGAACATACTCACAGTCACTCTCAGCCTCTCCGCACCTCATCCCCTTCTGCCCGCTCGAGGAGATCCCATGTCCTGTGATGTGATGCTGCAGACAGGCCTGTCATGTAATAGATACCAGTTCTGCTGAGGTGCATATTGCCCATAGACTGTGTGTGGGGGTGGGGGTGCACAAATGGGAGTACAGATGGGCCAATACTTCTTGAGCAAAAGTCCCTCGTTTGTATTTGCATCCTGGCTTATGGCTGCGAGCAGTGCATGCCGTCTGCGTGACGGCCGTGCCATGCACAAAGCATGCGGTTCAGTATCTGGCCAAAAAGAAAACCTGTCCCCGAGCCACAGGCCCAAAGCATCGTGCCTTGAAAGCTCAACTAGGCGCTGGCGCACCCTGGGGCCGCCACGCTCCTGTCCCGCGACTCTGTAGCCTGGCCGCTGGCGATGGTCGGCGCCTGTGCCGGCTTACCTGCCAGCATGTAGTACATTAGTGAGTGTCAATGCTCCTCCGGTGAGCCACTGTCCCTCTGGGATGTCACTGAAGCAGCCCAGTAGCAGGACGGGCGGCACGGCAGCCGTGCCCCCCATACGACCCGCCCCCCAGGCGAGCAACTATAGGAGCTTCGGTTCAGGTGGACCATCCGCAGCCCTGCAAGCTTCCCTGATCAACTGCGCTGCACGGCTTCCCTTGAAAGTATGCCCATATCAAGGTGACCTTGGCGGCAGGGCCTCCAACCCGCGCCCAGCCGTGCAGGAGAGCCCATGGACGACAGGAGTAGTGTGGGGCAGAGCCACCTGCCTCTTTCGCACACCCATCTGCATTGAACAGAACAAACATCCCTCCAAGCACTGTAGTGAACAGGCTGCAGCAGCGGCTCAAGATTGGGCTGCGGGGCGCCAGGCGCCTGTCGGCGTCGGTGGAGCTGCCGGGGGCACAGAGGATCAGCTGCAGCCGGGGCCCTGCAGCCTGCCGGCGCCGTAAAGGCACGACTTGCGAGGTGCTGATTGAGGAAGAATGCGAATGCTGGCGCATTCGGGTGCTGAAGAGCCCATGCTGAGCCTTCCCTTGAAGGTGCGGCTCCTGCCTGGTTCCGCCTCTTCTCACACTCTCTGATCTCCCCCGGCCTCGTGCCGTCTCTCATTCTCGAGCTCCTGCACACCTGCGACTGTCTGTGCAACCATGGCGGCCGCTCTTGCGCAGGAGCTCTCCAAGCTCTCCATCTCCGGCACCTCCTCCCTGGAGGCCCTGACTGCCGCGGCCAGCAAGGGCCCGGCTGCTGAGATTCACCTCATCTCCCACCTGCCCGCGGTGCTGAAGGCGACCGCCGACAAGGCGAGTGCAAGGGATGCCGCGGGACGCTGCTGGGGGCGCTCGCCGCCCCCACGCCGCCCTGCTCTGGCATCGGGGATTGCATTCAGGCCTGTGCAGGGCTGCGCGAGGCCCCTGGTGGTAGCCGCCGCCATGCGCTGGCGCGTCAACTCGCTGCCCTGGCCCCTCGGTTCCAGCCTCTTCCGGGCGTTTCCCGAGAAGTCAGTTCCGAAACCACGGCTGCAAGACGGGCGGGCGGGCCGGAGCAGCTCGGCCGGCCGTCGGAGGCCAGCCCTGCCGCCCAGCTGCCTCGCGACGGCGTGCCTACCTTCCCTTTGCCACCCTCCCTCTCCTGCAGGATGCCGCCGTGCGCGCCGCTGCCGACGCCGCCGGTCTGGCCATCACGTCTGCGCTGAACCGCAACGCCGTGAAGCTGGCGCTCCCTGCCCTGTTCGAGGCCATGGCCGACCCCAAGTGCGTTTCAAAAAGTGCAGCACACCAGCGTTGCCGCGCCCGCCGGCCGGCTCCTTTGCAACATTAGGGCAGCCTTCTGCCAGCCCCTGGCAGCCTCAGGCAGCATCGGCAGCCAGCCAGGCGCCCCGTTGTTGAAGCAGGGATGCAATCTGATGGCTCACTGCCCTCACTTTCTGGCCCCTGCAGGTGGCAGACCAAGGAGGCCGCCACCAAGTTCCTCGGCCACCTGGCCGCCGCCTCGCCCGAGCAGATCTCGGTGCGTTCACTGCGACCTCCTTCTGCTTTGGGAGCACGGCACCCGCCCCCTCCCAACCCCTGCTCCCGTCGGCTTCCCAGCATGCGAGTGTGACCGCTCGCTAGCGTGCGGTTGCCCTGCCTTGCGACTCAGGTCTGCTCCCCCGCGGCTCCTCCCCCCTCCCGCAGGTCTACCTGCCCGAGATTGTGCCGGTCGTGACCAACTGCATGGTGGACCTGAAGCCCACCGTGCGCAACGCCGCCACCGACGCGCTCACCAAGTGCTGCGCCGCCATCGGCAACCGCGACATTGAGCCCTTCGTGCCGCACCTGATCCGCTGCATCGGCGCCCCCAGCGAGGTGCCCGACTGCGTCCACAAGCTGTCGGCGACCACGTTCGTGCAGTCTGTGGACGCGCGCACCCTGTCCATCCTGGTGCCCCTGCTCGTCCGCGGCCTGACCGACCGCACCACCCCCATCCGCCGCAAGGCCTGCGTCATCATCCGCAACATGGCCAAGGTGCGCGGCAGCGCGGCCAGCCTGCCTGGGCAGCAGCGACAGCACTGCCTGGGGCGCCCTGCATGAGCGCCCGGCCCGGCCCCACACCCCGCATGCGCCCCTCACCCAGCCCTGGCCTCGCCCCCCTCCCCCTCTGCGCAGCTGGTGGACGACCCGGTGGACGCCGCCAACTTTGTGGCCACCCTGCTGCCCAACGTCAAGTACGCGATGGAGGGCATGTCCAACCCCGAGGCCCGCGAGGTGGCCACCGACTGCCACAAGATCCTGGAGAGCATCAACACCTCGGTGGAGGCGGCCCCCAAGGCCACCGTGGAGGAGGTGCTGGCGGTGAGTGGGCGCGCGGGGCGGGGGTGGGGCATGGCAAGGGCGGCCTCAGCGCTTGGGCTGCGTGGCCCTGGGGTGGGCAAGGACGAGGGAGGGGTGCGGCGCTATGTGTGGCTGAGTTGAGGCGCTCCCAGAGATTGCGGCAGCCTGGCCCGGGCTGCACGCCTGCAGAGCTGAGAGCCGCATCAGGTTGCCCACCACCTCGCTCCTCTGCTCCTCTCTACCCCACGCAGGCCCTGAACAAGGCTGCCGACGCCGCGTCTGTGGCCATCAAGGGCGACGGCGCTGAGGAGGCATCCCGCTACGTGGCCGGCATGGCCGCCAACCTGATCGACGTCAAGAACTTCGAGGAGGCCGAGTGGACCCAGGTGGGTCGCGCTCCCGCCTGCCCGCCCCCGCCAGTGCTGCCAGGACTGCAGGGGCGGACATTCCAGGGCGCGGCCTGCCTTGCTCAGCGTGCCAGCGGCTAGCCCGCCCAGCTGTGCTTGCGTCCTCGCGCGCTGCTCCTGCCGTGCTGCCTTCCCTCCCCCCTGCTGCCTTGGGCTCACCGCCTCCCTCCTGCCCGCCCCCTCCCCCCCGCCCCGCGCAGACTGTGGTGCCCTACCTGGCGCCCTTCTCTGGCGACGCCGGCGCCACCGCCGTGTGCAAGGAGTTCCACGCCGCCTGCTTCCAGGAGGCCCAGGCCCGCGAGATGGCCCCCGTGGAGGAGGAGGAGGGCGAGGACCTGTGCAACTGCGAGTTCTCCCTGGCCTACGGTGGCAAGATCCTGCTGAACAACGCCCGCCTGCACCTGAAGCGCGGCCAGCGCTACGGCCTGTGCGGCCCCAACGGCGCCGGCAAGTCCACCCTCATGCGCGCCATCGGTGAGTGCTCCTGCAGAGCCAGGGGCGGGGGTCCAGCCTCTGTGTGCCACAAGCTGTGTGAGGCACTTGCAATGCTGAGGTCGCGCACTGATGGGCGCGCACTGGTGCAGCCCTGCACTCGTGCACTGCGTGCGATGCCGCCCTCCCCACCTGCTCACCCTGCTGCCTCCTCGCGTGTCTTCCGCCCCCCGCAGCCAACGGCCAGCTGGACGGCTTCCCGCCCAAGTCTGAGCTGCGCACCGTGTACGTCGAGCACGACATCGACGCCTCCGGTGAGACCGCAGGGCGGGCATCGGGATTGACCGGGGGGGCCCAGCGCCGGCTGGGGCCCTGCCTCCCCTGCTGTCCGGCCTCTGCCTCGCTGCCCCTCCTCTGCCTCGCTGCCCCTCCACCCCTGCCATCACGTGCTCACCCCCGCCCTCGCCTTCGCGCCCCTTGCCATGCCCGCAGAGGCCGAGACCCCGGTGGTGGAGTTCGTGGTGAACGACGAGATGGTGAAGGAGGTGCTGCCCTCCCGCGAGCGCGTCATCGAGGTGCTGGAGTCTGTGGGCTTCAACGCCGAGCGCCAGGCGCTGCCCGTGGCCTCCCTGTCTGGTGAGGGGGCCTCTGGCCATGGGGCCTGGCCAGCGCTGGGCGGGATGCAGAGCCAGGGGCCAGCGGGCTCTTGGTATAGCTCTGGCGCAGCGCTGTTGTTGGCATGCTGGTCGTCTGCCACCAGCAGGCCGACAACAGCGCGGCCCAGGTGATGCCAAGAGCCCGCTGGCCTCGCTGGTGGCTGACAACCAACATGCCAACCAACAGCGCCAAGTTCATGCCAAGTTTATGCCTGCCGGCCCCGATGCAGGCTCCCGCGGCCCCCATTACCCCCCCTTCACCATGCCGCCTGCCCCCCGCCCCGCCCACCCCCCGCAGGTGGCTGGAAGATGAAGCTGGCCCTGGCGCGCGCCATGCTGATGAACGCCGACATCATGCTGCTGGATGAGCCCACCAACCACCTGGACGTGACCAACGTCAAGTGGCTGATCGACTACCTGGTCGGCCTCAAGGGGGTGAGTTGGAGCCGGTGGGGGCTGGCCGCGCAGCGGCTGGACATTCAACGTGCATGCGAGCGCAGGCTGCCTGCACAGGGGCAGGGCCGCCTGCCTGCAGCCCCACTACCCGATCGCAGCCTTGACGACTTTCCAGGGCCGCCCGCTCATTTTTCACCTCTCACCCTCCCCCACCCACCCCCCCGCCCCACACACCAGGTGACCAGCGTGGTGGTGTCGCACGACTCTGGCTTCCTGGACGCCGTGTGCACCAGCATCATCCACTACGAGGACAACTTCAAGCTGAAGAAGTACCTGGGCAACCTGTCCAAGTTTGTGGAGCAGCGCCCCGAGGCCGCTGCCTACTACAACCTGGCCGACGCCACCACCAAGTGGGTGCTGCCCGAGCCCGGCTTCCTCGAGGTGAGCGCCGCGCCGCTGCGAGGGGAGGGGGCGGGAGGCCTGCCTGCTGCGGTGCACTGCAGGGAGGGGAGGTTGCTGCCCAGCTGCTCGCCTGCCAGCCCCAGCCCAGTATCACCCTCGCCTCTGCCGCTCCTGGCAGCCCCTGCGCAGCCGGTGTGCAGCCCCTCTTGCTGCTGCGCGCCCTCGTCCTCACCCCTGCCTCCCTGCCTCCTCACCCCACCCACCCACCCCGCAGGGCGTCACCTCCAAGGACCGCGCCATCCTCAAGATGCGCGGCGTCAACTTCAAGTACCCCACCGCCGAGACCCGCATCCTGAACGAGGTCAACCTGCAGGTGTCGCTCAACTCGCGCGTGGCCGTGCTGGGCCCCAACGGTGCCGGCAAGTCCACCCTCATCAAGCTGCTGACCGGTGAGCGCCGCCGCGGTCGGGGCGAGGGCAGCGGGGGCGTGCAGGGGGCGGTACGCGCGCATGGCTGTGCCTTTGCACCCTCCTGCAGCTGCAGTCACCCTGCAGTTGGCGGCCCGTGCCCCTCCTCCCTGGTTGCACCCCCGCCGACCCCCCACCCCACCCCCCACCCCGCTGCAGGCGAGCTGGAGGCCGAGTCTGGCCTGGTGTGGAAGCACCCCAACCTGCGCGTGGCCTACGTGGCTCAGCACGCCTTCCACCACATTGAGAACCACCTGGACATGACCCCCAACCAGTACATCCAGTGGCGTTACGCCACCGGCGAGGACCGCGAGTCCCTGGACAAGGTGTCGCGCAAGGTGAGGCCGGCGCGGGGTGCGGGGCGGGCGGGCCGGCTACACGTGCGAATTGTGCCTGCTGGCCCGTGCCTGATGCATTCACTCTGCCCGCCCCTGGTGATGCCGGAACGCCCTGCTTGCTTCACCCCATATCGACCCTCGCTGCCAGCTCACCCCTTGCTTCCCCGCCGCCCCTCTCCCCCGCCCCCCCCGCAGCTCAAGGAGGAGGAGGAGAAGAAGATGAACGAGGTCAAGGTGGTGGACGGCGTGAAGCGCGTGGTGGAGAAGCTGCTGGGCCGCCGCAAGCAGAAGCGCGGCTACGAGTACGAGGTGCAGTGGAAGGGCGAGGTGGAGACCTCCTGGCTGACCCGCGACCGGCTCGAGGAGATGGGCTTCCAGAAGATGCTCACCGACATCGACATGAAGGTGCGCGGGGGCGGGGGCGGGTGACGCTGGGCCAGGAGGGGAGCAGCGGGCAGGTGGAGGGAAGACTGTGCCCACCTGGATGGCCATGCGTGTGGCCTGCCTGCCTGCATGCTATCCCTGGCTTGCCCCACCCCTGCGACTGCGTCTCACCTCCGCCGCTGCCCATGCCTTCCTGCTGCGCAGGAGGCGGCCGCCGCCGGCCTGCTGGGCAAGCCCCTGACCGCCAAGAACGTGGAGGAGATGCTGGGCAACCTGGGCCTGCCCGCCGAGTTCGCCACCCACTCCCAGGTGTGCGCCCGCACCGCTCCCGGCTGGGCCAGAGGTTGCGGCCGAAGATGGCAGCGCACTGAGCAGCTGCCGCGCCCCTCGCCCCGCCCCGTGCCTCACCCCTTGTGACCCCCTCCCCCCTGCGCCCCGCAGATCCGCGGCCTGTCTGGTGGCCAGAAGGTGAAGCTGGTGCTGGGTGCCGCCATGTGGCAGCAGCCCCACATCCTGGTGCTGGACGAGCCCACCAACTACCTGGACCGCGAGTCCCTGGGCGCCATGGCCTCGGCCATCAAGGAGTACGGCGGCGGCGTGGTCATCGTGTCCCACCACTCCGAGTTCGTCAACCAGGTGCGCCGCGCACTGGGTGTGACGGCCTGCAGGGGCGGGGCCCTGCAGGCGCCTGCTGTGCATGGCTGGGCCTGGCCCTGCACGCGCGCGGTGCCCTGTGCTGTCCCCTTGTTATGCTTGGCACTCACTCTGGCCCGCTACCCCTGGCTCCCCCTTCGCGACAGGTGTGCTCTGAGAAGTGGCACGTGGGCGGCGGCAAGTGCGAGATCACCGGCCAGTCTGCGGCGGCCCTGGAGGCGGCGGTGAGCTTCGGGGGGCTGAACTGGGCTGGGCTACATGCTCTGCCCCTGCTTGCCTGCCTGCCTGCTGCAAGCTGGTCCACCGCGCTGCCCGTCCTCCAGCCCTCCCCTACTGCTCACCCTGCCCTTGGTCCCCTCCCTCCGCCCTGCCGCAGAAGCTGGAGTGGAAGCGCCAGGAGGAGACCACCGACGCCTTTGGCAACACCATCAAGATCAAGGCCCCCAAGAAGGAGCTGTCGCGCAAGGAGAAGAAGGCCCGGGCCAAGGCCAACGCCGCCCGCCGCGCCCGTGGCGAGGAGGTGTCGGACGATGAGGAGGACTGGGAGTAAATAGGGCGCCTCGGCCACCCACGCAGCAGCGGCGGCCTCAGTGGCCGCCATAGCTTGGCAGCGCAGACGACGAAGACGAAGGCGCGCGTCCGCGCTTGCTCCCGAGCCCCCCATCCCCTTTGCCCCTGTACTCTCCCTGCCCCTGCTCCCCTTGCCCATGATTGCCACAGGACCCTGAACCCATACGAACCACTCCACCTAGCACACACACACACACGCCATCCTCTTGATCCCAGCGCAACCCCCCTGCGTCTTGATCTTGATACTATGCGATTCTAGCGCACTGTGTTTCGTTCATCGGTTTCGTTCCAGTCGAGTCCCCACCCCTGCCCTCGGCGCCCACCCCAATGCCTTTTGTTTATCATTTGGTTTGGCTGGCCACCACTCCCCTTTGTAAATTGACGTCGGCGAAGCGGGGTGCGAGAAGATGGTGTGGGGGGCACAGAGAGCGGTGGGGGGGTGCAGCCCCCGGCAGCAGTGGGGCGGGAGAGCTGGACCTTGGCGGGCTGGCCATCTCTCAGCAGCGGCGGCAGCAGCTGGCCCGGCGGCAGCAGCCGCACCTGCGGCTGGCCCAGCGA
>KQ481983.1:3068221-3088815 GCA_001430745.1 Auxenochlorella pyrenoidosa
TGTCGTGCCTTGGGGGGGGGGGGGCCAAGCAACGGCAGAAGGCGGGGCTGTGGCGGGTGAAGGGAGAGCGGGTGCAGCTGGCCGGCCGGCTGGGTGAGCACACGAGACCAAGCTCGGGCCTGACCTCAGCGCTCAGGCAGCCCGCGTGCTCCGTCCCTTGCCCCACCCCCGTTGGCGCAGCAGGCGCAGCCGCGAGCACTGCCCGCCCCCCCTCCAGGGCCCCCCCACCTCGAGCTGCTGGTTCTTCTGCTGCATCTCGCGCTGCGCCTGCAGGATCTTCTCGTCGTCCACCTCCCACTCCTCCTCCTCCTCCCCCTCCTCCAGGCCCAGCACCCCCTCCCCCTCCTCCTCCTCCTCGGCAACGTCCAGCATGCCGCGCAGCCCGCTGAGGTCTGCGGCCGGTGAGGCAAGGAGGGGAGCAAGGGGAGGCTCAGTGGCGAGGAACGGGGGGAGGCGCGCCGGGCCAGCTGCCTGCCCAGCTGCCTGCCCTGCTGGCCGGGCCTGCAGTGGTGCGCGGTGATAGCTGGCAGGCGTAGCCAGCGCCCGAGGGCAGCGATGCAGGGCCGAGGAGGAGGTGTGCGCAGGGGTGGAAGAGCGCGGGCAGCGCTGGCGGCGCACCCTCGCCCGGCTTGTCCAAGCCCAGCTCCGCCAGCTTCTTCCGTGCCTTGCCCGCCTTGCCCGCCAGCGACTTGAGCACTGGGGTGCTGCACGCGGGCACACCTGCACGCAGGGAGGCAGGAGAGCGCAGGGCATGGCCAGGCAAAAGGTCGGCACGTGGGGCTGCATAGAGCAGGGGCAGGGGGCCTGGCCTGTGCGAGGCCTGGCCCCTGCCTGCTCCTACCTGCTTGCCAACATGCCTTGCCACCCGCCGCTCCAGCGGCAGCCGGCGCCTGCAGGGCAGCCTCGCTGCGCCGCAGCCCCGTGCCCCGAGGGGGCCGCCGCCTCACCTCCCGCCGTGTACACCTCGGGCTTGAGGGGGGAGGGCGTGCCGGGGCCCCACACGCCGTGCAGCGTGATGTCCAGGTTTTTCTTGGCCCGCTTGTCGCCCTCCTTCTTCAGGCCGTCGACGTTGGGCACCTGCCCAGGGCGGGGGGGTGGGGGGCGCGCAGGTCAACACTGGTTGTGAGCGCACGGCGACAGTCACAGTGAGCATGAGGGCCTCTGCACGTTCCTCTGCTGCGCACTGTATCCATGTTGGCCAAGCACAGGCTCATGCGCCATGCCAGCTCGCAACCTCAATCAACCAGGGCGAGCCTGCGACAGGGGCTGGGCTCGATGCCTGCCCTGCTGGGGACCCACCTTGAAGACCCGCTCCAGCGGCAGCGGCGGCTTGTCGGCGCCCTTGCTGCCCTGCGCCAGCGCGTTGGCAGCCCCCGCAAACAGCAGCTGCTGCACCTGCGCGCCGCTGCCCACGTTCATGTAGACTGCGTCGGCGACACGCGAGGCCGCCCAGCGCCTGCAGGGTGGGGGGCAGCGCGGGTCAGCAGGCCAGGAGCAGGGGCGGGAGCCTGTGCGCCGCCTGTGCCGCAATGCAGGGCAGAGTGGCGAGGCAGGGAAAGTGCAAGCATGGGGGGCAGCGCAGGGTCGGGGGCGCCAGCAGGGCTGTTGCACGGGCCTGTGTACGTACACAGCCGGCCAGCCGGCCTAGCAGTGCACAGCAGGGGCCGCCCAAGGCGCACACCTGAACCGCTCCTGCGCCTGCGCCTGGTCGGCCTCTGCCTGCTGCTGCGCCGCCGCCAGGTGCGCGCGGTCCACTGCCATGCCCACCGCCTCCATGTCGGTGAGCAGCCCGCCAAAGGGCAGCCAGGTGTGGCGGTACACATCCCACATGGTCTCCAGGCGGATGCCCCCCTGAAGGAGCCCGGGCACAGAGCAGTGAGCGGGCAGGCCAGGTCAGAATGCACGCAGCAGCAAGCAATGAGGGCGCGCGTCCCAGGCAACCCATGCGTCACTGGGCACGCACCTCCCCCCAAAGCTCGCCGCACCCACCCGGCCTATCACCCCTGCCCATGCGACTGACCGTACCTTGACCTGCGATCAGCCCAGGTCAGCCCGCCCCTGGCCCCCTGCATCGCCACCAGGGCCCCCACCTGCGCGTAGTCCTTTTCCACCGCCTCGTCCAGTGCCGCGCCCATGGCCATCAGCTCGTGGCGCAGCCGCTGGTACAGGTCCCAGGTGGACTTGGCGTCGAAGGCAGAGTAGTTGACCCAGCGCCAGCGCGTGTCGGCGTCGCGCTGCAGCTCGTGCACCGGCGGCAGGATGGTCAGCTGCAGGGGCGAGGGGGGGGGGGCAGGTGGAGGAGGGGCGAGGTGAGGCACACAGTCTCCGGGACCTGGGGGCGGAGACGCAAGTGCAGACGCCAAGAGCAGGCGCGCCAAGAGAGCCGCGCCGTGTCCCGGAGAGCATGCTTTGCCGGTACGCCCTGCCTGCTCCAAACTCAGGACACCCCATGCCTTTGCAGCAAGGCCAGCCCAAGCAGCAGTCCAAGGCATGGGTTGCATGACAACGCACTGCATCACACCAATGCCCCCCCCACCCCACCCCACCCCACCCCCCCTCCACCCCACCCACCTTGCCCTCCGTGCCGTCCTTCTTCAGGTTGCGCCTGCCAAACAGCGTCTTCATGGACACCTTGCCGCGGATGTCCTGCTCGCCGCCAGACCCGTCGTCCATCAGCGAGCGGTCGCCTGCGGGAGGGGGGGGGGGCGGGGGCCCGGCACAGAGGCGTGGGTGCGGGCGGGGTGAAGGTGAGGGAGCTGGCCCTGGAGAGCAGCCTTCCTGCTGCGTGCTCTCGTAGCCATCAGCGCAGAATGGTACACACGAGCGCCAGCAGAAGAGAGCAAGGCACGTCCGGCGCTGCTTTGGCGTGCCCGCCTGCTGCAGCCCGCCTTGAGCCCCCCCTTTGGCCGCTCACTGGACAGTGCCTCGAGCGAGTAGCCGCCGCGGCCGCTGCCGCGCGACGAGTCCCACAGCCGCGCCATGTGCATGGTGTCGCCGTCAAAGCCCGCCATGCGCAGCCCCAGCCGCTCCATCACGTGCCGGTCAAAGCTGTAGTTGTGCCACACCTGCGGGGGCGCCAGGCGAGTGTGTCGCAGCCTTGCAGCGCAGCAGGGAGCGGGGCAAACCACGCCACAAGCCAGATGCTGGTAGCGGCACTTAGAAGCGAGCGTGCAGCTCTGCACGTGCGTAAGACAGGCTGCCGCCGTGCTGCGTCCAGGGGTGCACAGTGGTGCGCGCTGAAACCTGCCGGCCAGCAGCAGCCAGCGCAGAGCGGGTCGCCACGCTGGGCAGCCCCACCTTCTTGTGCCGCTCCGACTCCCAAAAGGGGCGGAAGGTCTCCACAATCGCCGCCGCCTCGCCTGCCCGCGCCTCGTCGCCGTCCAGCCAGGTGTCCACCCATAGCATGCTGCGCAGCGGCGCGCCCGCCGCCGGCGCCTGCTCCCCAAAGTGCACGCCGGGCCCCGCGTAGACGGAGAAGCAGATGACGCGGCCGTGGCAGCACGGCGAGTGCGAGCTGCCAGGGTGTGGGGAGGCGGGATGGGGATGCACATCATGCCGGGCAAGCAGGCGGCGCTTGCCAGCGAGGGTGTCTGCCAGCAGCCCTGCGCAGCAGCGGCCCTGCGCCGTGCGGCTCCCAGGCTGGCAAGATGCGATGCATCGCTCCCACGGTCCCCGGCCTGGTCCTGTCACAGAGGCCGCAGGATCACCCATGCTGGCCACCATGCATGCAGCCGCTGCCACCTGGGGCGCCCACCTGACGTCAATGTCCATGACCTCTGTGTCACAGGCAAAGATCAGGGGCTGCCCCCCCCGCTGCGGCGCATCCGCCAGCGCCATGAGGTGCGCCGCCGCTGCGCGCGCCCCCGCCAGCGTGTTGACGACGTGCACGTCGGGCGGCGGCTCGTTCCTGTATGTCTGCTCAATCTGCTCGGCAGAGATGCCCGCTTCCAAGCTGGTGCTGGCGCTGGCGATCCCGCTCTGTATGCTGCTGCTGCTGCTGCTGCCGCCATTGCTGCTGTGCAGGTCGTCGGCCTGCACTGTGCTGGCGCGTTGCTGCAGTGCCCACGCTGGGGCGCCCTGCTGAGGCTGTGGCCATACGGTAGGAGCTCCATTGCCGCCTGCTGATGCTGCCGACGGCGGCACTGACGCATAGCCACCCGGGGGTGCTGCTGCTGCTGCCGCCACCCGGCCAGCCGCCCCTGCTACTGGAGCGGAGGAAGCACTGCTGCCAACGCTGCCATTGCCGCTGTAAGACGCACTGCTGGGTACATCGACGCTGGCCGATGCTGCTGCGTTACGCAGCCCAGGGCTGCTGCTGCCGCCAGCACTGCTGCTCGAGCTGCTGCTGCTGCCATTGATGCGCGCAGCTGCGGCCCGCACCCTGCGAGCATCGGTGCTTGCGGGCTGCGGCTGTCGTTGCAGAGACGTTGGGATGCCTCCATTCATGCTAATTTCTGCGGGCAGCCTCTGCAGCACCTCCTGCTGCTGCTTGCTGCGCCGCGCCCGCTTGGCCTTGTCCTTGGCCGTCGCGGCCGTCTTCGCCTCGACTGCAACACTGCCAAACTGCGAGCGGCCTGTGCTCTGCGCTGGTGTCCATGCGTACGGCTCTGCAGCCCTTTGCGGCAGCCGACCGCTGCAGTGCAGGACCGGGGGTTGATGAGGTAGAAACGCAGTGCGTGCTCTTGCTTTGCAGCAGGGAAACGGGCAGACAAGCACCAGGCAGGCAGCAGGCGGCAGCGGCAGCAGTGGCGGCGGTAATACTGACCTGCTGGCGGGCACACCGCCCCACTGAGAGGCCACTTGGGCCACCACCGAGCGCAGCCTGGAGAGACCACGTCTCATCGCTGCAGGTGGCTGAGAACCAACATGCGACACTGCTGCTGGGAGCAGGCTGGGGCTGGGGCTGGTGCTTGTTGTTTTGGGAGTTACGTTCGTTGATTTGTTGCAGTGCAAAGGGGGAGGGACTGCGGACATAGTGAATTAGCTCGCCATGCCCACTGGTTGACCTGCGAGATGCGGTACAAGCATGCCCAATGCTGCGAGCTTGCTTGCAGGCTGTCGAGGCGACGGCGACAAGGCTCCATGCTGAGCATGCTGGACGGCACCCGCCCATTGCTTGAATACAGCGGTTTGCTGCGTGTCCCTGCGAGATCCGCACCAGGCATGGCCAGATCATGGGCTCCAGGGGCCGCAGCAGCGGCAACGCTGCTGCTATTGCTGCCCTTTGCTACCGCGGCAAGCGAGCAGGCCAAGGCCAGCCCGCCAGGCATGCTGGAACTGACAGACACCACATTTAGCACAGCACTGAGCGGTGAGGAAGGGCCCCTAGTCAGTGTGCCTGCTCCCTCGCCACTCCCGCCTGCGCCGCCGCTGCTGGAACGCTCACCCAGCACGCATCCTGAACAACACATGATAACACAATATCTGTTGCAGAGCTTCCAGATGACAGATGGGTGCTTCTGGAGTTTTATGCCCACTGGTGAGTGCCCCGCCGCATCGGCAGTTGTTGCCTACAGGACGCCATGCAGTGGCACTCCTCTGCACGTGTCCCCGAGCTCTCAACCCTGGATTCCTCCCTGTCAGGTGCCCGCACTGCCAGCACTTCCAGCCAGAGTACGAAAAGGTGGCCGCCTTCTTCCACGAGCGCGGGGAGCAGGAGCCGGTGGTGCAGGTGGCGCGCCTCGACTGCGCCGAGTTTGTGAGTCTGCCCGCTCCTGCCCGGCACTGCCGGCTGCTTAGTCTGCAGCCCTCAAGTGCTGCTGGTGCAGCTATATGAACACTGGATGCTTGTTGTGTGCTGCTGATCGCGTCTGGGTGCCCTCCTCTGCCAGCTTTCCACGGGCGTTGCCTGCCTGGAGCAGCCTCATGCTGCCGCTTGTTCCCAGGCTGTGTCTAAATGCTGCTGCGCACCAACCCTTCTTGCAGCATAAGACCTGCACCAAGTTCAAGATCACGGGTTACCCCACCATGAAGGTGGGAAGGGAATCCTTTGGAAGGAAGCAGGCGGGAATCCACATTCCCTGCCAGCTGCTGTGGCGTCGCGTCTGCTGTGCCTGCCTTGCCGCTGTGGGGCCTGGTGCATGCGCAGTGTTGGCCCAGCTGTGCAATGCACAACACCCAACGCTGTGTGTGCTGCCTGGGAGTGCAGCTGGGACTGGCAGCAGATTTTGCAGCGCTTGCGGCGGACAAGGTTACGGCCGTGGAGGCGGCGTCGCGGCACGCCGACTCTGTTGTCGCCTTCATTGGAAAGCACTTGAACGTGTGAGCTGTCTCGGCTTGTCAGGCCATCGCATGCTTTGCAGCGGAGTGTTCACAGTGTGCAGCGAGGCTGCCTGCCGGGCTGGGTTGATGGGCGATCGCTTTGGTTTGTGTCAGCAGAACCCCTTGGCGCGGTGCATCGAGGGTACCATGGCGATGCAGACGCCCTGCTTCACATCCTGCTGTCTGCTGTGCAGCAAGTTCAACACCGACAGCCTGTCGAATGGCGGTGGCGGCGGTGCAGCAGCAGCAGCAGCGACAGGCGCCCTGGGGCGCAAGGGCGGCCTAGGCGGCGCGGCTCTGGTGCAGCATGCCCACGAGGTGGACGCCGCCGGCTCTGGCGTGGCTGTGCCACTGGCGCAGGCGCGGGCGGACCTGAACGACGTGGAGGGCGCCACCATCACGTCCTGGCAGTACCTGGCAGCTTCCCCGCAGCTGCTCAAGGGCCCAGAGGCTCGGCAGGCGCTGAAAGACTGGGTCGACCTGCTGGCGGATGCGCACCCCGTGGACAGGTTGGCAGGAGGCCCCTGCTTGCACAGCTGGAGCGGGAGGCTAGTGTGGCTCTACGCTGGCCGAGCAGCACACGCAGTGCTGCTGGCAGAGCCGGGGACCAGTTGGGGGTCGACTTATAGCCCGGCCGGGTGGGGTGCGTGTGCGGGCACGCTTTACTGCCTGCCGCCGCCCTGCTCACCCTCCACCGCTGCCCCTGCTGTGCTTGCCGCCCGCCCGCAGGTGCCGCCAGGGCGCGGAGAAGCTGCAGGAGGCGCTGGACGAGCTGTGGCAGGACGACCAGGACGAGCCCGAGAAGGGTCTGCAGCAGCTGCAACTCTGCCCGGGCACGCCCTTCAAGGTGGGGCGGGGGACGCCGCGGGTGTGTGGCCACTGCCCACCTGCTGGGGGCCGCACCCTGCCGAGCTGGGTTGCACAGAGGCTTGTTGGGCGGGGGCTGCCGGGACAGCAGCCAAGTCTAGGACGTGGTTTGTGATGTGGGTGAGCTTGCAGTGGTGAGCACAGGATTGTGCCTTAACTTATGCACTGCAGCAAAATGCAAGCTGATGGCTGGGCTGTCGCCCCGGCTGGTCCCCTGCAGGAGTGGCAGTCGTGTCGGGGCACGCGGCCCGACAGCCGCGGCTACACCTGCGGCCTGTGGCAGCTGTTCCACACGCTGGCCAGCCGGCTGCCAGAGACGGAGAATGCGGGCGCGGTCTGGCTGGCGGCGGTCAAGGGCTTCGTGAAAAGTTACTTCCAGTGCACGGTGGGGGGCCCGGGCCGGGAGCAGGGCGGTGCCGGGGCAGGGCCCTGCGCTGGTTGCTCAGATGGACTGCATGTATGGCCGGTGCAGCTCGGCAGCCCTGCAGGCCCCGAGCCTGCAACTGCTGCTGACATCAAGCTTGCTGCTGTGATGCCCAAACCGCTGAGTCTTGCATGCCTGCACCACCGCCGAATGTGCCAGCTGACATGCCACGCATGCCGGCTGGCAGGTTCACCCCTCTTGGCGTCGGTGCTCAATGCCAGCCGCCTCCCACCCACCCTCCCCCTGGTGCAGGAGTGTGCCAAGCACTTTGTGCGGCACGCGGCTGGCGAGCAGGCAGCAGCAGTGGCAAGCAAGCAGGATGCGGTGCTGTGGATGTGGCGCACGCACAACATTGTGAGGGGTCACACGCTGGTGCTGCGCTCTGCGATGCACTTTGCACATTGACGGGCTTGCCAAGAAGGCGGGGCATGCTGGTGTGTTGCCCGATTGAAGGCAACATGCCCTGAACTCTCAGCTCCCAACAGTGGTGGAGCAGCACGCTCGGACATGCAGGCAGCGCGGCCTCTGTCACAAGCTGCACCGGCTTGCGTCCAAACCGCCGCCCTGTGGTCGCTGTCCCCCAACCTTGGCAGGTTAACCGGCGGTTGCGAGCAGAGGACAGGGCAGACCCTTCAAAGGCGGACCCCGCCTCGCTGCATGCGCAGTTCCCATCGGCCGAGCTGTGCAGCAAGTGCAGGTGGGCAGTGGCCAGCAGCATGGCTCCACGCCGCCCGGCAGGGCTGCCTGGCTTGTTTGCTGAGTCGCTGTCCAGGAGTCGGGTGGGCGAGGGCCCATCTGTCAGCCATGATACCCGGGAGTGGCCAGGCCTCACGCTGTGGTGCACGCCTGCCTCCCTCCTGGCAGGAAGGGCGAGGGGGTGGGCGACTCCCAGGAGGAGGACATACCCTGGGACGAGGGGGAGGTGTACCGCTTCCTGCTCGACTATTACAGCGGACAAGCGCAGGCGCAGGCAGCGGCGGCAGGCGGCGGCGGCGGCGGCGGCGGCTCCCGCACCGCCGGCTGGGCCGACGCCGGCCTGCTGCTGTGCGTGGTGGCGGTCTGCGTGTACGGCGTGCTGCGCCAGAGCGGGCAGTACTCCATCCGCAAGTCGAGCTCGCGCCTCTTGTGAGGCGGGGCCACCAGCCGTGTGCGGTCCCGCGGCCATAACATGGAGGGCCCCTCCCTGCTGCTCCCTTGGCATTGAATGCATCCTCTCTCCGATTTCACTTGATTTGTACGCGCGCCCTCCCTGTGCGCCCTCCTTTTCGCCGCATCCTCCCCTGAGCTGCCGCATGTAAGCTGCGGTTTCTGTCCTTACATCTCCATGGGAAGAGCTGTGCATGGCTGGGTGACAGTGCCAGACGTGGGTGGGGCCGGTGTCTGAGGCTAAGTCAGTTCGTGGCACACGCCCGGGATGCGATGCAGAGCGGCGCTAGTGGGCGGGGAAGGCGCCCGTCTGCCTCACGTGCTGCACCAGCGGGGCGAGGCCGTGCAGCTGGAAGGCCTCGTGCGCAAGCCTGAAGCCGTCCCCATCTGCAGGGGCATGCCCAGGGGAGTAGTGGTGTTTGCCCGCTTTGTGCGCTGCGCCAAGCCTGGCCTTCCAAGCATGCAGCCGCGAGCAGCACGACGAACGCTGCGGGCAGGGCAGCACGCAGCTGGGGCCACACCCTGGGGCCTGCAGCTCACAGACAACGGAGGTGTCGCTGCGTATCTGGTGCCCCAGGTAGGCCGCCAGCCGCTCCTCAAACTCGTCCTTGAAGCCCTGCTGGGGGCGAACAAGGGGCAGGGCTGGCAGATGCGTCGGCCTCACTGGACAGGCACATGCAGGCTGGCTCTCCCAAGAGCGAAGCTCTTTGCTTCTGCTTATTGCACGGGATGCTGCGCACAGGTATGTGCAGCAGCCCCGGCTCCTTCCCCTGCCCCATGCCCCGCCCCCGCACCTTGTCTGCCTGCGCCTCCAACCACAGCAGCGCCATGAGCTGGCACAGGCCCTCCTCCACCTGCTCCGGCAGCCGCGTGCAGCCGCTGAGGCGCAGCCACGCGTGCATGACCTCGTGTGCCAGGATGGACCCGGTCAGCAGGCGGGGCAGGCCGTACACAACCTGGCAGGGCGCGGGCGAGGGGGACAGCACGGTGGAACCGGCTTGTGCAGCCAGAAAAGAAAAATTTGCAGGGTGTGAGCAGGGCGCTCAACAGTTGGCAACTGCCGACCAAAGCAACAACTGCATCCGTCTGTGGTGCAGTGCTGGGGCCAGCTTATATTAAGCTACGCCGCCGCCGCCGCATCCCCCGGACTGCCGTCTTACCAGGATGCCGGTCACCTCGCAGCGCGTGGGCCCCACTGCCACCGGCTGGCGCTGGATGGCAAAGGGGTTGCCCCCCGGGATCCTCAGGATGGTCCTGATGGATGCATACTCCTCTGTCAGTGTCAGGCCTGTGCACCGCAGCAGCGGGTGGGGAGCGAATGGTGAGCCCAGCTGACCAGAAGCAGCCAGCACGAGGCAGCAGAGCAGCGGTTGGAGCGTCGTGCCCGCGAGCTCCAGGCTGCTCGCTGCCATTTTTGGGATACTGAGAGACGCCGGAGTAAGGACATGTCTGGCATACGTCTGGCTGGTCGCCACATCCTCGAGCAAGCCTCCGCCCAGGCTGCTGACTCCATGCCTTGCTGGCGGTCTCACCTCGCACATGGAACACCGGCCCGCCGCCCCGCCCCCGCCCGTGCGTCTCCTGCCCCTCTGCCTCGTTGAGCGCGCCGCTGTCTACCTAGAGCACAGAGCAGGGGTGGGGGTGGTGGTGGGTGGGGGGGGGCTGAGGAAGGTGCAGGCGGGTTGCCACATAAACATGTCGAGCTGTCAAAGACGGTGGGCGAGTGCACACACTGGCGGGCTGTGCTGATGCTGCACAGAGGCAGCTTGCTTGAGCCCCTGCGGCGGCAGTGCAATCGTCGCCCGCTGCCGGGCTCTGCCAGCTCACCAGCATCATAGGCGGCACAGTGGGCAGCGACAGGCCCAGGCCGTCATAAAAGGCCAGCACATTTTGCCACAGCGGCTGTGCGTCGCGGGTGTCTGCAGAGTGGGGAAATGCCAGCGGAGAGGGGGTGTGGCAGCATTCAGGTGCTGGCAGCAGGTGCGGGGCTCAACCCCTTCCCTACACAAGCACCCTGCCACGGCGGCATTGCGCAGCCAAGGGGCGCCGCCCCGCACTGCCGGCGATGCAGCGACTGCCTGTCCGGGCAAACGGGGGAGCAGCGGCGGGCGCGGCGCCCTTGCCCGTCGTGATGGTGTCCAGGCACTGCAGGCACAGCTGGCGCCCGTCCTCCAGCTCCGCCCAGTCCTCGCCGGCGGGGCGCAGCCGGTCGCAGCCCGCGCAGCGCGGCACCACGCCTTCGTGCTCGGGGCAGTAGCGCTGCGGGGCGTGGGGCGGGGCGTGGGGCGAGGCGTGAGAGGGCAGGGGAGCGCGGGAGGAAGCTGGAAGGATCGAGTCGCACGTCACAGAGCCTGCCTGTGCGTTTGCCTCACCTGCTTCCAGAAGGGGACCTCGTTCCACACAATGCGCCGTCCCTGCAGGGGAAGCAGGGAGGGCGGGCCCTGGTCAGTGCAGGTCGGTGCAGGGTTGCAGGTCAAGGCGTCCTTGGCAGGCAGGCAGACAGGCACAGGAGTCGCGGCTGGGCGCGCATCGTTGCCGCAGGGGGGCGGCCCCCACCTGCTCCGGTATGAACTGGTGGCACACGGCGCAGCGCGGGATGTGCCGCTCCCGGAAGCACTCCAGGTGCCAGGGCAGGCCCTCACGCTCCACAAAGGGCACCCCAGAGGTCGCGCCGATGGGCCGCCGGCAGCCACTGCAGGGGCAGGCGGTCGGTTGGTGCATCACAGCAGTGAGCCGGGAAGGGAAGCAGAGTGCGGCGAGGTAGAGGGGCACTCATGCCATGCAGGACTGGACAGGGCTGCCGCAGAGAGGCTGTTAGTCTGAACCGCACATCTTGACAGAAGGCACCGCAGCCTTACCCGACCGGCTCTTACCCGCACACAAAGCAGCCTGGGTGCCAGTTGCGGCCCAGGGCCGAGACAAACGCGCCGCGGCTGCCCAGCAGGCCGAAGATGCCGCCGCCGCACCCGGCGCAGCCGCGGCTGGGCTGAGCAGGCCGCGGCGGCGGCTGCACTACCGCTGCTGGCGCCTGGGGTCGTGGCGCCATGGGACGAGGCGGCGCACCGGGGCCGCCCGCCGCAGCCGCCGTGGCCGCTGCTGCGCCAGCGCCCAAGGGCCCTGTGGCCGCTGGCCGCTGCTGCTGCTGCTGCTGCTGCCAGAGCAGCTGCTGCTGGTGGCGCTCCTCCATGTCCAGCTGCTGCTGCAGGGCAAGGGCCAGCGCCTCGTCCTCGCTGAGCTGGCCGCCCATGTGCTGCTGCGGGTGCTGCGCGTGCTGCACGTGCTGCGGCACAGCAGGCACCTGCTGCCCCTGCCATTGCCCTGTGCCCGGCACCTGGGTCGGCCCTCCATAGGCCTGCTGCTGGTGAGGCGGCGCGCCATAGGGGTATGGCGGTGGGTGCGCGGGGCCAGGTGCATTATAGGGTGCCCCCGGCGGCTGCGAGGGCTCCCCGAGATGCCGCTTGAGCCGCCCCCACAGCTGCTGGCTGCCGCTGCCGATGCGCTGCACAGCATCAGCAGACGCCACCCGCAGGCTGTCCACCAGCCGGCCTGAGCTGCTGGGCGGGTGGGCAGGGGGCGGCACGGTCGGTGCTGCTGCAAGAGGCACTCCTGTAGGCGGCGGTGACGCTGTGTGGGCTGCCGCCGGCTGAGCCGCTGGTGGGGCAGGATGCGCAGCTGTGGCCGCCGCTCCTGGCCCTGCAGCGGCCGCAGCGGCTGCCGCATACTCTTCCTCCTGCAGCATGGACGGTTGCATTGATCGGCATTTCTGAAACCTGCAGGCCCATTTATCTTCAATGCTTTTTGCTTCTCCTACGCACATTTGCTGGCAGCAGCCCTGCACCCTGCCTTGCCTGCCGCCCCCACCTGCAGCTGGCGGGCGAGCCGCTCGTCTTCGGCCGCATTGGCGCTCAGCTGCTGCTCGTCGGCGCTCAAGGCCAGAGCAATCTGCAGCTGCTCCTCCTCAGAAAGCTCCAGGGTGTGCGTCTCCATGGTGCTGCCCGGGGTGGCTGTCCTGGGCAAGCGGGCGCCGAGCCCGGCGGCAGCAGCAGCGGTGGCAGGTGTGGAGCGAGTATAAGCAGTGCTGCTGCGTGATCCTGCTGGGTACAATCTAGCTCTACAAGCGTCCTCTGCTATGTCACAGCGTGCCAGGAGCTCTCGAGGCAGCAGCAGGCCGCGGTGTGGTGGTCCACGCGGTGTGGGCAGCCAGCCCAATGTTGAGGTAAATGCACCAGTACACGTGCGTGATCAAAGACTGCAGGTGCACGAGAAATGGGACCAGGCCGTGCTGGGGTTCTGGACTCCGTGCTGGCGCTGCTATGCACAATTCCCCATACCATGCACACATCTTGCACTTTGTTCGCAATTCTACGTACCTATGCTGCACGATGGCTGCCGCAGCAGCCCCGCTGTGTCGAGTGTGAGTGCGCACTGGAGTGGACTTTCGCCAGAAGCCCACGCTGCTGAGCTCTGTTACTGTACAAAACTGCAGACGTGCATGAAGATGGCAGCAGAATAGCATCGCGCTGTTTGGGTGTGCTCATAGGGTGCTGCCGCCGCTGCCGCCACTCGTTGCAGGTGCCACGAACGGCCCTCGGAGTACACCTGCCCACGCTGCAACGCGCGCTACTGCTCGCTGGGCTGCTACAAGCAGCACTCTGACCGCTGCACCGAGGGGTTTTACAGGTGGGCAAAAGGCCTGCTGGGCACGCAGGCCCCTCTTCAGTGTTTGCTGTGCCCGGGGCCACGACTCTCGCAACCCCAGTGCGAGCCCTACACCATGCTGCCTATTCCCTGCCTCCCAACCTCTCAGGGATGCTGCCGTGGCAGAGCTCAAGGGACTCAGCGCTGGCGAGGATGAGAAGCGGCACATGATGGACATCCTGCAGCGCCTGCACCTGCAGGAGGTGGAGGGCGGCGGCGGCGGCAGCAGCGAGGATGAGGGCAGCGAGGATGAGGCGGAGGAGGGCGGGCTGTCGCAGCAGACACTGCACCGCCTGCTGGCAAAGGTGAGAGTCCTGCCCTGGGGACGCCCAGGCTGCTGTCTTGCGTCTTGGGCTTGTACTGCTTTGGGCATGTGACTTGCACATGCCTGGGGCACATGACCTTCCTGCTTGCTGCTGGCCCAGCTCCAGCCTGTCCCTGCCTGCCCCACGCCCTCTGCTTGCCCTGCCTCCTTGGCCACAGATGCAGGCAGCGGGCGGCGAGCTGGAGGTTGCTGCCGAGGACCTCACACCGCAGGAACTGGCTGCCTTCCACCGAGCACTGGCCGCTGGCGAGCTGAGCGGCGCGGTGCAGCCGTGGCAGCCCTGGTGGCTGTCTGAGGAGGCGGCCCGGCTGGAGCTGGGTGCCGGCGGCACCGCGCTGGTGGCAGAAGAGCAAGCAGCAGCAGCAGCAGCGGCCGGGGGAGAGGGCAGGCAGGCTTCCGGCATGCCTGGAGAGCAAGCAGCAGAGGCACAAGAGCAGCAACAGCAGCAGGCAGCAGGGCAGCCACCAAAGCAAGGCGACGGACAGGCAACGGGCAGCGCGCTGCCGCCGCCACCCAGCCGGCCGTTGCCGCCGCTGTCGGCGCTGACGCGGGCAGCGCCCTCGCCGCTGCTGCGGCACCAGCTGCTAGACCTTCTGTATGCGTACTGCCTCACCTTGCGGCGGTACAACGGGGACTACCGGTGGGAGGCAACAGACGCCGCAGACACGCTGTTCGCGCTGTCTGCCGTGCTGGCCGCCACGGCGCCTGGTGGCGCCAGCAGCAACGCCGCCAGTAGCACCAGCAGTAGCAGCAGCAGCAGTGACCTGCCTGGTGTCGGCGATGCGAGCGCCGGCCCTCCGTCCGTCCTGCTGGGCTGCATGCAGCGCGCCTGCCAGCCACCGGTGGGCAGCCGCGACGCCCGCGGCTTTGCAGTCAGCGTGCTGTCTGACGTGGCGGCGATGCTGCAGCTGGGGCGCCCCGTTGTGCTGACAGCACTGATGGACACCACACGGCTGGTGGAGGCAGCAAAGCAGCAGTTGGAGGCGGGCCAAAGTGGGGAAAGTGGAGGCAACAACAGCGGCGCAGGCGAAAAGGCGCGCACGCAGGCAAGAGAGGGGTTGAGGGCTCAGGCACAAGGCTCTGCTCCAGTTTGTGAATCCACCTGCAGCTGGCAGGCACGCTGGGCGCTGTCCGCTGCCCTCTGTGCCAGTGCAACCCTCCCAGCTCTCATGCTCCTTGCAACTCCCTGCCCACCCCTTCCCGCAGCGGCAGAAGGAGTTGCGGCGCCGTCTGGTGGCTGCCGAGCGCAAGCTGCTCTTCTTCTTGTCCTGGGCCAATGAGCAGCCGCCTGAAGCTTACGAGCTGCTGGCATTGGCAGCGGCAGGGGAACACCACAAACATGCTGCGATATTACAGGAGGACAGTGGCAGTGCGCAGGTGGCGCAACGGCAGCATGAGACGGCCTCAAAGGCAGGATCAGCAGCGTGGACGGTAGTAGCGCCCGAGGCGGCAGCAGGGCAGCCCCGCGTGCTGATTGAAGAGATCTCTTAGAGCCGTGTTTGCTTTTCTCATTATCCTGCCGTTGCTGTCTTAAGAACTCTAGTTAGCTTGGTTGCCGCCCTCAGCTGGAAGAGGGAGGCGTGGATGTTGGAGGCAGAGGCAGGGGCGGTGGTGGTAGTGGGGTAGGGAGAGGCGGAGGAGGGGAAGGGGTTGGTGGCGGTGAGGAGGGGCCTGGCGGGGGAAGAGGAGGAGGGAGGCTGGGAGGAGACGGAGGCGATGGCGGCCGGGGAGTGCACCTGCAGGCAAGGGAACAACACGCAGAAAGCCCGTCAGCAAACGATGAGTTGTTTCAAGTAGGATTGCAAAGGGAAACCAAAGAGAGATGTGCGATTCAAAATTTCCGGTTGTGTGCTGAGACCGAGACGGGTGTAACAGCCAGCCAGCCAGCCAGGTGCACAATTGCAACCTGCTTGCGTGCGCCGGGCCTGTCGTCGACCTTATCGACTGAGATGGGTGTAACAGACAAGCCAGCTAGCCAGCTCACGTGTAAGAAAGCTCGAGCTTCTTTACCGCTCCAGGGCATGGGTCTGATGGGGAAACGTACACAAACGGCGCTGTCCAGTTCGCCGGAGGAGGCAGGTCAGCGGCTGCATGCAACGAATTCTCGGCAATCTAGGTTACCCAGAGGAATGCAGACCTCAATATGGCATGCACTGGCAAGGTGCACGAGCATGACCCCCTCCCAAAAGCTCACCAGACTGCTCGGCACCTACAATCACCAGGCAAGCCAAATGAGTGTTGCAGGCTGCTGAGATACGAGACGAGGCGACATATACGCAACCCGGAACACCGTAAAATGCCGATTTGACTAGTATGGCCCGCCCGGCTAGGCAGTTCGCTTCCAACATCCCAGAATCGTATGCAGATCCCGTAAATTCGTAACTTGGGGGAGGTGGTGATGGTGGTGTGGGCGGAGGGCATGGTGGAAGCGGTGGTGATGGCGGGGGCACAGGTGGCGAGGGGGGTCGTGGTGGGTTGGGAGGAGGCGGCGGTGGCGAGGGGGGCGAGGGAGGTGACGGACATGGCGTGGTGGCCAGCTCCCAAGTGGGGCTTGGCGTCCCTACAGCAATGAGGACAAAACACACCGTAAGGCCTAGGTCACGCGCCAGTTATTAAGGTGCAAAAGTTATTCAAGCATTGCTAGACCTGCGTGGTTGTCCAGGTACATGGCATCATCTAGTTGAATGCCTAGTGGGCCTCCTGCAGGGATAGACGTGTCAAATTTTAAACATTTAGCTGGCTGATGGAAGAAAGCCAACGTGAAGAAGAAGGTTGCAATTGTGCACCTGGCTGGCTGGCTGTTACACCCGTCACAGCCGAATAGGTCGACGACAAGCCCCTAAGGAGGTTGCGACAACCAAAGCCGGCTGCCTATGTATACCTGTGTGTACAAAAAGAAAGGGACGCAAAAATGACAAAGCCGTTGCAACACATCGATCGAAGTAGTCGGAAGAATAGGTCCAAAGTAGAGGGACTACATGGCAACAAAAAGTAAGGGGAAGTTCTTGTGAGTGCCTCTTTTAAGGAAGCAAGTTGGAAGGAGGGACAAGAGCGGTCAAGCTAGCCCACCTGGGCGAAGCCTTGTCCCCAAAGAGTTCACCATCCACCATCGGCAGGAGGCGGTTGCCACTGCCCAAAGCAGCTCGTCGTTCATATATTCAAAGCTCATGCAACCGCCCACATACTTGATCTGCAAGAGGAGAGAAAAATATGAATATGAAAACGTGCATTGCAGTTCCTTCAATTTGGAGTGACTGCCACAAGTTGGACCGTGCGCCCCATAGGTACCTGATAGCAGCCAGGAGGGAGTTCTGTGCTCCCGAATTGTGTAGTAAACAAGCGGATGCCTCCAAATGCATCCCCTTCCAAAGTCGAGTTGAATGGTGGCGGTGGTGGCGGTGACGGAGGAGGGCTTGGGGGAGGCGGGGGGGAGGGCGGAGGTGGGGAGGGCAGGGGGAGGGGAGGGTGGAGGGGCAGGTGGCGGGGAAGGCGGTGGAGGCATTGGGGGGCAGCGTGGACGCGGCATGGCCATGCACGGCACAAATGTGAGCTTCCAAGTTGGGTAAGGCGAGCCTACAACATGGGAGCCATAAGGACTTTGCTGGGCTTTTGGCGGGGTCAATGGCCATGGCTACACAATGCATATGCCCAAACCGACAAGCACACTCTTGGGCATGGGGAGCAGAAACAGTGTATGGGTTGTGAACTTGCCATCATAAGCATTGGTCTCGGATTTGGGGTCGCCATCAAAATAGACAACAGCTTGCCGCTCTGCAAAGAGAACATGCCACAACGGATAAATGTAGGAGGCCTCACTACTCCCTAGTGAGAAGGAGGATTCTACATGCAGTTGCCTTACCCGTCTTGAAGACAAAACAAACAGACGGCAGGTTAGCCCGAGCTGCCTGGACGCATTCATCGAAAGTGGTGTAAGTTGTCCCCTGTGGTGGCCAAGGCTTTGCTAAATGCTCTGCATATGCACTGAATCAATCAATGTCAAACGATACAGAGAAAATTCCGGTGGGCTTCAGACAGAGAGAGTGCATGACCCACCTCCAGTGTAGTCATATTGTGAAGGAGTCAGCCACCAAGTAGTAAACAACGGTTGGCCAAAGCCTCCCACTACCCAGTGCGTGGCCTCCTCTGTAGGGTCCCCAATGTTCACACCGACGCATCCTCCCACATACTGTATCTGAAATTAAGAAGGCAAAAACAGAAATTTACTGGAATTCAAGACGATTTCAGCCCGGGCATGTTAACAGATGCCAAGCACATCACAAAGCACATCATGGTGAGAAGAGCGCTCACTTATGCCTTCGCATCAACGGCATTCGAAACCCACCTGGTAGCAGCCGGCAGGGAGCTCTTTGCTCCCAGATGGTGTGGCAAAGAATCTTCTGCCACGTGAGGTTCCTTCCACAATTGAAGTAAAAGGTGGGGGCGGAGGGGGAGGAGGAGGAGGGGGCCGAGGCATGGAGCGAGGGGGTGGCTTCAACAAGAGTGGAACAGGTGGCGGTGGCAGAGGCGATGCCCGTGGAGATGGTGGCGAAGTTGAGCGGTTGGCAGGTGGCCTGCGCCTTAGGCGCGGTGGGGGCTTTGGGCGAGGAAGGACGGTTGCAGTCAACTTGGGTTCTGCAAGGTCAGAGGTGATGACTTGACCAGAACACTTGAGCGGTCCATTCACCAACGGGCATTTGGTAAAAGCTTCCTCACATGCACACAATGATTGCATTCATCCGGTCAAAACTACCCCCTCCGCTGGCACAACTCGTCTTGTGCATGATGATTGGTGCAGGGTGGTGTGGCCGGCACCAAAAACAAGCGTTCACAGGCATGGCGCCCCAACCATTCCCGCCCCCAATTACCTGCTCGTGCCTCTCCTGCTTGTTGTTGCCCCACTTTAGAGGTGGTTACTCCCTCTTGTGGCCTGCAAACGGAGAAGGGTGAGAGGGGGGCGTGGTTGCAGCTTAGCACGTGCACTCGAAAACGCGCACAAATGCATGTTGCGCATCATTGTTGGGCATCAACATGGATGCTGCCAGTAACACACAGCAGGTGAAATAAATGCAGTTTTGTACTTCCTCACCATGCACACGTTTCTGCCGGGCACAAGAGTGCCAGCGCTGCTGGGCAGGAGGGATGGGGCGCATGTATGCAGCTCTTGTCAACACGGCAGCTGCAATTCAGCTGTCGCCAAGCAAACATGTGTACACTGATTGTGTGCTTGTTGCAGGCCAGGCAACGAGATTCCCTCTGCATCAAGTAGCTGCATACTGGTGCAAACCTTGAGCACACCTGCAAAAAACACCACCGCAATGCTGTAGCGCCCAGCAAGTGTCTGGTGGGAGAAGCTGCCGCCGTGCGGCGGGGCTGCCCTGCACCTCCCAGCTCCGCGAGGTCTCCCCATATCGACGTTTCAATGGTTTCTGTGGATGATTCAATGCAGTTTGTGCGGGTTGGAACGGCACCAGCTGCCTCTAGGCTCGCGCAACCTGCGAATAGGCAGGGCTGCTGCGGCAAGTTGAAGGTTCCACCCTTTTCAGGGCCAGGGATGCCACAGTATAAGAGGGAGCCGAAAGCACCGAGTAACATGCCAGGCAACGGACCTTGAGCAGGAGGACTGACCGGGTGTCTGGACAGAGCTCTAGCAGTTGCCCCTGCACGGCCGTGGTTGCGAAAAATCAGTTGAACAACAAAGACCTACTCAGAAGGAGCTCCTGACCCGATGCCCCGCCTCCACTAGCAGGCAGTTGTATTGCCAGCTCACCGCTGAGCAGCACTGTCATAAATGCAGCTGCCAGCTGAACTTCCTTCTGGTGCCCTCTGTCACTCTGAATCGATTTAAGTACCTGGGGGTGGTCGTCCACTGCACCTAGCCGTCGTGCGAGTCAGCCAGCGCAGGCAGAGAAGCCGTTGCCCGCTTTGCAGCGGCCATGTTCGAAGGCCGTTGCGCAGAGCTTGGGCTGGAGGCGGCACGCTTGCTGCTGTTGCTGTATATATACAGCTATATAGCCAGATGGTTGACCCAGCCTCCCATATGCAGCAGCAGTCTGGGCCCCCGGCCCCGCAGCAGAGGCAGCGAAACGAGGGCCCACCGGCGGGCGCGGTCAGCAGCAGCAGCACAACACAACCCTGCGGCGCCTGCTTGGCTCGCCACAACGCGCTCCGACAGCCACAATGTTGGCAGAGGCAGGCCAGCTGCGATTCTACGTTACCTGGCTCATGGCAGCAGCCAGGTTGTGGTCACCAGTAGTAGCACTCCCGCAGGGCAGCACAATGCAGCAAGTGCTCGACGCCAGCTTGCAGCTGGCAGCGGAATGCCAAGGCGAGCGCATCGCGCTTGCAGCGCAGCCACCGCCGTGCAGCACAGCGCAGCAGCAGGGGTGCAGCTGGACCTCACCAACCCCCGCCCAATCAGCCTGGCAGCGCTCCAAGAGGGCTGCCAAACGCGGCAGCTCCAGCAGCTGCAGGAAGCGGCCTCCCGTTCCGGCGCCAGCAAGCTGCAGCACTACATGCTGGGCGTGCAGGGCAGCCAGCTGGAGGCAACGAGCGTGTGGAAACCTGCAGTCTACCTGACCGGCGTGCGCGAGCGGTGCCGCTGGGAGGCACTGGCCCACTGGGTCACAGGCTCCCACTGGGGGGGCCGAAGAACCCGGGCGGTGGCAGCACCTGCCCTGGGAGCAGTGGCTCTGCCCCCACTGCTGTGGTGGCACAGAGACGGTTGCACACATGGTTTTCCACTGCCCGTTGTACGCAGCCCTGCGTGCCCGCTTCTCAGTGTTGTTTAAGCCTGGTCACTCCACACTGCATGCTTTCTTCCAACAGTCGCCCCCTCACCTGGCCAGCTTTGCTGCCGCCTGCCGCCGCCTGTGG
>KQ481983.1:3090322-3105913 GCA_001430745.1 Auxenochlorella pyrenoidosa
CAAGCAAGGTTTTCCACTGCCCGTTGTACGCAGCCCGTGGGGGGGGGGGGGGGAGGGGGGGGGGAGGTAGAAGGGCTTGCAGCCTCGCAGGCTGCAGCCTGGAGTCCTCGCCAGGAGCCGTGCACACTTAGTGTGCCCGTCATCTTATAGCTGCCGGCACCTCTCTCCAAGCAGAGCCCGCTCGTCGCACGCTGGTCATCACCCGTCACCTGTACCTTTCCACCCTTCCTCTTTCTTGCATGAGTCTGACTTGTCGTATGCCAGTTTTCTTTTTTCTAGTAATGTGACCGCGCCGGGCCTGTTGTCGAATTAATCGACTGGGACGGGTGTAACAAGCAGCCACCCTAATCTGCCCTTGCTCTGCTGGCTCAGCACTGTCTATCAATTACAGGAGTTGCAGCACAGCTCGCTGTTACATCTACAACCTTCCAGCCAGATGACAGGTGCGCTCCCAAAAACAAAGGGCGCATCACTCCTCCTTGCCGTGGCTGCCCACTGCAGCAAGGTGGTGCCCTGGGTGCTGGCTGCGGCGGCCCGCGAGCAAGGCCCATAGCTTGGGTGGCAGGCCTGCAGCAGCAAGTGTGACCAGATGGAGAAACGGTAAGAAGCAGTGAGGCAGGACAGACCGAACTGAGCAGCTTTATGGGCACGACATCGCGGCAGGCTAGGGGCGGTTGGCTTGCGGGACGTGGGCAGCAGCTGAACAGCCCACTTTTGAGGACGCGGTGCAGGCAGCGTGCGCTGGTGGCTGCTGCCAGGGAGGCCATGAGGGAGACCGACAACGACAGGCTGCCGATGCCGGGCACCGTGATGCTGCAAGGGCCGGGGGTCGCTGTTGTACTCTGAGGAGCACAAAAGTGTGCCCTGACGGCTGATGTTGAGCTTGCAGCACCTCGGGGGCATACCCCAGCAGGCACTTCCAACCAGCCAGCTCAGCAACAGAAACCTCACTTGCCGCTGAAGATGACCGAGCGGTAGAAAGCACCCTCATACCCCCCGGAAAAACACGCGGCCATTGAAATAGGCGCACCTGTAGCAGAAGGTGGCCGAGGACCAGAAGGCGCTCAGCGCGGTCAGCTTGCTCAGCAGGTGCGTCTGCTGCAGCAGGCCCTCTGGCGAGGCCTCCAGCGGCAGCAGCAGGAAGGCCTGCTGCGCGTCCGCCAGCTGGTCGGCAGCCACAGACAGCGCATCTGTCAGCTCTGCAGGCGGATTGGGCAGCAGGCGGGGAGTGCAGTGAGGGTGGGCTGGTGAAGCCAGGGCAGGCGAGTGTACAGGCAGCACAGGCGAGCCTGCAGGGGCCTCAGGAGGGCAGTGCATGGCGTCTCGGTGTGCATGCGATGGCAGGCAGGGCATGCCCTCCTGGCGGCCTCGCTGACCGCCCCTTTTCACCCTTGAGCCGCATGCAGACCGACAGGTTGGCAAAGTTGAGGCACAAAACGAGCAGCGCCAGCGGCACCGAGCGGGATGAGTAGGCCAGCGCGGAGAGCAGCAGGTAGCAGGCAATCGACAAGTCGCGCGGCGCGTAGAACTCGGACTTCAGGCCTGGGGAGCAGAGTGCGCACACAAAAGATGGCTCAGCACAAGAGCAGGCACACGGGCAGGGTGCTGCCTGAATCGGGTTGGTGCAAGCATGCATCTTGGCAGGTAGCACAGGGCAGTTGCCACAACTCGAGGCTCCAGCCATGCATGTCTCACTCCTCTTCTCAGCCCCCGCGGCACGGCCAAAGGTGAATGCCACCGTCTCGTCGCCGCCGGGCATCAGCCCCACCACCGCCATGTTGGAGCAGCGCGCATAGAGCGTGCTGGCATCGGCATGCCAGGCCACCAGGTCCGCATCAAGCGCTGCAAAGTCTTTGGAGGAGGCGCCAGGCTGCAGTACACAGTGTGTCGGGGGCCGAATTAGGCACGATACGGAAGGGTCTGCACAAGGGTGCGCAGGGGGCTGGCGTCTTCACAGCTGCGGCAGCAGTGCTTGAACCCTTACCTGTGGGACCCGCAGCGTGTGCCGCTCAGGAAAGGTCAGGAACTCTGCAGAGTATCTTCGAAATGCGTTCCAAGTCTCTGGCAGGCCTGCAGTGCAGGTTGCATGTTTCAAGCCTCTGAGGCAGGGGCACCGGGCAGGGGGCACTGCTGGCGGCGGCTGTGGCGGTCATCGATCAAAGCCCATCGGCGGGTGACGATGGCTTCATCCATGATCACACGTTCAATGATGCAGCTCTCGCGCACCCACAATAGGCGCAAGGGCAACCGGAAGGCCCACCGCTGCCAAGCAAGCGCCGAAATACAGCAATGGACGCATTGAAGTGCAGCAGGATGCAAGGCACGCAAAAGAGGAATGGGAGGGGCCGACCTCGGCCTGCAACATGAACAGGGTGCCAGGCGGGATGCGGTTCCAGGCGCTTGATGCAACTCCATATACGACAATTTAGTCTGCATGCTTTGCTGTGCTTTGGAATGTTCAACGTTGACTGACTGGCTAGGATCAGCAGGAGGGTCATGCCAGCCCCCGCATCAGCAGGCGAATGCTGGTGCTCCATCCTGACTGCCAGTGACTGTTGCTGCTGATCGACAGCCCTGCTGCATGATGTCCCCTCCAAGCCCTGCTCCCAGCTGTGTCCTCCCTATGGCTATCAACCAGCAGCACCAGGGTACGCAACAGGTCAGGAAGCATTACAGAGCGGAGCAGCAGGAGAGATAGCAAGTAGAGGAGAGGCGAAAAGAATCAAATGCGGTGGCGCAGCCGTATCGAACACTAGCAGTTGGTGCGCGCGCCGCATTAACCGCTTCACTGGCTGATCACAGTGTACTGCGGCGGCGGCGCAGGGGCCTCCGGGTACACCGCAGGGCCGTGCCGCTTGTCGGCAGGGCACCGCTTCTTAGGCCGCCGGTGCGCCATCTTCTTGGCGCCCTTGAACTCTGCAAGCATGAGAGGTTGGTGGGCGTGACAGCCAATGAACGCCAAGCAAGTTGGAGAGCATATGAAGTTTGGGGACGTGCACCGTTTGGCAGCTGTGGCAGCCCGCAGTTCGCTGCAAGGCGCGTGGGTGGCGGGGCGCGGGCGTCCAAGCCGCCCTGCGACGGCCGCCACAGCGGCCGCCTTGCCACGCTTTCACACGGATTCTAGACCGCAATGTGCCAGCTTCCGGCCCCTCGCGCCGGCTGCAAGTTGCTCGGGCCGCGAGCAGCCAGCATGCAAGCCTACGCCCCGGGCTGCGCCTCCATCGAGCGCTGAGAGGTGCTGGATCCGCTGGCCGGCCTACTCACGCGGCTTGGTGGCGCAGGTCACCACCTCGCGGCGAGTCGCCAGGCCGCTGCTGGAGGGGAGTGCCACGGCAAACATCTTGACCAACCGGGTGTACAAACAACGCAGCAGCAGACACAATGGCCGTGGTTGCCGGCCTCATCCTGCTGGCGGCACCGGCTGGCGCCAGCGCACACATCGGCTCTCCTTCTCTTCTCCTCGTCTCCTGTTCCCGTGTCTAATCGCTGGCTCAAGCGCTGGAACAACAGCATTACATTCATCAATCAGTGCCAAGGGCGGTCAGCGGCGCCCTCGGCAGAGAGACGCCCCTCTTCGCCACCAGGCGGGTGCTGCACCGCCAGGCCGCCGCGGCTGCTGCTGGCAGCCGTGCCCCCAAGCACACGCCGCTCCAGCGCTGCCCAGGGGTTCTCCGTCATGGACGGGTTCACATAGGCATCAATGCCTGCCGTGCCGCCACCTCCTCGTCCGCCGCCGCGGCCACCACGCCCGCCCCTGCCACCGCCGCCGCGCCCGCCGTACTGATTGGCGGGTGGCGGCTGCCCAGAGTACAGCTGCTGCTGGTCAGGCAACGGGGCACGTGCTCTGAACTGGCCCTGATGCTGCTGCTGCTGCAGCTGCTGCGGGTTTGGTGTTTGGGAGTGCGGCGGTGGGCCAGGGTAGGGACCTGGAGGGGGCAGGGGCCGCTGGTGCTGCTGCCAAGGCGAGCCAACCGGGGGCGCCAGCCCTGGAGGCGGCCCTGCCAATGCGTGCTGCTGCTGCTGCCAGGGTCCCGGCATGTGCGGTGGGGCCAGCTGCCCTGGCGGGCCTGGCCAGGGCCGTGGAGGGCCGGGGCGGGGGTGGTGGGCGTGCTGCGGTGGCGCTGCCTGGAACTGGGGGGGCGGCAGGTGCATGCCTGCTGGGCGCTGAGGTGGCGCCTGCCACTGCTGGCCGAGCGGCGGACCAGCTGGCGCGAGCCGGCCGCTCTTTGCGGCATCTTGTGCTGCCGACGCAACAGCTGCACGACGCTGCTGCTGTGCATCACGAGAGCGCTGCATCGCGCCGACTGGGTCGCTGCACCAGGAGGCAGCCAGAGGGTGCATGCTCAGGTCAGGCATGCGCAGGCTGTGTCGCGCTGCGATGCAACGGCAGTAGCGACACGCCTCGCCAATGATGAGGCATGTCGAGCTGGATGATGCAAGCATGCAAATACAGCAGCACCAACCTCTGGTCACCTGTAAAAGTTGAAGGGGCCCGAGTTTGTGGCGGGCTTGCCCTCGTCGGCGAACGGGTTGGCCAGCGCAGCGCCGCCTGCTGTAGGCCCTGGCCCCTCGCCACCATCTGCCGCCGACTGCGTCAGCGCCTTCAGGCGCTTGCGCCGCGCCTCGGAGCTCTCCATAGGGACGGGCTGTGGCGGCGGCAGCAGCAGCGAGTGGCGGCAGCCCGAATAGCAGCGCTGGCACTGCCTCCTGCGGTCTGGCGTGCCACTTCAAGCTAACTGAGCCTTCAGAAAGGTCGCACGGAGCTGCTTCAGCCAAAGCCTGCCGGCAACGGGCGATGCGTGCCGCCCTACTCTTGTGCAGGGGCTTATGCCCGTATTTCGGGGTGAGATCGGAGGCAAGAGTGCTACAATCGACACCTGAAGTGACTCCCTGCTCCCAGCAAAGCAGAAAGCTGGGCACTGCGTCTGCTGCTGGGCCATGACACGGCCATCTTCTCTTCTTCTCCAATTCTGAGATCAACACTGTGCAGACAAATCAATCGCATCAGACTGACAGCTTAGCAGAGACAGGTGAGGCGTCGTGCCAAACACTTTGAGTTGTGCGGCTGCGTGGGGCTGCTTGCAGGTCTGCACGTGCTCCCACTGGCGGCTAGAACGACCTATGCTCGGAAATATTTTCCCGCTCGCCCGCACCTGCAAGGCTCGGGTCCAGTGCCTCTGCCGACAGCAGCGCCGCCGCCAACTACGCCCAAACCAGCTTTTGCCGTGGGCACTGCTGCAGGGGCCCAGATGCCCAAGTCCTTTGCCGAGGCGCTCGGCGCCTTGACCGAGAAGCAGGGCAAGGGCAAGGCGCCAGGGGAAATCAAGTCACTCAACCTGGACTCCAGCTGCCGAGCAGCGCGCGTTGAGGCAAGCGCTGAGCTTTAGGCTGCTGGTGCCCGCTTGCAGGCTGGGCCATGGGCGGCCCTCTGCTGGCCATCCCTTGTCTGTGCGTGGGTAGCTGTGCTGCTGCACCCTGTGTGTCGCGGTTGCCGGGTATGCGTTGGAGCAAGCGGGTGTGGCTGGCAGCCAGGCAGAGCCACAACACAGGCAGCCTCAGCAGCCTGTTGCTTTGCATTTACCGAGCGGCAGCGTCTTCCGCATGTTGCTGGCCAGATGCAGCGTGCCGCAGCTCTCACCAGCCGCCATGCCACGTCGCAGCGATGCCACTGGCGCATCCGGCGGCTTGCCCCGTCCCAGACTCCGCTTCCTGGGCTTGGTGCGCAGGGCCTGGAGGCTTACACGCAGCTGGAGAAGCTCTCTCTGGGCAGCCTGGGCCTCAAGTCGCTCGAGGGGCTGCCAACTACGGTGCGCCGCAAACCCGCGACTGCCGCAGCTGCATGCAGGCCGTGTGCTGCTGTGCTCCTGTGGTTGCACTGCGGCCCGTGTGGTTGGCACATGGATGCAGGCAGGGTTGGTACTGAAGGATGCAGGGCTTGGCTGCACTGGGAGGGCACGCGGAAATTTGCGGCTCCATTCTGCCCGCTTGCTGCAGCTCACTAGCCTTGTGGTGAACGACAACGCGCTCACTGGCGCATCTCTCACGGGGCTAGCGACCCTCAGCAGTTTGCGGCGGCTGGACCTGGCAGGTGAGCTTTGTCAGGGGGCTGCCATGTGGCTGCAGTGTTGCCGGCGGCGGGTGGCGGTCCTAGCCACCATGCACGGCAGCGTTGCCCGAGCGATCGACGATCGGTGCTTCTTGGAAACACAACGTTCGCAACAAGATATCCTCGAAAGGGCCTGCTTTGGAGGACTCTTGATGCGCCGGGCCTGCGTGGCAAAACCGTAGCAGGTGCCCCTCTGAAGAATCCCCTCCCCACACGGCTGCAGGCAATCGCATCGCCAACGTGCAGCAGCTGGAGCCGCTCAAACAGCTCTCCCACCTGCACAGCCTCGATTTGGAGGGCTGCCCGCTGGCTGACGAGCCCACTTACCGGTCCAAAGTCTTCGAGATGCTGGCGGTGTTGCCACACTTCACGGCGGTCGATGAGCTGAACAAGAACGGTGCGTCGGGCAGGGGCGGGCTCAACAAGAACGGTGGGGCAGGGCGATGGGCGGTCTGCCGTCCTCTAGAGCCCCCACCCGGGGCCACGAGGTGAAGGCCTGCCCGCGCCGGCCTGCGGCACCCTGCTGGCGCAGCTTTGGGGGTCCCGCCCGCCAGTCGGGAGCTCCCGACAGGTGGGGCCGTGTTCAAACTTGCCGCGGGCTCTGGCATCACCCAGCTCCCCAATTCCTCTCTTGTGCTGTGCCCGCAGACGAGGTGGTAGAGGCGGAGGACACTGAGGGCGAGGTGCGCACCCTGGGGCCCCCCCCTGCAATCATGCGTGCCCACCCTTGTGAGGCAGCCATCTCCTCTGGCTTCTCCTGGTTGGGCGTCAAGCCTGGTTCTCATCTCAATGTCACCTTCCCAATTCTCTGGCCACCAGGAGGAGGAGGAGGATGACGACTACGAGGAGGAGGAGGAGGACGATGATGGCGATGACGGCGAGGTGGGGCTGGGGTGGGCACAGGAGAAGCGGAGCGGTGCGTTTCTCTGCTCCCCTGCCTGCCAACCCTCTGCCTTGCTGAGGGGGGGGGCATGAGCCCATTCGCCTGTCCTGCATAGTGACCGAGCTTCTCTCGCCCCTGGCCGCCTGGCCACCTGCTCAGGGCGAGGAGGGCGGCGAGGGCCAGGGCACCGGCGGCGGCGGCGGCGGCGCAGCTGGCGACGATGGCGACGTGAGTGCCGTGCTGGCGCTGCGTGCGCTGTATGCTCCTCCAGCACTCTCGAGCCTGCGCCTGCTGCTGCTCTGGCTCATGACCTGCCATGCGCCTCCTGGCTGCTGCTCACGGTGCCGCATGCTCGCCCTCGCCCCCTGCTCACCCTGCTCGCCCTCGCCCACGTGTGCCCCACCTGCAGGACGATGATGTGAGCCTGCCGCCCGGCCTCCTGGGCTGGGCAGCCGCCACCTGTGCTGCCGAGCACCAGCTGGTATTCTTGCTGTGCGGGGGCATGTGCTGTTGGTTGAATCGCGGGGTGCCCCCCGCAGTGCTGCCAAGGGCGTGCCCGTTTGTTGCTTGCTCCACCCCTGCTTGCCTGCCTGCCCCACCCCCTGCAGGATGATGGCGAGGAGGACGACGGCGGCGAGGAGGAGGAGTATGAGGAGGTGAGGGGTGCCGCACAGCTGCCCTTCTACTGGCCATGGTCTTCTGTTTGGGCTTTTGCTTCCCCCTCTTTGGTGGCTTGTTTGGCAGGTGGAGCTGGGGCCAATAGTCACGCCACCGGTGAGCTTTACTGGTCAACGCCCAGTGCTTGGTTGTCCTATTGCCGACCCATCGTCCCCCGGGCATCTTCGTGCAGGGCGAGGAGGAGGAGGGCGCCAAGTCGCCCACCACCGCGGCGCTGCTGAAGGTGCCCAGTGCCTGCCACCCCCTGCCCCAGCAACCTGCACTCATGCACACCAGCATGCCGCGCCCGTGTGTGCCCTGCAGCATGCGTGAGGCGCGGAAGAGACCGGGCGCCAAGGTCATTTATTTGCTGCCCTCTGTGCCTGCTGTTTGCTGCGCTTGTGTGCAGGACGACCTGTCGGACGACGAGGAGGAGTATGCAGTGAGGGTTTGCTGGGCGACCCTAGCCTAATGAATCGTTGCTTTAAATCATTGTTGATGGATGGGAGGGGGGGGCGGGTGTTTGAGCGCAGCCTGGTGAGTGGGATCCTGGGAAGCATCTGGAGACTGTGCTGGGAAGCGCACCTGTGCGCCCTTTCCTGCGACTGAACTCATCCCCGCCTTGGCGCCATGCCCTGCAGGAGGAGGAGGAGCCAGAGGATGAGGAGGTGCGCTGCGCTGCCTCAACCGGCCTTCACTGCAGCTGTTCTGCCCCCACTGCCTCTGCTGAAGGCGATCCTGTTGCTTTTCTGTGTGGCGCGCCTTGGCAGCATGCACGCTGTGGCCAGCACTTCTCAGGGACCCTGCAGTGGCTGCCCCTGTTTGCAGATTGACGACGAGGATGAGGAGGCGCCAAAGAAGCGGAAGCGCGCTGACAGCGATGAGGGTGCGCCCGCTGCTGCCTATGCTGCTCGTATCTCCAGCCCTGCACTGCCCCCCTGTGCCTTACGCCTGTGTTGCCGCCAACCTGCACTCTGCACTCCCTGCAACATAGTGGTATTGAGTTCTCTGCTGTTCATGCACTGCTGCTGTGCTGCAGACTACGAGGATGAGGACGAGGAGGAGGAGGAGGAGGACGATGAGTGAAGGAGGCTATGCGCAAGCTGCTGCAGCCTGCATGCCCGCCGGCTGCTGCGCCGAACCCCTCGGCTTGAGGACTGCAGTGACCGCCACTCCCTGTCAGCTGACTTGACATGCTCTCGGCCCTCTCGCAGCCCTCCCTAGGCAGCCGCACAATCATGCGCCATGATGTGCCACCCAACCCACTCGCGTCGCCTCGCCTTGTCTGTCTCAAATGCTGTGCCTGCCCCATGAGTGGTGCCCCCTCAGCAGGCTCGATTGCTAACGCCCGACTGCATGCGTGCACGCTGCGGCGCGCCCATGCCCCACCCAGATAAAGCAACCTCACTGCCCCTGCTGTATTCCCGACAAGTTGTACACCCCTTCCCTCTCTCTCCTTCCAGCAGAGCAGGGCTTTTTGTCGCGACTCGCACCGCTAATCGCTATTATCTCCTCCTGCTCTGCTCCACCCGGTTGGCCCTGCATCCCGTTGTTGGCTGCTGCTCTTGTGCACCGCTCGCAGCTGGAACTTTCCGAAGCCTCTCTAGCTCTGTAAACCTCACGCGTCCTGGGGTTTGAGCATTGAGTTGCACTCAGGTGGCAGGCGTCCCCAGACGCGAGGAGAAATTCATGGATCGTTGGATTGGGTTGTGGCCGAAGCGGGCAACGGAGAGAAGCGATGGCAGTGCAGTCAGCAGCGGTAACGAGACACTAAAGGGAATGAAAGGCATGAATGGGGGGGGAGGGGGGAAGCCAGTCTATTCCACTCATGGGACGGGAAGAGAGGGTTTGGTCTGGGCAAGGGATTAAGGCTGCCGAAAAACCAAGGCGCCATGCCGAGGCCGCCTGCTCAGGACTGTGACGTGACGGTGGGGTGGAGCGTGGTGGTACATCTGTTCGCAGCAGCGGTGGGAGGGGGGGCCGGAGGGCGGAGTGCTGCTGCCTGGGGCTGCGGTGGGCTGTGCACGGCTGGCAGCATATTCAAAAGCACAGCCGCCCGCCAAACGGTGCCCCAGCTGGAGGGGGCAGCCTGCTGTGCGGGGCAGCGCCTCAGCTCTCCAGCACCAGCTTGGCCGCTAGGAAGACCACCACCCAGAAGGCGCCCAGGATGGCCAGCTTGGAGGCCCCCTGCCGGATCTTGCTGGCCATGGTGTCAATCAGCATCTGCGCGCCCGCCACCGTGCCAATCACGCCCACCAGCAGGATGCCCGCCTGCAGGGGGGGTGGGGCGGGGGGGAGGGGAAGGTGAGGCCAGTGTGGAAGTGAGGGGGGAGGCAGCAGCAAGGCACAGTAACAAGCGGGAAGGACGCTGGGGCGTGCAGTCGGCGGGGCCCGATTGCGGGCCGGCCCCCAGCCCCCCCGCAGCGGGCGCGCAGGCACAGCAGCAGGTGCGCAGGCTGTCAGGACCCTTGAGACAGCGCGCCCTAGCTTGCAGCCCACCCCCACGCGCCGCCTCACCGTCAGCATGGCCTTGGTGCGGTCGTCCAGGCCCAGGGAGGCGGTGGCGGCGCTGCCCTCAGCCACCGACAGGCCCACCTCCTCCACCGTGCTCAGCAGCAGGCCGCCGCCGGTGGCGGCCAGGCCCAGCACAAACGCGATGATGAGCGGGCTGCTCTGCTTGGTGCCCTGGCCGTCCTCGGCGATGGGCACGTCGCCCTTCTCCTTGAAGTAGGCCAGGCCCAGCTCGCCGCCCGCAAAGCCGCCGGTCAGCTCGTTGCGCACGGGGTACCTGCAGCAGGGGGGTGGGGGTGGGGTGGGTTGAGGGACGGTCGGTGTCCCCAGCTCGGCGGGCCGGGAGGGTGACGTGCCAACGCCCACTGCTGGCAAAACTCAACTGGCCGGGGCGCAGGGACAGGTGGCTAATGGCTGCGCATGCCAGGGTAGGGTTGGGAAGCCGGCTTCCAGCGCTGCTCCCATCCCTGGCCTGGCGCTGCTGCCAGGCGGGGGGGGGGGCGGGCGGCTCACTTGCGGGCGTCGTCCTTGATCACGCGGCCCTTGCCCACGTAGATGGTGTCGTCGCCCTTGGCGATGGGCTGCGGGGCGCGCGGCGCCGCCTTGGCCTTGGGCGCGGGCGCCGCGTTCAGCTCCTTCTCCCGCTGGTAGTCGGCCACAAAGGCCTTGAGGCCCTGCTCGCCGCCGGCCCAGCCGCCTGCGCAGAGGGGTGGGGTGGGGTGGGTGTTTTGAGGGCGCTGAGCAGGGAAGGAGCGGCGCGATTGATGGCGAACAGCAATGCCGGGTGGTGCAGCCGGCTCAGCGCCAGGCAGGAGATGCAGCACACTGTGCTCACGTGAGGGCATACAGGGCCGCGTTTGAATGCGTGGCGGGCAGGCGGGGCGTGCACGCACCGACAAACTCAGTGCGGGCGGGGTACTTGGAGGGGTCGTCCACCACGAAGCGGCCCTTGGCGCCCGCCTTCTTCTCCTCCACCTGGTCCTTAGAGTGGCCGATGTAGATCTCGGCGGTGCGGCCAGAGGGGGCGGCCTCGGCGGGGGCGGCCTTGGGGGCGGCCTCCACCTCGGTCTGCGGGCAGGCAAGGGCGCGGGGGCAAGGATAAGGGGCGGTGTTAAAGGGCTGGCCTTGCTGCAGCTGGGCAGGGGAAAGGAGAACAGGTGGAGCTGCCAGCGGGGGCTGGGGCGGCGGGCAGAGCAGCTGCAGAACAGCGACAGCTGCATCAGCGGCGGCATCTGGCAGGCTCGCAGCCGGCTGACCAGCTGCGACAGCATCTAGCACTTGAAAATGGCGAAAACAGCTTCATCCCGCAGTGCAGCGCAGTGCTGCCGCACACGGCGGGCTCACGCAAGGCTGGTGCAACCAGGCCGGGCGGCGGCAGCAGCACCCAGCCATCGACACCCACGCCGCGCCGAGCAAATCGGAGACCGTGACAACATATGTTCCAGTGCTCAGAGCTTGTGCGAAGCAACAGGCAGGCCGCAGGCGCGAGCTCGGCGCATGAGCAGCACTCTCTGCTCACCGTGGCTGAGCACCGCACACCACGGCGCTGGGGACGTGCCGCCACCCCAGGGCGGTTCACTGCAAGCCGCAGGGAAGTCTGCATCTGGGCTGCTGCTGACTGAAGAGTGCGGCGGCTGGAGAGTAGAGTGTTCTGTCTGTGGTCGGGCTGCGTCTATTGGCGAATCAAACTGGAGTGAGAGAGAGTATAGACGGGGTGGGGGCGGAGCATGGCAACACAACACCCCTGTGCCCATGCAGCATGGTGCACCAGCCACCCTACCACGCTCCCTACCACCCGTTCAACTTGTGCATCTGGCCTTGCATCTGCCCCGCAAGCACCCTTGCCTCAACACTTCAGGCTCCCTTCTGTTGGTCTGGTTTCTCATCAGTTTGAGCACAGCAGCTGTGCGGTGGTGACAGTAAAATTGGGTTCAGTGGTGTTTGCGCCAGCCACATGGAGAGGTACGGCAGCAGGCAACAAGACAAATTTGTGAGAGCAGCACCGGTGAACATGAACCTTTGAGAGCGCCATGCGTACACAGGAAGCAGGACAAGATGGAATGGTGGGAGTATGAGCTGCTGGGAGGCGGCCTGGCAAGGCTTGGCCCGGAGCAGAACATGCTCATATATTTCGCTAGCACAGAACAGGTTGGAGCGGGCATTCGTTCCTTGTGAGCATGCATGGAAAGGCAAGGGTGGTGAATGGCATCGCCGGGTAGGCAGCCAAGGGTGTGCTAGAATGTGGGCATGCATTTTCATTTGCATTCAGGGGGGTATCGCATTCAAATTGAGTGGTTGCAGGCTGCGCCTCTCAGATGCAGCAGCCCAGGGCAAGGCGGGCCAGGGCCTGCTGGCATCACCTGCACGTGGCAGGCCCAGGATGGACCGGTGCCTGCTCCCGCCGACTGCCGCACTTCAGGACCGCGGGCAGCCTCAGCAGGGCAGATGCCGGGTGCGCGCCAGGGCGTGCTGGCGGCGCGCTCACTGCGGGGCCGCCAGGAACTCCTCCACGTCTGCCTTGACGCCCGTCAGCTTGCCCTCTGTGGTCACCCGCAGGCCATCGGCGGTGCGCAGCGTGATGAGGGCGCGGGCGTCAAAGGCGGTGGCATGGGCGTTGGGGTTGCAGAACACCTCGAGGTATTCAATGTCGCGGGCGGCAGGGTCGCCTGGGAGGGGGGGTGCCAGGAGACGGGCAGCGGGCGTAGCGGAAGGGTTTGGCGGCGGCAGCGTCAAGTGCAGCTGTGGGGGCAATGAGCGTGGCGGGGAGGCAGGGGAATGGGCCCGGGGATCTCGAGGACGTCTGGAATAACATGGATATGCTGGCAAAGGCGCCAGGCAGACCCCTGTTCGAGCTCATATTTTAATGCAAAGGTGCAGGGCCAGGCAACAACGTCTGTGTTGAGCAGCCGAACGTGGCGGCACCATGCAGGCAACCCGCCCTCCACGCTCCCTCCCTCACCCTTGAACACATACTCCAGCGCGGGCCACCGCTTGGGCCTGTCCGCCTTCTGCTTCTCTGCAAACGTCTGCATCACTCCCGTGAGCGCCTCGCCCAGCCGCGCCGCCTCCTCGGGCCGCAGCGGGAAGGAGAGGGTGGTGTCGCCAATGTGGAAGGCCAGCGCGCGGGGCGGCGCCTGGGCTGCAGGAGCGAGAACCGTCGAAGGATGAGGGTATGGCAGATCACAGGGCCACGCAGGCTGGGCTGCTGAGTGCATGGGTTGGCAGAAAAGTGTCAGCCCCTCGCTTCGCCTCACCGGCGGTCGCCACCGCTACAAGGCGGCGGGGGAATGCGGCTGCAGCGGTTCTGCGGGCGCCGGTATGTCGCCCGAACGTCTTGAAGCCGATGCAGCGCTGCGGGAGGCTCTGTGTGACGAGTGCCATGTCGGGGAACAACTCGGGAATACTTGCAGGACACTGGGTGTGCGGTTGCAAACACCCGAGAGGTATGCCGTGACGATGCCCCACAGAGAAGCCAGGATTGCAAAGTCACCCTGAATTGCCGTGTGCTGAGCCCTGCTGCGGCCACCATTCTCCACGCTGCAATAAGCTGTCCTATCGAGCACTGCGATCAATCGGCGCCTCTAATAGGGCAGCGTTTCGACAGGAGGACGGTGCAGCGGCGAGGATCGCTCCTGGGGATCGCTCCTGGAGCCCCAAAACCTGCAGTCTAACCGCCGCATCGGCAACAACAGAGCCGCTTGAGCCAAGCAGCAGCGCCGGATGGCGCCCACGACGCGGAACGGCGGCGCTGCCGCCGCCGCCAACGGCGTCGAACACGAGCAGGCAGAGCAGCAGGAGAAGGAGCCGCAGGCGGCGTCCACGCGGCCAAAGCAGCAGCAGCGCTCCCACAGCCCCGAGTTTGAGTTCTTCGGGCCCTATGTGGGCCCACTGGGCATCGTGCTTGGCCTCCCGGCAGTCATCTACGCGCTCGTCTACGCCTGCAACGCCTCGGGCTGCATGCACCTGGCGCCTGCGTTCTCCATCCCGGGCTTCCCGCCGGGCCAGCGGCTGTTCAGCTGGCAGGCCCTGGCCGTGTATGTCGGCTGGTTTGCGCTGCAGGTGGCGCTGCACCTGCTGCTGCCGGGCAAGCGGCGGCAGGGTGTGGTGCTGCCCGATGGCTCCCGGCTCGACTACAAGCTCAACGGTGGGTGAAGTCGGCACTGGTGCGCCGGGAGCTGCCTGGTTTTGCAGTGGGGCGCGCTTCAGGATTGCGACTCCAGAGGGGGTGCGGGATCTGCTGGCTGCATCCACGACGCCTGTGCCAGCTTGCCGGCGTGCCTGTCCAGCTGCACGCGGGCTGAGCTCGCGCTGCCGGCCCCTGCCTCCAGCTCCCGCCACCCTCTCCGCGCCCTCTCCCACTTTCTGCAGGCCTGCAGAACTACCTGCTCTCGCTGGCGGCCGTCCTCTACTTTGGGTTCTACCAGCGCTCGCTGCCGCTGGGCTGGGTGTACGACAACTACGTGCCGCTCATCACCGCCTCTATCACCTTCTCGGGGGCGCTGTCGCTCTACCTGTATGCCTCCAGGTGGGCTGCCGCGCAGCACGCCTGCTTCCGTGCCGGCACGTCAGGCGCCTGCAGCTGCAGCTCGGGCCGCACCGTGCGTCGCCGACGCCGCTCCCCCGCGGCAGGACCATGATCACGCGCCCTGCTCTTGGGGCTCCTGCCGGTTGGCGGCAAGCCGCGGGCGCATGCCAGCCGGCTCAGCTGCGCTACACGGTCTTCCTGCCCAGCTGACAGGGCGTGCCCCGCTTTGCTCCAGGATCACCCCTGCCGGCCCCGCACCGCACCACCCCCTCCCGACCCCCGCAGCTTTGCCAAGGGCGCGCTGCTGGCCAGGGGCGGCAACACGGGCTACCGACTGTACGACTTCTTCATTGGCCGGGAGCTCAACCCCCGCGTGGGCAGCCTGGACCTGAAGGAGTTTTGCGAGCTGACGCCGGGTGGGCTGGCGGGCAGGGGCCCTCGTGGCTCGCAGCCGGTCGTTGGAGCCCGCTGTGCAGACACTCCCTGCTGGTGCTGGTGCTGTGCATGCGGGTAAACTTTGGGGCGCAACTTGCCTTGCGGGACAGCGTCTTCGCTGGTCAAGGCGTGGAGCGGGCCTGCTTTCTGGGGTCTGCCCACCCCACCCCTCCTCACCCCTCCCCACCCCTCCTCGCTCGCCCGCCCGCCCCAGGCCTCATTGGCTGGGTTGTGATCGACCTGGCCATGGCCGCCAAGCAGCTGGAGCAGACGGGCTCGGTGTCGGCGGGCATGCTGCTGGTCTGCGTCTTCCACGCCTGGTGCGCTGCATGCCGCCTGCACCCGACACCCACGGGGGCGGGCCCTGCTGCCCCCTTTTGGCAGCGCGCCTGGTGCTGCCTCCCTGGCGTCAGACCTCTTGCATCGCCCCGGGACGCACCATGGCCTCAATTCCTGGCTCTTCCCCTCAACCCC
>KQ481983.1:3106446-3124025 GCA_001430745.1 Auxenochlorella pyrenoidosa
TGCATCCGGTACCTGCTACCTCTACTGCACTCACCGCCTCCCTGCTGCCCTGCATGCGCCTCGATGTCTGTGCCACCCCCCGCCCAAGACATCAGCCACTCCCGGCCCACCCGCCCGCAGATCTACTTCCTCTGCCTGCTGGTGCACCGCGACCGGCGCGACGACCACGCCTGCCGCCTCAAGTACGGCCGCGACTGGGACAAGTTCTGCGCCATCGTCAAGTACCGCCTCTTCCCGCTGCTGTACTGAGGGGCGCCTGCAGGCAGCAGCCACAGGTGCGGTGCCAGCACCAGGACAGCAGCCCCGGCGTCGACCAGCATGGTGCCCGCCCTAGCCTGCACTGGCGAGGCAAGCCGGCTGCGGCGCCACCATCGTCATGCCCGCTGCCCAGCCGTGGTTGCGAGCCATGGTTGCCCAGGGGAAGGCATGGGCCAGGACAGCCACGTGGTGCAGTGGCGATGTGGCGATTCTGCAGTGATGCTTGAACCAAAGCGCTCTGTGTTCGTGCAGGGCTGGGCGGCAGCTTGCACTGTGCACCTTCAACCCCTCCTGCCCTGCTGTCGCCTCATGCGCATGCTCTTTACTTCTGTGCTCCCACCTCCCAGCTGCGTCTAACCCCTCCCGCATGTGTGCTGCCTTACCTCACGCTTTTCCCTGCCCCATGCTCTGCTCTTCCATCCTTGCTCCCGTCCCTCCACTTCCCGCCCGTTTGCTGCTTAAAGCTTACATACTGTCTGCCATGGATAAGCAGTCAGAAGTGGCAAGGGACTGCGGTGTCGCAATAGGCTGGCTGGAATACAGGGAGAGCAGCTGGGAAGAGGGAGGGGGCGGAGGGCCCAGTGGCAAACGGGGCAGGGGCAGATCACAGAAATAGGTAAGGGGCAGGAGCAGGTAGGGTGGGGGCCAGGAGGCATACACGGGAGCCACATGGGTGGCAGGGCGGGCGCCTCGGGCGGAGCAGCAGCAAGGAAAACTGCCATGCCGGCTGCTGCCTGCTGCACGCGTGGCGGCAGTCAGCGGCTATCGCAAGCACAGCTGCATCACCATGCAAACTTGCGGGCGCTCGGGCCATGCGTTATTTGTGGGGTGGTGCACTAGAGCATGGTGTTGAGTTGGGTGGGCTACCGAGGGGGCGGAGGGCGCTGCGGGGCGAGGGCAGCGAGCCCAGCAGCGCGGCCATCTTCTCGGCGACGAAAACATCGACAAGGCAAAAGCGCAGCCGTGCAAGGAGGCGTGCGCCAGCTGCTGCTGCGCCCAGCAGCGGCAGGGCCGCTGGCGGCCAGGCTGGCGGCTACTAGAGGGCACATGGCCGCGTCACTCGATGTACAGCGGCATGCGGTTCTTCTCGCGGATGTCGCCCAGCAGCAGCTTGACGAAGAAGTCTGCGGATGGTGTGTAGCATGTGTTGTGGAATCGGAGTTGCCCAGGTGGACAGCTGGCCAGGTGGGGACGCGCACGCAGGGGTTGCTGCCGCATGCGCAGCTCCTCGAGGGCGTGAACACACTCACACACCTGCGGGCGGCGAGCAGCCAGGGCAGCAGCTGCCAGCAGGCACGGCCAGTAGCGCAGGGCAGGCCGCGAGGCGGGCAGGAGAGGCCAGCAGTGCGGACCAGGCAGCGGAGTGGGCGTGAGCGCGAGCGGGGCGCCTCACCCGTCTCCTCCGGGTTGGCCACCCACAGGATGGAGCAGCAGTCGCGCGTGGCCGAGTCGTTGCCCGTGTCTGAGAAGCGGTCGCCCACGTGCAGCACCTGCGCGCAGGGCGGGGGAGGCGGGGAGGCCGGTGGGGGGCTGTGCGAGCGGCCCTGCCCCCTGTGCACGACATCAAGGCACTCCTCATCAAGGCGCTCCCTACCACCCACGCCACATGCTTTTGCAAGCTATAGAGATGTCAGCAGGTTGGGCAACCCCCGCGGCCGCCCCGCGGCCCACCTCTGGCGGCGTGAAGCCCAGGTGGTTCATCAGCGCCTCCAGGCCCAGGCTCTTGTTGCCCACGTCCACAAACACGTCGTTGCCGCCGTTGAAGGCGCAGAAGGGCAGCTCGGCTTGCAGCTGGTTCTGCGGGTGGGGGCGGACCGACACGGAGGGCAGGGAGCTCGGCGGTGGACGTGGGCGCAAGCACAGGGCTTGTCAGCGCGTTGCTGCTGCCCTGCAGGTCAAGGCTGCGAACAGGGAGGACACGGGGGGCACGCGCTGTGCGTGTGTGCATGCGGCGCGCACCTGCACCGTGATGGCCAGCTCCTCCAGCACCTCGTAGATGGTGGGCTGGGTGGGCACCACGCCCACCGCGCGCTCCTTGCGGATGACCTGAAGGGGGGGCACAGGGGGGGGCACAGGGCTGGTAAAGCAGCTTGGTGTGGGTGTGGGCCATCCTGAGCACGCACGCACGTAGCCCCACCCCCCCACCCCACCCCCACCCCCACCCCCACCCCACCCCACCCCACCCACCCACCCACCACACACACCCCACACCGGCTCCTGGCCCACCTGCACGGGCAGGCGCAGCCGGTGCGCGCCCTCCAGCAGCAGCCGCTCCGCCGAGTCCAGCAGCGACTGGCACTGGCCCTCCGTCCACGACATCATGAAGGGGCTCTTCCACTCGCAGTCGGGCACAAACTCCAGCCGCTTGTTGGGGCCCGTCACTCGCAGCAGATAATTGCACTCCCCGCCCATGATGTGGAACCTGCAGGCGGGGTGGGGGGGCCAGGGCAGGCGGTGAGGAGACGGGCCCAGGGGCAAGCAGGAGCCTGCACTGATCCGTTCCAGGAACATGCTTTTGTGTGACAAGGCCGCGCTGGGGAGGCAGCGGGATGGTGCTCGGGCAGCACGGCAGCAGCAGGGAGCACAGAGAGCGGGGGGGCGTGCAGCAAGGTGGGCCAGGGCTGGTGCCCGGGGCCGCACCTGTCGGTGATGTGCTGCGGCAGGTTGAGCTGGCGGAAGGCGGCCAGCAGGCCCTCCACCCGCTGCTCAAAGCGCTCGGGCGCCCCCGGGTACCCCGCCGCCGTGACGATGGCCACATGGATGTTGCTGCGGCAGGGGGGGCAAACAGCAGGAGGCGATGAGCCGTGGAACATGCGGGCTGCGGCCTGCAGCCGCAGTTTGAAGACACCACACCCGAAGCTCCAACCCTGCGCCAAGTGACCTGCAGGGAGGCTTGGCAGCAACGGTGGGAGGGGCAGGCAGCGCCCGCGGGCCGCGCGAGCGCGCCCACCTGCGCATGAGCGAGATGATGTGGCGGATCATCTCGTTGTCGTGCTCGATGTGCGCGCCATCCGCGTACAGCGTGCCGTCGGCGTCAAACGTGATGAGCTTGAGCGTCTGGGCCGAGGAGTGCACCTGCAGGCGGGGCGGCGGATGGGACGGGTGGACGAGCGGGTGCACCTGTTGCGGGCGCTGGCCACGCCCCCGATGGCCTGTTGGCTGCTGGCGCATGGAGACTTAAGCAAGCCCGGGTACCGTACTTGTGGATCACTTGACGCCCAGCTGCAGAGCCCCAGGATGCGGACAGCCACACTGTCACGCGCCCTGCGCGCCCAGGGGCAGCCACCACGCCTGCCCCAGCACCCTCACCTGCGCGATGTTCAGGATGTGTCGCAGCTCCGCAAAGTTGGGGGGCACGTACTGGCGGCGGGAGAGGGCGAAGAACTCGTCGTACTCCATGAAGGCGTCCACCAGCCTGGGGAGGGGGGAGAGCGGGCTGGTTTGAGGCTGCTTGCATGCCTGGAAGCTCGTTGAAATGGTCGCATGAGTGTCCGGCGGCGAACTGCAAACCGTGCCCTGGCACCGACAGGTCGGCAGCCTGAGCAAGTGCACAGCAACCGTGGGAACGCGGGTTGGCACGCAGTTACCACACGCTGCTGCCGCCCTGCCGGCAGAACGCAGCGCTGCAGCGCCGCGCACCGCGCCGCTCACTTGAGGGGCACGAAGAAGGAGCCGATGGTGGGCACCATGCGGCGCAGGCGCGAGGTGCGCGGGTCCTTGCGGTGCTCCACAATCCACCGCTCCATCTTCTGCATGACCTGCAGGTGGCAATGGGCCCCGTGGGCGCAGACGTGCAGGGCGGAGGTGTCAGTGAGTGGTTTTCATATCCAACGAAATCATCGGTGCGAGGTCAGCACAGCGGCGAGGGACCCGGGACGGCAATGCAAGGAATGGTGCTGGGCAGCGGGTCAGCCCGTGGCCCGTCCTGACACCCTGCAGCGCATGCATCACAGGTGCTCAAGTGCTCAGATCTTGTGCCGCCAGCCCCGACAGCTCAGCCAGCCGGCAGCAGAGCGCAGCGTTCAGCAGCAGCCCGCCGGCCCGGCCCACCTCGAGGCTGGTGTGCGTCTGGTGCATGTCCAGCACAAACTGGATGAACTTGTCCTGCTCCTTCAGGTGCCCCTTGCGCCGCAGGACTGCTGCGTCAGAGGCGCTGCGCGCCCGGGTGCCAAACATGTCGGGCTCCGGCGTCTGCAGCAGGTCGAGCCAGTCCTCGGTCTTGCTGCCGGCCGGCCCCGCCGCTGCGACGATCGCTCCAGCGCCCGCTGGCCCCCGCCCGTTGGCGCTGCTGCTCGTGCTGCTGCTGCTGCTGCTGCTGCTGACGACGCTGGTGCTGCTGATGCCTGCACCATTGGGTGCAGGGCCGCCGCCTCCGCCAGGGCTGCCTCCGCCGCCACGCAGGCTGCCGCCAGACGGCGAAGCCGACCGCAGAGGAGGCGACGCCGCGTGCTCTGCTGCTGCCGATTGTGCCTGTGGATCGCGTTTAGCAGCATCAATGCGCCGTGAGCAGCTCTGCCGCCCAACAGAGCGAGAGGACAGCTGCCGGGTTGCAAGCTGCGGCGCTGCGTGACAGCCTGCCGCCCAGGGCGAGCGACAGGACGCGCTGCCAGCCATCAGGAGGCTGGCAACTGGCACCGCTGTGCCGGCGACCGACATAACAGGCAGCAAGACTGCAGGCGCCGGGTGGCCGGGCGCTGCGTTTGAATGCCGATTGAACAGCAGTGCGCGCAGATCAACAATGCATGCAGGTTGGGCAGGAAGGAAGGTCCCTTCTGGACAAGAAGTGTCAAGCCTGGATGAGGCGCAGCACATTTCCGTCTGTTCGCTCCAATCAGCGCATCCTCTCCTCTGCCCGCTGGTCAAGAGTTTGTGCGCCCCTGCACGCCCGTCAGCTCTCGCCTGTGTTTCGCTCTCCGCCTCTCCGCCTCGGCAAGGGTCCGCAGACAGCTCGCGATGAGGGCATCGCTGCCTGCCAGTGTGAAGCCCTTCGCGGCAGGCGCACGTAGCCAGCAGCAGAGGGGGGCGGCGCCGCTGCCGCCCACAGCCCGCCTGGGAGGCGGCGGGTATGGCGGTGGCAGCTACGGCGGCTCTGACCGTGACCGCCGGCTCATCCTGCCGGGCCAGGAGACAGGTGGCAGCAACAGCGGTCGTCTGGTCATCCCGGGTGCGCCCGGCGGCGGCAGCGGCGGCAGTCTTGCTGGCTCCGGCGCCCCAGCCGTGCAGCAGAACTTCCGGCCGCCCCCAGGCTTCATGGATGCCGTGGCACCCACCGAAGTGGCCCCCGAGGTGGCGGGCATGGCACCTGAGGAGATGCTCAACCGCCTGCGCTCCTTCACCGGCCACTGGCACCAGCTGGCCAAGCTGCTGCCGGCGCTGCAGCGGGCAGGCTTTGATGGGCCGGCCATTGAGGAGGCGACCGGGCTGGAGCGCAAGATTCAAAACGTGTGGGGCACTGCAGCGCAGGTCAGTGCAGCAATGAGCGCCAGCTGGCATGGGGAAGGGCCGGAGGGCTTCAGACGGAGGGCCTACTGCTGGCAGTCACCAGCCTGCATCAGCCGCTGCTCCCCGCCATGCTGCCGCTTGGTACCCTGTTCTGTGGGCAGCTTGCAGTGGTACTCCTGCCAGTGCAGTTCTTCCTCAGCCCATGAGCCAGGTGTCGTGGAGTGGAGCGCAGAACTTGCCCACTGCGCCTTGCCTGCCAACTGCTCCCCCGGCCCTGCCGCCTCGCCCCAGGTGTACGAGAGCATCAAGGCGCCGGGTCTGCTGCCGCCGGGCGCGCTGGAGCACTTTGATGCCGAGGGGGAGTACCTGCTGTACGAGCTGCGCTTCCTGTCCATCGCCCAGCGCGCCCCCGCCGCCGCCTACATTGCCCAGCACAACCTGAGGTGCGGCGGCGGGCCCCCGGGGGGGTTGTGAAGGTGGAGGCAGGCCGAGGTTGTAGGGCAGAGGTGTACCTTACACACAGCCTGTGTAGCTGGTCCTACTTCAAGTTGAGTTGTGCAAATATGCGGGTGGGGTGGGCAAAAGTGCTGCGCCCTCCTCATGTCCCAGCCAACGGCTGCCCGTCCACCAGCAACATTGCCGTGTGTCCTGCCTGCCTGGCGCGCCCCCGCAGCCCCCACGAGAGCATGGTGCTGGCGCGGGCGATCAAGGAGCACGAGCGGCGCAACGGCCGGCGCGAGGGCTTTGCCGACACCCCCGCCGACGCGCTGGCGTACAAGTTCTACCGCGACGTGAGCCACAGTGGCGGCGCACCTTTGAGGGGTGTGCTGCCCCCCTCTTGGGAAGGCGCCGTCCCCTCTTCGCGAACTGTGCTCCTCGCCTGGCTGCCCATCACAGCATCATGCGGCCCCCCCCTTCAATGCACTGGGGCGCCGTGCCGGCGCTCGCCTTCCCCAGTCCGAACAGCCTGCTTCCGTGTGCCTCGACGCTGACGCCTGCGCACCTGGCGGCCCTGCGCTTGGTCTCGCCCTGCAGGCAATGGAGTGCCGGCGGAAGGAGGACATTGAGACGTGCGCGCGCAAGGGCCTGGCGGTGGCGGAGACGGAGGAGGCCCGCGCCCGGCTGGTGGGCTGTTTAAGGGGCCGCCCGTGGGGGAGACCAGCGGCAGGGGCTTGCTCAGGGCGGCGCCCATGGTACAGACGACCTGCCAGAGCATGGCCGCTCTTTGTCTGCCACAAAGGCCGGCTGTTGCCAAACTTGGCATGGGAGCACAGAAGAGGGTATGTGTGCGCAGGCGCCAGCCCCTTGTGCGCCAGCCCCCTTGCCCCGGCCTGCTGAGCCCAACGCGTCCCCGGCTGCGCGCCGCCCCGCCTCCGCTCCCCGCAGGCCGAGATGCTGGAGGAGCAGGAGGGGCCCAGCTTTGCGCTGCCGACTGCCATCCTGACCACGCTCCGCCTGGCGCGCGATGAGCTGGGCTTCCGCCCCCTGGCGGTGGCGGGAGACCTGCAGGTGGGGGGCCTGCCCTCCGAGCCACAGGGGCCACTTGCCCCTGCCCCGCGCTCCCAGCAAGCCCAGTCGCGGCCTGCGCATGCACTCCATGCAGAGACTGCCGGCAAGGAGGGGGGCATGCCCGGAGCGCCGGCGGAGCGCATCGGGCACCGCCCCGTCCGCCTGGCGCCTCAGTTTCCAGGGCCCCCGCTGAGCCGCGCGCCTGCTGCGCCGTGCCGTGCAGACTGCCAGCGCGGACCAGGTGCTGGCGGCGCCCAAGGTGGCCAGCGAGGGCGTGTTTGGCAACTTCCGGGTGCCGCCGCACGGCGCTGGTTACGAGTGGGTGGTGAGTGCAGGGGGGTGGCTGAGGAGACAGAACCCATGGCCGTTGATCAGCCTTCAACAACGCGCTCACGGCCAGGGCTGGCAGTTGCATGAGAGCGACTCAACTTGTAGCGCTGCTGCGCCCCGCTGTGCCCTGCTGTGAACAGCTCGGGGCTGGCGTTTTCACCCCCACGCTGCGCAGGCGCTGCCCAACTGGTCTGTGCTGACGCTGGCGGGCCACCCGGTGGCGCTGATGATTGAGAACTGCGCCGACGTTGCGCGCATCCGGGAGGCCTCCACCGCCAAGGCGAGCGCTGGCGGCGGGGAGGGCTTGGATGGGGGGCAGAGACACGCATGGGAAGGAGCAGGCATGAGAGGGGGAGGGCTGCTGTCCCAGAGGGCTGGGGCCATCCTCATGTGCTGCCCATGTCATTGATGGACCTGCACACGCATGCCAGTCGGAATGCCTCAACCCCCAATCCCGCGCCTCCCCTTGCCCCCACTTCAGACCGAGGACGAGCTCAAGCGGCTCAGCGGGCAGGGCGTGGTGGTGGTGGACATTGCAGCGGGGGGCGGGGCGGTGCAGCCCTCGCAGTACTACCTGGTGGCAGACGGCTACGGGCGGCTGGACCTGGCGCCGGGCGGCGAGGCGGAGGGCGCGGCGCGCGTGCTGGGCCCCATACTGTTCCTGGCGCGGCCGCCCAGCCGCGACACGCCCTCGGCCACCACCTCCGAGCTCATGTCGCTCTGAGCAGGAGCCCCCGGGTTGGGCGGCGCCAGGGACGTGTGGGTGCGCCACCGCCTGCGCTCTGCATGCCAGCTTCACTGCCATCGCTTCCTGTGCTTTGCAAGCATGATGCCCTCACTGCCGCGTGGTTCGCCGGCTTCCTGTGCGACTGTTGTCCCGCGTGCAAGCCAGCGCCTCGGATTTTGACTGCCCTGCATGCCCACCATCCTGCACGGCTATGAAATATCTGTAATGCAACAGTGTGTCGTGTGTATTAATAATCCCGGTTCAGGACTGATCCGTATCAAGCTTGTGTGAAAGCTTGACAGGCACTTGCAGAGAACAGGGCAATCGATAACCTGCCTGCAGGCAGAGGGATGCATGGGTGCAGCAGCAGGAACGGTCAAGAACTGTAAGAGCGGAAGGAGCATGATCGAACTGGTCGGAGCACCGTGCCGTGGTGAACGGCATGCTGGGGGCAAACTCACCGCGAGGAGTGCACGTCTTTCTCGAAGCCCCTCTCCCAACTGCGCACCTGTTTGTGGCTGGCAGGCCTGAGGTCTTCTGTTTAGTGCTGATAAACTGCAAGTTCCGCTGCTGCTTTGCCATACTGTGAATGTTGGTGTCAATTCGTGCGCAAACCATAGATGCCTAGGATAGGCCAAGGGGACATCGCTCTGCGCTGAGCGTCAAAGCATAAGGTCCAGGCGTGTAACGTGACTGAAGACCTGGTGATCCAGTCGGCTGAGCTGTGCAGCTTAATTTACACCTAGACTGTGTGGCTTGCCCTCTAGAGCCACAGTCAGTTGCCAGTGTGTGTAGAAGTGACAGTGTTGGCCGTGTATGCCTTACCTGCGCAGCGCGGCGTGCCGGCGGCAACTTGCCTGGGAAGGCGCTGAAGATTCGGCAAGTTTCGGCAGTGGTCGCGCAGCCTCTGCGACCTCATGACGCAACAGACACTTCTTCTTCTCGTGGGCTTGCCTGGCAGCGGTAAGTCCCGCGCCGGACTGTTGTCGTGTCGTGCAGGGGTGGTTTGTACAGTGTTCGGTGCTTCGAAGTGATGCCTTGGTGACGTTGCTGCTGCCGTTGCCTGCCGCCGGGCGTCACGTCACGCCGTCTGCCGCCAGCCTTCCCTCCCGCAGGCAAGTCAACCCTTGCACAGCTGTTCCAGCAGCAAGGCTGGGTGGTTATCAATCAGGACCAGCTCGGGGACCGCAAGGCCTGCGAGGCTGCCTGCTGGCAAGCACTCTCTGCCGGCCAGTCGGTGCGCCTGGCGACGGCAACGCTGCACGCTTGAGATGCTACGTGCCCTGCTCCAGCTCCTGGCTGTGTGTCCTGTAGCGCTTTCTTTGCTGCTTGCCTCATTTTCCGTCCTGCACTGCTTCTGTCTGCCATTCACCCTGCTGCCTCATTTGCCACCCTGCTGGCCACCCTCCATCCTCCTTGCAGGTGGTCATCGACCGCTGCAACCACAGCGCCATGCAGCGCTTGCACTGGCTGGACATTGCACGTCGCACGCGGCAAGGCGGCGTCCGCATCCTGGCGCTGGTTCTGGAGCTGCCGGCAGAGCTGTGCACCCAGCGAGCCGAGGCGCGGGGCGCCCATGCCACGCTGCCCGCAGCTCAGGCCAGGGAGGTCATCCAGCGGTTTGTGGCAGAGTGGCAGCCACCGCTGCGTAGGGAGGGGTTTGATGCGGTGCAGGTGGCGCGCACGCCCGAGGAGGGGGCGGCCGCGGCGGCTGCGCTGCTGCGATCGGCTTCGGCACCAACGGCAGCGCCGGCATGGGCGGCAACCGCAGGCATGGCAATGGACGTGGCCGAGGTTGAGCCAGCTGTGCCGCTGTCGGCAGCGCGGGTGCAACTGAATGCTAGCGCGCCCGCCTTCCAGGCAGGCATGTGGTCGGCGCCGGCACCAGCGTCCCAGCCAGACGGCTGGCAGACACGGCAAGGCATGCAGCAGGGCATGCAGCCTGGGTGGGGGCAGCAGGCACCGCAGCAGGGCGCGCAGCACCAGCAGCGGCAGCGGTACACGTCTCGGGCCGATGCCGCGGCCAGCTGGCGACGTGGCGAGGACAGCGCTGCGGCAGGTGATGCCACTGGCGCGGCTGCAGGGCCGGCGTGGTCACGGCACAGCACCGGGCCGCCATTAGACCAGCAGCAGCAGCAGCAGCATCCGAGCAACGGCATGGCTCACAGATGGGGCCAGCAGGATGAGCGGCCGCCTCACGGCGGCGAGCCGCCCAGCCCTGGCAGCAACATTGTGCCCTTCCCCCGGCTGCGCACCGCCAGCCGCGAGCGCAGCCCCCGCCACCAGCAGATGCACCACTCGCAGCACGCCGCGCACGACAGGCACACGCCGCGGCCACACCCCTGGCAGCGACACCGGCACGACGAGCCTAGCGGCTTGTGTCTGGACGCCCATGCTGGGGCCAAGCCCATACTCATGTTTGATGCCAATGGTGCGAGGGCTGGAGCGTGGGGCAGTAGGGCGGCTCTTTCGGGGACAAGGTCTTTCCCGCTGGCCTGGCGGCGCAGCCGGGCAGGGCTGCCCAGCGGCGGGGGTGCCGTCGCGCCATGGCACGGGCCCCGCTCTTGCCGGGTTTGGCAAAGCTCAGCACACACGGCGCGCACAGCCGCGCCCATGCTCAACCCGCAGGCTGCATCACCAGCCACACCAGCATGCGGCGCAGCGCCGGCATCCACAAGCCCCGGCCCGGCATCCACCACCTGCACCGACTGAAGGTGTGGGGCCCCTTGCTGCTGCCCGGTGTGCTGGGTCTCGGCTCCCCCTCCCTCCTCCGCCTCACTGCTTGAACTGCCCGGCCACATGCCCAGCTCTGCGAGCCCACCCACGCCTGGCCCTGCCCTGGCACATGCCCAGCTGGGTCGGCTCCATGCGCTGCTGACCCTGCCACCAGCGGTGCCGCCACCCCTGCAGGAACACTTCCACATAGGGATCTACACCTCTGCCAGCCGCAAGACAGTGGACACTGCACTGCAGCTGCTCGAGGCGGCAGCCGGTGAGGCCTGATGGGTGGGGCGCTACGCAGCACTTATTGCGAGGCGATGTGGGATGGAATGAAGCGACAGGACCACACGCAGCTGCGCTGCTGGCACAGCCTGGGACCTGTGTGCACAGCCCGGTCGGCACTGTGTGGCCTGCAGACCGTAACCCCCGGCCGGCTGTCCGCCGCCTGTGCAGGCCCCGGCGACGGCCCGCTGTTCGACCGCCGCCTCACCCTGCACCGCTCGCACACCGCGCTGGCGCCGCTGGCGCACGTGGAGGCGGGGGGCAAGGAGTGGGACACGGTCAAGCCGCTGCGTGAGTGGCGGGGGTTGCAGCCAGCCGCTGGTGCAGCGCTGGTCTTGCTGTTCTGCTTACCTGCAGATGCCTGCCGCTGTGGCGAGGTGCCCAGCTGGACAGGCTGGGTGTTGATAAGCAGTCCTAGCAGGTCTGCCCGCTCCCTGGGGAGCGCGTGGCTTCCTGCGGGCGCCTGTCAGCCGGATCTGTCGCCCCCACCTTCTGGCGCCTCTGGATGTGCAGGCCCCTATTTCCAGAAACTTCACCGCGTCATCCTGGTGGACGATGACAGGTGGGCGGCAGTGGCTGGTGCCGCCGCAGCTGGCTCTCGCGCCGCCTGTGCTGCTCCGCCAGAAGCAACGCCCGAGCAGCCCCTAGCTCGTTGCATGCCTCAGCTTGCCAACGTGGCCCGCCGCCGCCCCGCCCCCCCCCCCCCCCTCTCTTGCAGCTTCAAGGCAGTGGCCGGGGAGGAGGCCAACATGCTGCTCATGCCATGCTGGCGGGACGATGACCCGACAGACGACATGGTGGGGCCTGGGCCGGGCTATGCGGGGCGAGGGTAGACTGGCATGGGGGTTGCTGCCAGCTAGCAGGTCTCCCACTTTTGCACTGGCTGGCCATCATCGCTGCTGCCGGCAGTGGATACCATATGCCTGCTGGAAGGCACGCGGCCTTGGGGCTTGTTACAGCGCCCCTGCGCCAGTGCTGCAAATGGCGCAGCAGCAGCATCCGCCACCTGCCACGCACCCTGGCATGCTTCCCTGCGCAGGTGCGGCACCTGGTGGACGTGCTGCTGCAGCTTGTAGATTCGTTGGGCGGAGATCCAGACGCCGACGTGCGTCAGTTCACCGCCCAGGCTTCAGCCCGGCTGCAGGCGCTGGCAGAGGAGGCGCAGGGCGGCGGGCAGGCCTGCGCCGCGGCCCAGGAGGTTGGGGAGGATGGGGAGCAGGCGGCCGCAGAGTTTGAGGAGGTGGAGCAGGCGGCGGCAGAGGCAGCCGAGATGCAGCGGGCCTGGTAGCGGCTGTTGACTCAGATATAGCTGCACTGGAGGAGCAGGCCTCGGCTGCTGTGCCCGCCTGACCACGTGGCCCCTGCTTGACATGCCTGCCCCGAGGTATACTGATACCTGGTGTCACACTGAGGTGGCAGAGTTGAGAGCTGCATGCTGTGTGCGCGAGCAGAAGAGCATGGCATTGGGCGTGCAGGGGGGCCCAGCAAGGGTGGCGGGAAGCAGGGGGGCCAAGCAGGGTAGAGGAGCAGCAGGGCGGGCGAGCATTTGTGGCAGCGGCAGGGAGGGCACAGAGACAGTGCAAAGAGTGGGGTCCCCAAAGTGTCGGCTGCTTGCTCAGCTGCCCACGAGCACGCCCTGGGAACCCGCCGCCGGCTTGCCGCCGCTGCCGCTGCTGCTGGGCTCCCCCTCCCCCTTGATGCGGATGTTGTACTTCTCCTGCGGTTAGGGGCGAGCAGGCGGGGAGGTGAGCTGCCCTGGGGCACCATGGCCGACGCATTGCTGGTGCTGAGGCCGACCCGCCAGGCAGCGCCCCCCACAGGGCCTTCGAGCAGCCCCAGGCCCACCAGGCCCGCCCCCGCTGAGCAGCCCAGGCAGCGCCTCACCTGGTAGGCCAGCACCTCCTTCTGCTTCGCCTCCAGCTGCTTGCCGTACGTGGACACCAGCTGCTGGGAGGGGCAGGGGGACCAGGCCCGCAGATATTGGCGGGCGCAGCAGCGGCAGGGCCACCTGTGATGGCAGCATGCGTAAAAAGACAATTCTGCCGGCATGCAGCGGTGGGCGCAACACCACTCTGACCAAACTGCATCCTGCTGGTGAGGGGCTCTCCTACACGCTGGGATGGTCATTCCACACAGGACCACGCTCAGCTTTTTTGTCAACTTAATTCTGGTTGCTCTGAGCCAGCAATCCACCCGTCTGCTCACCGCGGCCAGGTGATCCCGGTTGCTCTTCACAGCTGGCAGCACCTCCCCGACGGTGCGCTCCACAAGCACGTCGCCCACCAGCCGGAAGCACTTTCGGGCGGCATCCAGCGGCTCGAGCGTTTTGATCACAAGGTCGTGCTCTGCCAGCTTCTGCTGCTGGTCAATCTGCGCGCTCGTCAGCTGGTCACGCTCATTGAGCAGCCTGTGGTGGTACGAGTGGTTGAGGGATGCAGGACTTGAGACGAGGAGGATGGGGCTGACAGCCGGGACATGAGGGAAGGGAACAGCGGCGGCAGCCGTGGCGGCGGCAGCGGCAGTTGCCAGCAGGGTGTGGGACGCACAGATAGCTGGTCATAAACGCTATGCAGACTTCCCACTCACTGCTGGAACCGCGCCACTACCTCCTGCTCGCTCTTCGGCTCCCCAGCCATCCTGGCCGCCTGGTGCCGCGGCTTCCTGGGTTGACCGCGCCGCCAAGCTATACTGCGATTGTATGAATTTGAAATTCAGTGCGCCCGGACACCAAGGCCGCTGAAAGGCAGTCCAAGCGGCGGGAGCTGAGGATCGCAGGGGATTGGGGAGGCTGGATGCAGAAGGAAATCGATACTTTGTCTAAGGGTGCTGCCACAGCCAACAGACAAGGAAGAACCAATTGCCAGCGCGCGCCAGCTCACCACACATAAACTCGGCCAATGGCCCATCCCCAAGGCAGTTTACAGCTTGATACATTGTACGCTTGTTACTTAGTGCTCGTCACGCCGACCAGCAAGCGGCGAGTGGCAGCCGGGAGAGCTCTATGCAAGCCCAGCTGCGAGGGGGCACTATGCAGCTCTCCGCCACCTCCAAGGCCCTGGTACCGGGCTACATGAGGCAAGCATAGCATGCAATCGCTGGGATATGGCAGCATTGCCAGGTTGTGCCACCACTGGCGGCAGCGGCGGCACAGAGGCGCCGCCTGCGCCTGCAGCTTGCCACCCGACCTGCCTGCTGCTTTCCCGAAGATTTCAGTCAGCCTGAAACTGCTAATCTCGTCGTTTGCTTTCGCAGGGGCTCTGCATGGCTGTCGGTGGCGGTGCAGCGCAGCAGCAGTCGGGCAGTGCTGCGGCGAGGCCGCGCTGCTCTGGCTACCAGCGCCGAGGCTGTGGCTGCTGAGCAGCCGGCAGCCAAGCAGCAGAAGCAGCAGAAGCAGCAGCAGAAGGGCAAGCAGCAGCAGGGCGGCAAGAAGGGGGAGGCCAAGGCCATCACGCCGAAGAGCGAGGACTTCTCCCGGTGAGTTGGAGTGGTGGCAAGGTCGTCGGCAGCCAGGGCATTGGCAATGGCCCTCCCGAGGTGGTTGCTGGCAGTACATACTTGCAACCAGCTGCCTGCCAACCACACAGCAGCAGACTGATGCTGGCTGTGCGGCATCGCGCGGCCTGGCGCTGGCAGCATTGCATTGAGAGCCTGGCGCACATGCGCCTCTGGGGGACCGCTGCTCAGGGCCCCTTGCTGCTGATGTCCGCCTGCCTTGTGCCGCGCCCGCCCCGCCAGGTGGTACCTGGACGTGGTGCGTGAGTGCCAGCTGGCCGACTACGGCCCCGTGCGCGGCACCATGGTCATCCGCCCCTACGGCTACGCGCTGTGGGAGGGCGTGCAGGTGGGGGGCCGGGCGGCACAGCGCGAGGCCCCGCCGCCTCTTCCGATGCAGCCCTGGGAAGGCGCAGGCCAGCATGGGCGCTCCCTTGCCAGCTGGAACTTCCGCCCTGTGGCCCCCCAACCGCTGCGACGCTGCCCCCTCCTCAACCGCCCCCCTCCCACCCCACCCTGGCCCCCGCAGAGCCACCTGGACAAGGCGTTCAAGGAGACGGGCCACCAGAACGCCTACTTCCCGCAGCTCATCCCCTACAGCTTCCTGCAGAAGGAGGCCGACCACGTGGAGGGGTTTGCGCCCGAGCTGGCGCTGGTCACCCAGGGTGGGCGGGCGCGCGGGCCGGCAAAGGGGGGCCCGGAGGGGGGCTGGCTGTCCAACCCCCTAAGCTGCCCACCAGTGCATGCGACCTGCCCTAGGACCAATGGCTGGTTCCCTCTGTGGCCCACCCACCCCTCCCACCCAGGCGGCGGCAAGGAGCTGGAGGAGCCGCTGGTGGTGCGGCCCACCAGCGAGACGATTGTGAACCACATGTTTGCGCAGGTGGGCCGCCGCCCCCCAGGCGCGGCCTGCCACGCAGCGCAGCACATTAGTCCTGCACCGACGCAGCCATCAGATGTTTTGCTGAGAAATCCCAAGCGCCCGACTGCCAAGGGTGTGGCAGTTGGTGCAACCCTGCCCGCACCTTTCCACCTGCTCCCGTGGCCCCGCCCCCTGCGCCCTGCCCTCCCTGCAGTGGGTGCAGAGCTACCGCGACCTGCCGCTGCTCATCAACCAGTGGGCCAACGTGCACCGCTGGGAGATGCGCACCCGCCCCTTTGTGCGCACCCTCGAGTTCCTCTGGCAGGTGAAGACCCCCCGCCCTGCACTCTTGTCTATGCACGGCACCGGCTGGGGGTGCCAGCCATCTGATATGCCGCTGTGCTGTGCCTGCCGTGCCACTGCGCAGGAGGGCCACACCGCGCATGCGACGCCTGAGGAGGCCGAGGAGGAGACCATCCGCATGCTGCGGGTGAGGGACGGGATGGGGGGTTCCGGGGCGGAGTGGGCAGCTGTGTTGGGAACTGCAGGCAGTGGTCACTCCGCCTGTCTCTGCCTACCCCGCCTTTGACAGTGTGAGCACGGCACACACCTTCATCGAAATCAAACGCATGCGAGTCGTTGCCGTCTCTGCCTGCCTGAGGCCCTGCCCACTCCAAGCGCATCTGTCACCACCCCCCCCACCACCACCACCACACACACACACACACACACACCTTTCCTACCCCCCAGGTGTACGAGGACTTTGCCATCAACGTGGCCGCCATGCCTGTGGTGGCGGGCCGCAAGTCGCGCATCGAGTCGTTTGCCGGCGCCAACTGCACATACACCATCGAGGTGCGCCCCCGGGCGTGTGCTTGCGCATGCTTGCTTAGTCTACGCTGGGTCCTGGCACCGTGACGCTGCTGCGCTGACACCTCCTGCCCCTGCCAAACCACACATCCTGCAGGCCATGATGGGCGACCGGCGTGCCCTGCAGGTGGGCAGGGGCATTGATCACAGGGCAGGCGGGCTGCGCATCAAGCTGGTCACGAGGTTGCAGCCGGCGTGCAGACCGGATGCTCTAGACCCCTCCCCACACCTGCAAGCGCGTGGCTCGCCAACCCTGCGCCCGCGCCCCCCACCCCCACCCCCACCCCCACCCCACCAGGCGGGCACCAGCCACAACCTGGGCGACAACTTCGCGCGCGCCTTTGGCACCCGCTACCTGGATGAGGCCGGGCAGCTGCAGTATGTGCACCAGTCCAGGTGCGCGGCGCCGGGGGTTTGGGGTGCAGAGTGATTCGCAGGGCAGGCTGGGCAGTGCCCTACAGCCATGTTCCACTTGTGCGGCTGCCCGCAGCACGACGCAAGATCACGCCTTATCTTTTGCAAGGGGCGTTGGCTGCGGCACCCCATTTGCGACCGCACGGGCCGCTTCCTCCCCCCGGCCCGCAGTTGGGGCGTGAGCACCCGCATGGTGGGCGGCATCATCATGACGCATGGTGACGATGCGGGGCTGCGCCTGCCGCCCCGCATGGCGCCCATCCAGGCAAGCGCTGCCTGGGTACCTGGGCACCAGGGTGTGGGCACCTGTATGCCCAAGCGCGCCGGCTGGGGCTGCCTGTGGACTCGCAGCACGGTGCTTCCTGAGCCTTGCCTGTGCAGCAAACCATAAGCTCAACATGGCATTTCGTATGCCAGCCCGTGCACACACACCCGCCTGAGGCCCACGCACATGCACATGCACGCACGCCCCCTGCAGGTGGTCATCATCCCCATCGTGAAGAAGGACGCCGACAGCGAGGCGGTGCTGGGCGCAGCGCGGCAGCTGGAGGGGGCGCTGCGGGGCGCGGGGGTGCGCGTGCAGGTGGATGCCTCATCCGACAAGACCCCCGGCTGGAAGTTCAACCAGTACGAGATGAAGGGCGTGCCCGTGCGCGTGGAGGTGGGCTGCGA
>KQ481983.1:3126568-3143383 GCA_001430745.1 Auxenochlorella pyrenoidosa
TGCGCAAGCTGCCCCTGCTACCCAGCAGGGCCCTGCATTCCAGGCCCAGTGGAGAGCCTCTACTGTCTGCACTGCTGGCAGACAGGTGCTGAAGGGGAGGCAGCACCCCTGCCAGTGGTAAGGCCAACCCCTGGCCCCCCCACCCCCCACCCCACCCACCGGTGTGGCCGTCGATGGAGATGCGGTTGTCGTCGTACAGGGCAATCAGCTTGCCCAGGCCCCAGTGGCCGGCCAGGGAGGCGGCCTCAGAGGAGATGCCCTCCATGTTGCAGCCGTCGCCCATGATCACGTAGCTGCGGGGGGGGGGGGGGTTGTGAGATGCGCAGCAATGCTCGCCCTGGGAGAGCCCAGGCCTGCGCCTGCCCCGCTGTACGGCCCCCGCCGCGCCGCGGGGGCCCCCACCACCATACACACAACAGACACACAAACACAGACACCTGCCCCCCTCACGTGTAGTGGTCCACCAGCTTGGCGTCGGGCTTGTTGAAGCGAGCCGCCAGGTGCGCCTCGGCGGCGGCCAGGCCCACCGCGTTGGCAATGCCCTGGCCCAGCGGGCCGGTGGTCACCTCCACGCCCTCGGTCAGGAAGTTCTCGGGGTGGCCGGGGGTCTTGGAGCCCCACTGGCGGAACTGCTTCAGGTCCTCAATCTGTCAGCGGGGGGGGAGAGCAGTGGGGAGGGGCAGTTGGTGTGCCGGGGGAGGCGGGGTAGCAGCACTGGGGCAGCAACAGCGGCCGTGGCGGCAGCGCGGGGAGCGGTCGTCGGGCTCACCCCCACAGACTCGTAGCCCATCAGGTGCAGCAGCGAGTAGTTGAGCATGGAGCCGTGGCCGGCGGACAGCACAAAGCGGTCGCGGTTGAACCACTTGGGCGCCTTGGGGTCCACCGCCATGAACTCCTTCCACAGCACGTAGGACATGGGGGCGCAGCCCATGGGCAGGCCGGGGTGGCCGGAGTTGGCCTGCAGGCGCAGCCAGGGCAGCGGGGGGAGAGCAGCGCCGGGTGAGCGCAGCGGCAGACGGCCAGGCGTCGGCAGCGGGTGCCCGGCTGTGCTGGGCGCCGCTGACGTTTGGTACGCCCAATTTGCAGCTGCATGACTGCCGGTATTGAGCTTCCAGCTGTGTTCAATTCCTTTCTCAGCGCTCTTAAGCGGCTGACGCGCGGCGCACCTTGTTCACGCCATCAATGGACAGGAAGCGGATGGCTGCAGCAACATGGAGACATATTAGTGGTGATCAGCAGCTCCATTCCAGACACTGCAGCATGATGCTGCTGCAATTGGCGCGGCAACAGAGCAGGCACCACGAGGGTGCCGCGCGCAGGGCAGGGCGCCGGGCACCAGCGCCCCTGCTGCAGCAGCACAACACCGATCCGGCCGACGCCGATCGTGATGCTCATAGAACTTCTTTTCCCCAGAATTGCGGAGCAGAGCGGCCGCATGCTGTCGGGAGAGCGCGCAGCCTGAGCAGGCAGTGCCAGAAGCCTCTGCCTCGACGGCCAGAGCTGCGCTGGCCGAGCACATTGATGCTCAATGGAAGCATCAAGCTGACGAGCCCATTGTGGCAAGTCGAGGCGGGCCCAGCGCACCGTTAATGGCCAGCTCGTCCTCCTTGGTGCCGGTGATGCTGCCGGTAGCCGGGGGAGCGGCGGCAGCGGTGGCCTGGTTGCGCACCACCAGGCCGCGGCGAGCCTTGAGCGGCTGCTGCTTGCGCTGGGCCAGCGCGGGGCGGCCCGCCACGGTGCTGAGCTGCAGAGCGACCACCATTCTGCTCCGTGTGAGTAGAATGGAGACGAATGCTCAACGAAGGAGGCCGATCGTGGCGTGGGAGGGGCACAAGACTTCGCTGCCCAGGGGTGTTGCTGCACTGCATGCTGCGCTATCCCCTCTTCTCGGCGAGAAATCAATTCTAGAGGCAGTCGCAGCTTGAATCCCATTCCTGAAGCCGGAATGCTGCTCACAATGCCGCAAGGACGCTCGTGCTGGTGGTGTGGGGTGGGCGCCGGCTGGCGGCAGAGGCGGCGGGCAGCAGGCACGAGCAGCATGATAACGGTTGGGCTCAAACAAGGCTGCTGCCCGGTCTGGTGGACCTGTTCGCAACATGCATGCTGCTGGTTGTTTGATAGACGATCATTGTCTGCAGATGCACAGGTTGCAGCACATGCTTGCCAGGACAGGCAATCGCTTCTGGAGGGCGCACGGCGGTCAGCTTGCGAGCGCAAAGCCAGCTTCACTCCGCCAGTCACAGTAGCTGGGAGAGCGCTGATACCCCAGGTCATCTTTGATCGTTGAATCCCGGACCTTGAGCACTTGGTGTCAACTGTCTGGGCGAGGTCTCTGGCACATGGGCACTGGGAAGTGTACGCTCAGTATCGGCCGCTGCCCATCTGCTGCCTGCTCCTCCTTCAGGTGGCAGAATGCATGCCGTCAGGCTGCACTTGGTGCGCAAGACCCAATTGGAATTAACCCATTGCAAGCTCAATTAGTACTGGCGGTTGCTGCTCGGGATCCCAAGAGAAGGCCTGTATGCGCCCCCTTGCCAGCGTGCATAGCCATCTGTGTCCCAGCCCTGCAATCCATATAGCTGCGTCAGCAGCTGCCAGCCTACAAGCATGGCCCCAAATCTGCGCAACAGGCGTCAAGGCGGCCAGTGATCTGTAGCCTGCTGGGGGGTTCTAACGTGCCATCTTACTGGGCACCTGACTGGCAGCTGGCAAAGGGTTTGAGGTGGGTGGCGCACTCCTTACCAGGCGGGTAAGCAAGATGTGCCCTATATAGAGAGAGTCCATCTTCCTTTTCTTCACTGTTTTGCACCTTTGGAAGCCTGGTCCTTGAAGGCGCTGCAATCACTGGGCTCTGACACGAGCCTGCACCCCACACAACATGAACAGCTGGTCACTGGGCCTGCTGCTGGCTTGCCTGGCGTTTGCCGGAGCAGCCCGCCCTAGCGAGTTCCTCACTGATGCTTCCAGGCAAGCGAGGGAGACTCAGGCAGGCAGCACACTGGTTGGGGTCCTGAGGCACCTGCCCAGTGAGCCGCCGCTACAGCCTTGGCAAGATGCCCCTGGGAGTTGTGTTAAAGGCTCGAGACAGTGTGCTCGGCGCATGCGGATTAAACACGACCGAAGAGCCTCGCCCTGTCGGGCGCCAGATGGCGGGGGGCAGCGGTACGCGTCGGCGCCGGCGGAAGGCGCCGCTGCCCAGTCACGAAAGAGTGCGCCATCCAGCTGGCGGGCTGGCTGTCATCCCTGCCACCCCTGAGCGCTGATCTAGCACAACTGTGTCATCAGAAGGCGTGCACCAGTCGGTGGATGCCTCCCCCTGATGCGCCACGCTCCCGCTGCACTCCCCTGTGTTGGGCTCCCGCAGCACCCCTCGTGCCGCTGACCTGGCACATGTGCGCTCGTTGCTGATGAAGGGCGCCGCCAACGTGGCAGCCGATCGTCTGTACCCCTACTACGTGCAAATCTACGACTTTGACCCTGCTGGTGCGTTGCCTCTGCCGCAGCAACCTTTCATTGCCTGCATGCTGCACACCCAATTGTGCACCGCCACGCATGTGTGCACAGGTATGCAGGCGTTGCTTGCGCCCATTATAACCTTCTTGTCGCATGCAAGCCATCCCAAGCACCCTCGACAGTCCCTGTGTCCTGCATTATGCCACATCTCAGATGGGCATAACCAAAGCCAAGCCGGGCATGCACGACCGGCACCCATCAGCCGGCACCCAATCGCTCACCCTGCCTTATGGCCGGCTGGCTGGTGCGCCGCTCGCTTCCTCCCTGGTGCAGACAAATTCGTCTGGTTTGCTGACACGATTTTCACGTGAGTTCTCTTATAAGTATAAGGGCACACGGTGCAAGCCAGAGCAGCTGCAAGTGCGGCAGCCGCTAGCCGGCCCCTTGTGCTGCCAGGGGCAGATGGGCCTGCAGGGCCAACCTCAACCCCCCGCCAGTACCGCTGCAGGAAGTTCAACACAAATGACCTGAAAACCAAGTGCGGTGGCGTCATGATCCCTCCCCCCGTCAATGGCACTTACAGCTATGTTCTCACCGGTAAGCGCCGAGCGACCGTGGACTTGCGTGGACAGCTGGGCTGCAGAAGCACACTCACGCACCACTCTCAACATCGGTTGCTGGCCACCCTCCTCCGCCCACAACCACCCACTCTCCATCCCGTGCAGCTGCTTCCTGTGTGGCCGCCAAGGCAAATCCCGTTGTGAGAGATCATGGGCGGGTTGCAGGGCAGGGCCGGCAATCGGAGCACATCCACCCATGTGCCTGTCTTGATCTCAAGAGCGTGATGAGAGTGACCCACCGCCCATCTGTGCTGCTGCAAAATTAGCCCTTGCGTTTCCATCCCGACCAGCGCAGGTGGTGGTTGGCGCGACGAAGACGGGTGTGCCGGCTGCTTGCTGCCCAGGGCCAGCATGAGTGGGGGGGCAGGGGAGGTCAAGCGCGTCCCTGCTCTACGCCGTTGGCAGTGGTCACGCTGCGCTGCCACCCTGCGCCCTGTGGCGGGCCTCTCACCGCTGCTGCTGCCATCTGCTTGCACTGCCCTTTCAGATTACCTTTTCAACAATGCAAGGAAGCCACAGTGGACAGGCATTACCGCCCTGCCCATCATCAGGTCTGTCATGCAGCAGCGATGCACGGCAAGCACCAACTGCCCGACTCCATCATGGTAGCTATGATAGCTGCCCGACTGCGCAACCTGCCAGCCGCCTCACAGGGCAGCCCTCCTGGCTTGTTCCCGTGCCGCAGGACGGTGTATGCATCCTATCCGCACGACAGCTGTGAGATGCATAGGAAGGAGGGGCGCAGGGCACAGTCGCCTCTGGCAGGCTGCACTGCTGCTTGGCATCGCACATGTCGGCCTGCATGCATAGGGTGGCCTGTGCCGACTTCACAGAATCGCTCAAGTCTGCAGTCGGGCTGAAGAGGCAGACGGGAAGGATTTACTCTTCCTCCGCCCCACCCAACCTGGCATCACCCCCCCAACCCTGCCACGCAGGGAACAAGGTGCCCGGCAGCGAGTACGACATCGCTCTGCTGGTGCTGGACGCACAGGCCCCGCCCTACACCGGCAGCGACTGCGGCGCGCAGTGCATCGCCATGAGCACCGGCCGTGCCGCCGACGGCACCACGCTCACCTCGGTTGGCCAGGGGTCTGCCCGGTCAGCCAGCTTCGAGCCATCCGATCTCCTCCAAGAGGTGGGGTGCAAGCTAGGGCCTGTTCATGACATCACGTCTACCGTGCAAGTGATGCCGCGGGTGCTGATTCTGGGGCTGCCACCACCATGCTGAGCCAAATGAGCTTGCTGCCGGTAAGCCCCACCCTTTTGCAGCTGGCATTCAAGACCATCTCTACCGACGCCTGCAACACAGGTGAGCTGGGCCAGCGTGGATGCTCGCTGTCCGAGGCAGTTTGCGCAGACTGCCGGCCTGCCACCCTGCACTGCTTGCACGACTCCCCTTGAGCCTCAGGCATCCCCCATCCCTGTGTGGTCTGCAGCTCGCGGCCTGCCTGCGATCAGCCCCAACGCGACATTCCAGGGCCTGAAGAGGTGGTGAGAACGGGGCCGGGGGTCCAGGGCTGAGTGGCCAGCGCATTCATTCTCCTAGCGAGCTGCCGGCCACAGAGGGCTCCCAGACACCCTCTCAGTGCAGAATGTAACTGCCGCCTCTGTGCACCCGACTGCAGGTGGCAGCAGCACTTCAGTGAGTGGGGCCACTGGCACGGCATGCGCAGCGGCCATGCAGTGGGCAAGAGAGGCCCTGCCTGGTTGAGCATGAAGCCGTGGAGACCGGCTGCAGCACTGGCAGCAGACGGGGGTAGCGAGAGGCTTGCCCTGGCCAACCCTCGCTGATGCCATTGTACCTTTGCTGTTAGATTGGGCGCTGGGCATGCGCTGAACTTGCCCCCACTTCCCTGCTTGCAGCGGCGGGCGCTGTCACCGGCAACCAGTTGTGCGCGACGTCCACGACGCAGGCAGCCGGGCTGTGCAGGGTACGGTGTCGGGGCGGCACCCACGCGTCCAGGCACCCAGCCAGAGGCGGCGTTGTGCCGTCTGAGCCACACATAGCAGTTGTGTTCTGCCATGCTTTGCAGCGCCTGCAGATGCCTCGCCTGCCCCACGGCCTCACACCCCCCTGGCCCTGCACCCTGCCTCCCTGCCTCAGCTTGATGCCGGCAACCCGCTGGTGTTCAAGGGCTCCGCTCCCAGCGCGCTGAGCGACCAGCTGTGAGCGGGGGGGCGCATGCAGCTTGCAGCGTGGCCTTCCTGCATGTCGGCTGCAGTGGCCATGGCTCGGCATCAATCTGCCCTCACAGGGTGTTTGAGAGCGCAGCGGTGCCTGCGCACCAGGGGCTGTGCTCAAGCGACCGCTCGTCCAGCCAATGCCTAGACCTCAACACCGCCCTCTGCATTCCCTGGCTACGGCAGGTACGGCGTCGGATCCCAGATCATGGAGTCGTGCAACAGCCAGGCCGACCCCAGCGTTTTCACGGTATGCTTGGGGCCGCGGGCTGCGGGCCAGCACGGCAGCTGTGCTGCAGGGTGCAGGACCTGTGCCAGCAGCCGGCATCCCTGCTGCCCGCCACGCGTGGGCATGGTTGACCCAGTCCCCTGCAGGACATCTCCAAGGTCGTCACCTGGGTCCAGAACAAGCAGAAGAGCCTTTCCCCGGGTAGGCGTGGGCGGGGTGGGTGGGTGGGTGGGAGGTGGCTGCGGCCTAGCTGGAGGGCAGCTTGCCAGAGACAGCGGTGGCGGCAGGCTCGAGGACGCCCCATCTAGCCTCAGCACGCGGTCGCGGTCGCTCCCTCTGGCCCGCATCCCGGCAGTGGTTGACAAAAGCGGCAACCTCGTGGCCTCCTCCTCAAGCGCAAAGCCGCTGTACAACTATGCGATGAAGGTGAGAGCGGGTGCCAGGGCAGCGCTCGTGGTTGCGGCGTCGCCCACGCCCGACTCGGCCCCCTGTGGGTGCAAGAGCTGCGTTGAGCTGGCCAGCGGGGCCGCCATTTCTCTGCCTTTGTTGTGGGGAGCAGCTGACCAAGATGCGCCGCCTCGTTCTGCTGCAGATCAAGTTTGTTGACAAGGTCACTGGTGAGTGCCTGGCGGCTGTGCACCGGCCAGGGGGTCTGAATGGGGAGATGAGCGGGGACATGAGGGCCAGTCAGGCTCATCCGCTGCCAGCCCTTCTCCTGGCAAGCATTGCCAGTTGCAGGCCAGGAGCCCGGCCTTTGCAGACTGGCTGGCAGCACGCCGGCCCTGAAAGTTCCACCTCTGCCGGCGCGGGTGTGCAGGCAACGATGTGAGCTGCGGCAATGCCGAGGTTGGGCTGTCACCCGCCCTTGGGGTGGGCCCCATGGCGCAAGTGTGGAGCCAGTGGATGCTGTCCAAGGGCTTCTTCGACCCCGTCAGCGGCACCTCCTACAAGCTGCACCGCGAGTACAGTGAGCTGCGCCCTGCTTGCCTGCCGCCTGCCTTTGCTGGTCAGCTGGTGCAGCCCACGAGCTTTCCAAGCACAACCAGGGCGATCCAGCCGGCTGGGGTCAGAGGCGTCTTTCGCATTGAAGTCCTGGTAACGCGGCTGGCCTGTCATGCCGTGGCGCAGACCTGATCAACGCAGGACGCAATGCGATGCAAACGGCTCCATCCTCCCTCGCACCCAGTGCAAGCTCACTCACGCATCCGCTCTTGCTCCGGTCACATCTCTTGCTCTTGCTGTGCAGACAAGCCCAACCCGTTTGCCGTCCAGCTGGTCTCCTGCACCGCGGGGGTGGTCAAGCTGGAGTGGACGTCCAGCAAGGTGCGCCTCCTGGCATGTGCACCCTGCAAAGCACCCCATCCATGAGCGGCAGGTGTGCTGCCCGGCTGCTCTCTGGCGCGTGTGCACACGCCACTGGCACTCGCAACCCCTGGATGTTGACGCTGCAAACCATCACATGTTCTCGTGCCACAAACACCCACTCTGGAAACTGCCCGCCCCATTGACACCATGGCGCAGAACTATGCCGCCATGAAGGCAGCCATGGATGCTGCTCTGCTGCCCGCCAACGTGGCTGGCTGGTCTGATGGCGCTCGCTACTGGGCAATCAGCATGATGCAAGTCCCTCTGGCCGGGCGGGGGGGATCCCGAAAGCATAACCTGGGGGCAGACGCTGTGCTGACCATGCCCACTTGGTGTTCGCCATCACTTGAATGTGTGCCCTGAGCCGGAAGGCAACCTCTGTTCATCTCCAGCACCCCTTCATCCCTGCAGGTGCGAGACTAACATGGGCAACAACTTCCAGGGCTTCCCCGCCTACTTTGAGATCAGCACGGGTAAGGCCACGGGGCTGTGTACTGCACACGCTTGTGCGCAGGTCTGTACACCCCGACGCCGGGCGCGCCTGTATGCGCTCGGATGCATGGCGGGACGCTGCCAGGATGCTTTGACGATGAAATCTCCCTGCCGCCACGCCTGTCTGCTCGGGCGCCCTCCAGCCAGCAAGGTCTTGCTGCTGGCTCAGCTGGCATGCCTCACCGTACCCCTCCTGGCCCTGCCGCCTGCCCGGTGCCAGGCAAGGGCGCCTGGAAGAAGTTCCTGGCCAGCGCCAACAACGGCCGCTACCTCGTGGACCGCACCGGCACCATCCCCAACTATGCCGACGTCGGCGAGTGCCAGTCCTACAGGAACGACGCGGTGCCCGCCGGGGGCGCGCGCCGCCGCAGCGCTTTCTGAACCACCAGCACAGGACGCAAATGCCGTCCTCGAAAGGCCGTCCTCAAGTAGAAACTGCAAGGAAGGATGCACAGGCCTACTTTCATTGTATCCCAGGAACGGGCTCGCGCTGCCTTTCCTATACCTTGCCCTCCCACACACCTGCACCCCTTCTGCACCCTTCCTGTTTCGTCTGCCTCCATGCTTTCAGTACCCATCCCGACAACAACAACCTTACCACCTGCACCTTTCTGCCACAGGTACCCCCTTTCCTATCAAAGTGCCTTCCCCACTGCCACACCACAACAGCCTGTTGAGGGGACGGCTCCTGTCAATGCACCCCTGGTGCACATGCACCATTAGCGACTGTGTGATCCAACAAAGCAGGAAGTCACGCATCCAGGGTGGCAGCACAAACGGTGGGGTGAAGCTGCAAATCGAGGCAAGGGCAGGCAGGAAGAGGACAGGGGAGAACCACCTGTACCATGGCCGGTGGAGGGGAGAGAGCTGGGCATGTTGGGCAGCACGCAAACTGCAGGGCAGGGGGTGGGGCTCAAAGGGCGGGCCCCACGCCGCCCGCCTGCGCGTGCACAAGCCGCGCCACCGCCGCTGCCAGGTCGTCCGCCGCCTGCTGGCTCTCCGCCTCGGCATACACCCGCACCACATCCTCGGTGCCGCTGGGCCGCACAAAGGAGCGGCCGGCGGGGGCGCCCGCCACGGCGGCGTCGATGGCGGCCTGCAGGCCGGCGGGCTGCGCCACGCGCGTCTCTGCGTCGGTGGTCACAATCGCTGCGTGGCAGGGAGGTGAAGCAGGGGGGTCTGTGTCGCAAGTTTCGTTGCAGGAAGGAGCCATCCAGGCATGCAGAGATGGCGACCACTCGTGGCTGGCGGGTGGCACAGGAGTGCAGCCCATCCAGGCACGCGCGCCCCTCCAACCCCCCTCCCCCCACCTGTGCGGTCTGCCACCTTGACCTTGAGCTGGCGCGAGGGCAGGTCTGTGTACAGCGCCGCCCACTGGTCCAGGCCCCACCCCTTGCGCCGCAGCGCCGCCTCCACCAGCAGGATGCCGCTCAGCGCGTCGCCCACCGCCTGGTTGATCACCACGGCCAGGGCCAGCAGCTCGGCGGCGGCGCGGCTCTCGCCCGCCAGCTGCACGCGGGTGCGTGGGGGTTGCGGAAAGAGCGGCAGAGGTGGGTAAGGCGAGTCAAGGAGGGAGCGGCCGGGTGAGCACGTCTGCCCTGTGGACCGCATGCCCCATGCATAACAAGCGTGCAGCACCAGCAGCTTGCAGGGGCTTAGCCAGCCCCTGTCAGCCACCACCGCCCATGCACACACACACAAGCGCTCACCTGCGTCAGTTGCTCCAGGAAAGCCTTGCTGAACAGCACAGTGCCGTGCCCGTTGGCCTCAAAGTACACGCCAATGTCGTAGTGGTGCGCCGCCTCATGCAGATACTTGACGCCGGTGGGGGTCACCTGCAGGCCGCCAGGCACAGGGGGGGGGGATATCTTGTGTGCCCAGGGGTGGCCCTTCAGGAGCTATGCAAGCAACGGCGGCCCTCAGCAAACTGGAATGGCGAGCAAGTGGCAGGGCCTGTTGCCCGCACGCGGCGCACCCACCTCCACTGCGCAGCCCAGGTTGTCGCGGATGTAGCGCGAGGCGGCGCCGTTGGCGTAGGCCGTCTGGATGATGCCCACGCGCACGCCCCCCGCCGCGGCAGGCGGCAGCGCGGAGATCAGGTCCCTGAGCAGCATGGCCGCCAGGCAGGCGATGCGGTCGCCATCAAACAGCAGGGCTGCAGCAGAGGATATGGCAGGGGCACACAGGGGCAAGCGGGTGGGTGCTCATGCTGCGCAGCTGGCACACGATGCGGGGGCCAGTCGGCCTGCGCTTCCTGCCGCCTGCCTGCCCCAGGCAACGCCCGCGCGCATGCCAAGTCAGCGACATGCGCCGCCCAGCCCACCTCCTGCCGTTGGCACACCACGCCGTGAAGGCATTGCCACTCCCCAGCAGCCCAGCCTGCCCGGCGGCCCACCACCCCGGCACCTACCCTGCGAGCCGCCCTCCAGCGGCGTGAAGTACATGAGCCGGTCGGCGTCGCCGTCGACCGCGCAGCAGCGCGCCCCCGGCGCCACGTCCCCAAAGTTGGCGGGCAGCTGGCGGTCCTTTTGCAGAAAGTCGGAGCCGCAGCCGCCGTTGAGCACGCCCTCGCCCGTGTTGCGCAGGTCGACGCTGAGGCCGGCGTCGGCGAGGTGCGTCGCCAGCGCGCGCATCTTGTCGGCGCCCACGCCGTTGGCGCAGTCCATGTAGAGCGTCTGTGGGGGCGGGCAGCGCAGCGGAGCGCGCGCTGAGCAGTCGATTGCCATCCAACGCAGCGATGCGTGCGCACCATTTAGGGAGCCCGACATTTGGGAACGGCCGGAAGGAGAAGGACACGCAGCCCACCAGCGCACTTGCCCAGCTTCATGGCGCGGGCAGGCACAACAGCATGCTGCCCTCCTGCACGCGTGCAGCACGCGTAGTGTCCACGGACATACCACGCAGCAAGCATGTGGTTGCATGGTCCATGACAATCCCCGCCCTACAGCAGCCAACACCCGCGCACCTGCCCCAGTGGCTGCGTGCCCGCCACCAGCTGCTGGTACGCCCCCGCCAGTGCCGCATAGTAGTCCCCCTCCCCACAGGGCTCCCCCCGATTCCGGCTCATCACCATCCAGTGCAGCTGCGGAGTGGTCAGCAGCCCGCACATCTGGGCCTCCAGCCCCAGGCAGCGCACGCCGGCGGCGGCCGCGGCGGCCAGGCCGGGCCCGCTGGGCCGCGTGTCGTGGCCAATCATGACGATGCCGGCGCCGGGGGCGGCGACGCCTTCCTTGGCCAGCAGGCCCGCCACCTGGGAAGCCAGCTCCTGGTCGCTCTGTGCGTTGGCCAGATCGTTGGCATAGGCCTGCAGCAGGCAGGCAGGGCTGTCGAAGGATGCACGTCCAGCCCAACCAGCGTTGGCAGCCACCTGCGGCCAAGTGCTGCAAGCCTGCAACTTGGCGCCACATGTCTATTGCTGCATGTGCTCCGTTACGAGCCTCTCCCCTGCCCCTGCCCCAGCACCCACCTCCCACTCCTGGCACAGCATCTCGCCACTGGGCTCCACCAGCTTAACACCGTTGTCGGGTGCGGGGTTGTGCGAGGCGGTGATGCAGATGCCGGTGATCTGGCGGGTCTTCAGCGCACGGGCAGCCATCAGGATGCCGCACCTGAGGCAGGCAGGGGCCAGGCAGGGTCTCTAGTTCAGCGTCAACGGTGGTTGGGAGCGACACTGCGGGGCATGGCGATCTGGCTGGCCCTGCGCACCGAAACATGGTGCTGTCCAGCAGATCGGCCGTTGCACGAAAGCCTGCCGTGCCGTAGGAGGGCCGAAAGCCGGCAGGCAGCTGGTAGGGCCGGCTGGCTGCCGCCACTGCCGCCTCTATGCTTGCGGGCACCGCCATGGCGCCGCAATTCGATATGTAACAGACGGCGGACTCGAGACGGATGCATCTGTCTCAAACGGGCTCAGGACCACAGTGGCCCGCTGCTCCCGCTTGGCGGCACAGCGCACCCAGGATGCTGCTGCCCACGTCTGTTCCCCCTGGCGCAGGGAGGCAAACCCTGCCCAATGCACCATGCGCCATGGCATTCACAGTGCACTCTTAATGGACTTGATGCAACTGCAACAAGAAAGCTTGATTTTGACGGGCCGGGCTGGTACTGCTAGTTGTCACTGAACTCCCTGCAGATGGTCCACATGCAGACGGCTGTAAGACCGCTGCTGTAAAAAGATATCAGCAGAGCTGGTTTATCAACCACCGTCAGGGTTAGCTGTTAGCCAGTAGCGTCCATGTGATGTTACTCTCATGCAGCCGGCAGCGTGACGTGCACGCCAGGGGGGCCATTGTGCTTGGAAGATGCCGCCGGAGCGGTTTGCACTGCACTGATCATTGCCGCGTCCATACCACGTAGTTTGGAGGGCCTTGCGACTATGCCGCAGCTCGCTGGGCAGCTGCCGACACCTCGTGCTCAACCCCGCGGCTGCTTCTCAGCCCCACGTGTGCAGCAGCTGATCAAACGGCAGTATGGTGCAGGATTTAGAGCGCTGCAAGTCTGGCGACAGCATCAGGGGCGGCAGCAGGCCAGCGGCCTCAGGCAGCAGCGGCGACGGTGTCAGCCAGCCGCGCAGCAAGCAGACGCGGCGCCAGCAGGCGAGGAGCAGGCAACAGATAGCTATTCAGACACACTGGCTGCGCAACGAGCTGAGCTGGGAGCTTGCGTGGTGCGGCACCTGGCGGGCGAGACGGTGCGCTCCCAGCTTGCGGTGCTGCTTTGAACAACAGCCCCACCTCATCTTCCTCAATTTCCTTCCAACTGCCTTGTCCTCTAAGCATGGTGCTGCCTGTTTGCTCGCCTTGCTGCTGCCCTCTGGCTTGGTGGATTCCCACAGCTACTTTGAGTCGCAAGGCACTTCTTACCCGAGGCTAAAGCATGCCTCCCTTCAACCCCTCCCCTCGAGCCTGCAGTCGCCAGAGCTGCGCGATGCCCTGCGCCTGCTGCCGCTGCACATCGAGCCGCCGCGTGCCTGGCGCACGCTGGAGGCGGGGTTGGCCGCGCACGGCGCGTCTGCGTTGCGCCAAGCGCTCGCGCCGCGGCGCTACCCCATCCCCTCCTGGGGCAGCCTGGCCCACTGCCGCTGCCAGCTAGCGCCCTCCCCTGCGGGCCGGCGCTTCCGTGCCCGACCCATCAACGCCTGCCTCGCCCTGGTTTTTGAGCAGCTGCCTGCGGCCGTGGCTCTGGCCGGCCTGCCGCCCGTCCAGCTCAGCCGGTGGGACCTGCACCACGGCCACCTGTTCTTCGAGCCGGGGTGCGGGCGGCTGGGCCTGCTGTTGCACGCCAAGGAGTACCCAGCCTGGGAGGCGGAGCGCTTTGAGGTGCACCTGGGGCACTGCCAGCAGTGCGGCGGTGACGGTGGCGGCGGCAGCCCGCTGCGGTTCGACGAGGCGGCCATGGACACGCGGAACTACCTGTGGTGAGGCGCTTGGATGCTCTCCAGCCCGGCAACCTCTGCCATGTTGCTGTTGAAGCACCTGCTGGCACCAGCGTCCCTCTCGGCGCGCGTCCAGCGGCCCCATCCCGACATCCCTACATTTGCCACTCACTCGCTGGCATCACCTGACCCACACCCACTCCCCCAAGCTTCACCTCTCGCCCTTACCTTGCGTGCAGGGTGGGCGGCCGCCTGGCGTGCCTGGACCTGTCGGCGCCTGCGCTCCGCGGCCTGCTCATGCCCGGCCTGGAGCTGCCACGCACCGTGTTGGAGTCGGATCTGGGGCAGCCCCTGGCAGACATCAATTACTTTGCGGAGCTTGGGCCTGGCCGGCGCCCCGCGGAGCGGCTGTTTGTGACCGTGCCAGGCCGGGACTGAGGCGATTACACCACCCCGCCCTGTGCACAGGCGGCAGACGGCGGAAAAGGCAGGCTGGCATGCGTGCATGGCCCACTTCTCTTCAACTGTAACCACACCACCGCCTTCAGTGGCTGCTCATGGCCAGCCCTGGCTGGCAAGAAGTGGGAGGGCGCAGATCGCTGTGCAGGGCGCAGGCGCCAAGGGCCTGCCAGCTGGCTCTCCTTCCGTTGTTTCGGGCACAGAGTTTGATTTCTCGTTTGCGTACTTGACACGCAATTGAGATCACGACCAGCTCATCGGGGCGATTGAACGCAGGAATGCTGCGCTGACGCTGGACAAGCAAGTTGAAGCTCTGCCGGCTTCCGATCGGCGCCACTTTCAATTTCTTCTCTCGCAAAGCTTCCCGATCGCATTCGAGCTACCCTGGCCCCCGCTCTCGCCAGCAGCAAGCATGTTGGCGCCGCCGCGGTGCAGCGGACTGCAGCAGCAGCGCCGCCGCGTGCTGGTCGCAACAGCCAGCATCGCAGCGGTGCTACTGCTTTGGCCCTGGCTGTCGCTGCTCACTTCGACGGCCTACACCTACCTTTGGTGGCAGCGCCCCGAGGTGCACTGGGCTCCCACGCCCGCAGATGTGGCCAGCAACTCCAGCCTAGCCAGCAGCGCCGTCCCCAAGATCATCCACCAGACCTGGAAGACGACGCAAGTGCCGGCGAAGTGGGCGGCGGCGCGGCAGTCGTGCATAGACCTGCACCCAGACTACGAGCACCGCCTCTGGACGGATGAGGATGGCTTGAACTTTATCGCGGTGAGTGTGGGATTCAGCGCTGACAGCAGGGCCGGCAGGGGAGGATGCCACGTGCAGCTTGCGGAGAGTGCACTGCTGTTGCTTCCCTGGTGCCGGTCTTGCCTGCTCCGGCGTGCCTACAGCCTGTGCCCAACCTCGCTCACTGCCTTGCACAACTGCTACCGATTGCGATGCTGAACTACAGCTATGCCTGCAGTGGTATGCGGCGGGTGTCGCGGCATCCTGCCCCCACACAGCGGTCGTTGACTGCCAGCTGGGTACTGGCCCCCCACCCGCCCGCAGGAGCACTACCCCTGGTTCCTGCCCACCTACCGGTCCTACCCCTACGCCATCCAGCGCGTCGACGTGGTGCGCTACTTCCTGCTGCACCACCACGGAGGGCTCTACCTCGACCTGGATGTCGGCTGCAAGAAGCGCCTGGACTTCATGCGCGCAGGTGGGGGCCGGCAGGCAGGGCCAGGGCGCGCGCTGGGGGGAGCTGCGTGCGCTGGACACACACAGCTGCTCATGGGTAGCCCCCGCCCGCTCTGCTGGGTGCTGGTGGAGGCCGCAAGCCGGCGCGCTGTTTGCCGCGCCCCTGGCTGCAGCCAACTTCACGGCGCCCATGACAAACCCCATCGGCATCTCGAACGACATCATGGCGGCGGCGCCCGGGGATGCGTACCTGGGCTACGCGGTGCGGCGCCTGCGCCATTGGAACCGCTGGATGGGCATCAAGTACATCCAGGCAAGCTGCTCAACCAGCCACTCGTGCCTGTCTTCAAGTGCCCATCCTGCTCTGCTGCTTGCTGGTGGATCCCTGCTGGCTGGGCAGACACGCTCGCTCTGGGTGGGTGCTGGCGGTCGCATGATGCCAACATTGGTGACAAAAAGGAGCTGCAGATCGTCAACACACTTGGGGGCTGGTGTTTCGATATTGCTATGGAGAGGCGTAGCCTTGGGACGCGGGTGTGAGAGGGACCAGAACATGCTCCGGCATGTGCTCACGTCGGGGCGCCCACCTGCCGTTCCCTCCCCCCGCCCGCAGGTCATGTTCAGCACGGGCCCCATGTTCCTGACGGTTCAGTACAGCCTCTTCCCCAAGCGGGACGATGTCGCGATCATCAACAAGCGTGTGTACGGCAAATACGAGGTGGGGTGGGGTGGGGGCTGACCTAGGGGTGCCAGGGCTCTCATGGGGCCACTTCAGAATGGGGGCACTTCAGAGAGGCCTGCCGCCTGCACAGGGTTGCAGCTTTCGTGACAAGAAACCGGGCCCATTGAGTCCCATTTTTGAACCAAAAATGGGAATGAAACAAAAGAAAAATCTTAAAAACTTCCTCTGCTTTCCTTTTTCGTTTACAAAATTGAAAAAAAATTCTAATCTTTTCAATTTTTGGTTTTGGTCGGTCCTTTTTCGTCGACGAAAAAGGACAGTTAAATTCAAAATTCTCTGTAAATGTCAAAACTTTCGATAAACAGTGTTTTTCCTTGCCTGAGCATGAACGCACAGCATGGAGACCAGCAGCCCCTGCCACCAGGTGTACTCGCCGTGAGTGAGGGCTCCAGTCGCCGCGCCGTGTGCTCACTTCCCTGGCGCTCCCTCGCCTGCCCGTCGCGCCCCCCTGCTTGCAGGTCACCGAGGACGCTGCCTTCTACCACCTGCACGGCTCCAGCTGGCACGCAGACGATGCTGCCCTCATCTTCTGGCTTGATCGGCACAAGCTGGCGCTGGTGGTCGTGGGCTGCCTGCTTGCGGCCTGCCTGGCCGGCGGCGCGCTGCTGCGCTGGGCGGTGCAGAGCGGGCGGTATCGGCCGCTGAAGAGCGAAGAGTGAGCGGGCGAGTGCAGAGTGCTGCGAGTGCTTCGCGCGGCTCGGTCCCTGCGCTGTTCCCGACACA
>KQ481983.1:3151507-3163498 GCA_001430745.1 Auxenochlorella pyrenoidosa
CTGAACAACGTGGGACACCAAGGGGGTGTAGGTGGCAGTCGGCGACAACGTGGTGACTGAGGATGGAAGGAGCATGCGGAAGGCGGATGACAGGTTGGCCAGAACTGGCGCACAGGGGCTCTGCTCAGCCCTGCTGCCGCACTGCATGCTGGAAGCAAGTGGTGTCTCCTGCTCGGCGCCCCTGCCGCGCAGCATTGCGGCATTCGAGTCCAGCGAGCTCGGCACGCCACTTGCCGCCGACAAGCTGCCTGCCCACATCAGCAAGCGCGTAGAGGCGGCCCAGCGGCGTGCGGAGCTGCCCAAGGCGGCAGCGGCAGCGACGCCTGCAGTTGCCAAGGCCGCAGCTGCGCAGGCGGTTGCAGCTGGCACTGCAGCCAAGCCCGCTGCCACCCCCGTGGCTGCCAAGCCCACTGGCTGTGACGCGCCCGTCGCTTCCGGGGCGGCCACTGGGCCCACAGCGCCAGCGCCGGCTCCCGCTGCCCAGCTGGCAGTTGCCGCTGGTCAGCCGGCAGCAGCTGCCCAGCCCGTTGTGGTGGCTGGCAGGAAGCGCATCCAGCCCGAGCCAGTGGCTGTCTCTGCCAGCGCTGCTGCTGCGCCCTTTGGCGCGGTGGCAGTGGCGGACGCCGCGGTTGCACCTGCGCAAGCAGTGCAGGCGACCGCGCAGGCAGCCGGGGAGCAGCAGCCTGCGGCGAAGAAGCCCAAGCGCATCACTCCAGAGGTGGTGGGGCCGGCGCCAGCTGTGGTGGTCGACTCCCTGCAGGTGAGGAGTGGGTAAACTGCAGGCCGCCACTGCTGCGTGTGGGCCAGGAAAGAGCTTTAGTGTGCAGATGGGAACGCTGCATCGCCCTCGGAAGCGCGCCCTCCATCCCAGGCATCACACCTCCACGCCTGACTCTGCTCTCATGCAGTGCGGCGCGGAGCCGAGCAGCCCCGCCGAGCCGCCGGCAGTGGCCCCCGCCAAGCTGCCGCGGCGCATCATTCCCGAGCCCATCGGCGGCCCTGCGGCCCCCCCGGCCACCGCTGCAGCCGCTGGCAGCAGCGCCGCCGCCGCACCTTCGGGCGGCGCTCCCAAGCAGCCGCGGCGCATCACGGCGGAGCCTGTGGGCCCCATGCCAGCGCCCACCTCGGCCGCCAAGAGCAGCCTCCCTGCCGAGTCGGCGGCCAGCGGCAAGCGGCGCATCACGCCCACCCCGCTGCGCGCCGCCGAGGTGTCGCAGCAGTTTGGCGGCGCCGCTGCGCAGCCGCAGGTGGGTGCGCAAAGGGTCGTGACTGGCAGGCAGCTGAACCAGGGCAGACACAATGGGGCCTGCGTCGCAGACGCACCCCTGCAACGTGGCAGAAACCGGCCCCTTGCTGCCAAGTGCCCTTTGCAGGCTGCCCAGCCAGCGCCCTCGGAGATGAGCCGAGATGGTGCGCCCGCCTCGGGCCGCCGCATCACGCCCATCCCTGTGGGTGCGGCCCAGACGCTTCCGCAGGGTGAGGAGCGTACCGCCACGGCTGTGGCCAGGTTCGGCATTGCCGCGATGGCGGCCGCGGCAGGCAAGCAGGCAGCTCAGGAGCGAGGCCAGTGAGCGCCTGGTGAGCGCGGCAGCATACGGCGGCACAGGCAACGATTGAGACCTGCCTTTTCAAAAAGCATAGTCCCCTCTTGTACACTGCCTGGGCCAATATTGTATCTATGAAATGGAACAACGTGCACGCTTCTGGCAGCTACCTACCCGCGGCGGGCGGTGAGCGCTGGCCGCGCTGGTCTTGGTGGCGCGAACAGCCCAGGCATTTGCCTAATCGCGATCGCCACGTCTCTTAAGCTGCAACTCATCACGCATGGCTCTGTCAGAGGCACTTCGGCCCGGTGCTGGAGTGCAGCCGTGCAGGGGGGCTTGGCGCTCGGAGCGGCCCTGTCGGATTGGCAGGAACCCAGCATGCCCGGGGTGAGGCGATCAAAATCAGGGGCCGCGCGATGGATGCCGAGCATCAATTTCCTTCTCTCGTGCGCCACCACCGTTGCTCCCGTCATCACCGCCGCGCAGTGCCACCCACCCTTGCGTCTTGCGCAGGCCTGCCCGCCCTGCCCAGAGCAGCAGCAAGGGCAGCATAGGATGGAGTGGCGCAGCCCGCAGGTGTTGTGCCCCTGCCATGGCGCTGCCGGCAGACCTGCAGCAGCTGGCCACCCAGTGGATGCACCTTGACAGCTCTAGCGCGAGGGAGGAAATCGCCGAGCTTGTGGCCAGGGAGGAAGTCGCCGAGCTGCAGGATCGGCTTGCCCAGCCCCTGCAATTTGGTGAGCCTGGCTGCTTGGTTCCGCTGCTGCATGCCCAGTGCCCACTGCGCTGACCCTGGCTGCCCAAGCTGCCATCTCTGTGCACACCAGGCACCTGCACCAGCAAATTTTGCTGCCTGCAATTGACCAACATTGAGCACCACCGACCCGCCCTGCAATGCAGGCACCGCTGGCCTACGCGGCCTCATGGGTGCTGGCTGGAACCGCATGAACCAAGTCACCGTGCAGCAGACGACCCAGGGCCTGCTGCGCTACCTGCAGCAGCACGAGCAGCAGCGGCTGGCCGAGGGCGGCGTGGCCATTGGCTACGACGGGCGGCACCGCTCCCGCGAGTTTGCCCACATCGCGGCAGCCTGCTGCGCCGCGCAGGGCGTGCGGGCGCGGCTGTTCAGCCAGCTGGTGCCCACGCCCTTTGTGCCGGCGGCGGTTGAGCAGCTGGTGAATCAAGCCCCCTGCTTGGGGGGCTTGCTGGCGCACGCCCAGGCTTGGGGGTGCTGCCTCCTTTGCCTGCTGGGCGCTATCAGGGTGCCTTGATGAGGCTGCCCACAGGCTGGCAGCCCCTGTGTTCCTGGTCGTCCTGCAGGGCTGCGCCGCCGGCATCATGGTCACGGCTTCGCACAACCCTGCAGCCTACAACGGTTACAAGGTGAGTCGAGGTGGTGTGCGGTTGTGCGTGCTGTTTGCGATCGTGCGGTGCCCAGGCACCTGCAAACGGCATGGCTGGAGCTGGGCGCGCCTGCACATGCTTGGGCTCGCCAGCAACACCACTGGCTTGCACCCTCCGCTGTGCAGGTGTACTGGAGCAATGCATGCCAGGCAAGTAGCAAGGGCATTGCCGGCTGGGACGCACCAGACGGGCCTGCTGGCAGCCAGCCTCGAGCCACTTCACCCCCAACCGCCTGGCTGCCAGTGAGCTGCTCCAGCCAGCTGCTGTGCAGCTCCCAACCTGACCCCGGACGGTTGCTTCTCAGCTGCCCTGACCCGCCAGCCCAGGCTGCAGATCATCCCCCCCATCGATGCCGGCATCGCTGCCGCGATAGAGCAGGAACAGGCGCTGTGGGAGCTGCCCCCGCTGGGGGGCGCCTCCAGCGGGAAGGGCCTGCCGGCGGAAGACCCGTACCAGCACCCGCTGGTGGATGACCCGCTGGAGCAGGTGGGGCCGGCTGCGCCTGGGCTGCCACCGCTCGTGTGCGAGTGAGCGAGGCGCTTGCCGTGTTCCGCCCGCGTTGTGCGCTGCGTGTGCGCCCTGCACCCAGCCCTCCTCCGCCCCCCTCCCCCTCCCTGCCCGCCCCCTGGGCAGGTGTCGGGCCAGTACTTCCGCCGCCTGGCGGCGCGCCTGCGCTTCCGCGGCATGCGCGACAACGGCGCGGCGCCGCGGGTCGCCTACACCGCGCTGCACGGCGTGGGCACTCCCTGGCTGCTGCGCGCCTTCCAGGCCTTTGGCCTGCCCCCGCCCGTGCTGGCAGAAGCGCAGTGCAGCCCAGACCCCGACTTCAGCACAGGTGCGCTTGCGGCGCCGCCCCCGCTTCCGCCTGGGCCGTGCCATGGATGTCGCCGTTGCGGGGGAGCAGGCGGGCAGGCATGCTGGCCAGCCAGCCAGTGGGCCCCTCATCCTGAAACACCTCCCTCAGTGGCAACCAGCAGCGTTCAGTGCTGCTCACGCTGCCTGCCTCGCTCCAACCCCCACCCTTGCCAGTCTCCTTCCCCAACCCCGAGGAGGGCAAGGGGGCCTGGCTCATGGCGTTTGCGGCGGCCGAAGCGGCGGGCTTGACCCTGGCCTTTGCCAACGACCCCGACGCCGACCGCTTTGCGGTGGCGGAGCGAGACCCCGCCACAGGCAAGGCGCCTGCCGGGGTGCACGGTTCTAGAGGGTGCAACTGCGCTCTTGCGTTGTCGGCCAACGTGCCAACGCACCCAGCCTTTCATCTGTCCACGCCCATGCACCCCTCGGCGCCACCATCGCCACCCCGCCAGCAGGGCAGTGGCGGGCGTTCAGCGGCAACGAGATCGGCGCCATGCTGGCGGAGTGGGTGCTGCGCAACCACCGGGAGCTGCGGCTGGTGGAGGACATGGGGCTGGGGCTGGGCCAGGCGCCGGAGGAGCGGCTGGCGGTGCTGTCCTCCACAGTGAGCAGCCGCATGCTGGAGGCCATCGCCCGGAAAGAGGGCATCCGCTGGGTGGAGACGCTGACAGGCGAGTGCCTTTGGTGTTCTCTGGCCGCTGCTGCGCTGGCACGGCCTGCCGCCAAATGTGCTTTCAGCGGCGCGCTGCTCGGCGCTGCTCCCAGCCGTCTAAGAGTGCATGCCCGCCGCCGTGTTGGAAGGCACATCGTCGTTGATGCCATCCATGCCCGAGGCAGCGCCCGGAATCATGTGTGCAGTGCAGCCAGTCCTGCTCCCAGCCACAGCATGTGGTCGGCACTGCCCTCGCAGGGTTCAAGTGGCTGGGCAACGAGGCGCTGAAGCTGGAGAAGCAGGGGTGGGTGGGCCGTGGGCGAGCCATGCCCCGCTCTGTGGCGTGCGTCAACCTGCGCTGTGCTCCATGTGCTGGCGCTGCTGCCCGCTGAAGCCTGGCTGACCATCCAGGCTAGGCCGCTGTGACAGGCCAGCACCCGCTGGCAGCCTGCCAAGGGCGTCGGCTAACCCTGCCCATCGCCGGCCCTCCCGCGCGCGCCACCTGCCCCGCAGCTACACCGTGCTGTTTGCGTTTGAGGAGGCCATTGGCTTCATGATGGGCCAGCTGGAGCACGACAAGGACGGCATCTCCGCGGCGGTGCGGCCCCCTCTTTGTGCTGCCTGTGAAATGGCCAGCTGGCTGCGCCCGTGCCTGGTGGAGTGCCGGGCGCTCCCCTTCCTGCCACAGATACCTGCCCGCCTGCTGCCCATCCGCCCTTCCCCTGCGGCCCATTACTCAGGCTGTGTTTGCTGAGCTGGCGGCCGATGTGTATGCCCGCGGCGACACGCTGGCCGCCCACTGGCAGCGCCTGCGGCAGCGGTACGGAGCCTTTGAGTTCCGCAGCGGCTACTTTGTGGCCAGCCCGCCCTCCAGGAGCGCGGCTGTGTTTGAGCGGCTGCGCGCAGCGCCCCCGGCAGCCATCGGCGGCTGCCCCGTGCGCGCCGTGCGCGACCTGGGCACGGGGGTGGACACCAGCCAGCCGGGTGGGTCGGGGAGCTGCATCCTTTGTGGAGCAGCAGCAGGGGTTGGTAAGGGCAGAACACCGCATGCGAGGGGTGGAGCAGCCTGCTTGCGTGCCAGCTGCTGCTGGGCCAGGCGGTCGCAGCTCGTGGCAAGCCTGCGTGCCCCCGTCTCTCCCCCTGGGCCCCTGCTGCAGACGGCCGGGCGGTGCTGCCCTGGCAGGCGGGCGACCTCATGATCACGTACCACCTGCGGGACGCTGTGCTCACGCTGCGCGCCTCGGGCACTGAGCCCAAGCTCAAATACTGTGAGCCGCGCCCAGGGCGCCTGGTGTGCTCGGCTGCAGTGCCAGGAGGCCATCTTGGTTTGTCACCGCCATCCAGCCTGGCCCGGCTGCTGGGTGGCCTCAGGGCTCAGACGTACCTCAGGCCTCCTGCATGCACGGGTTCTGAGAGCGAGCATGCTGGACTCCCTCAAGAGCTGGGCGTTGCGAAACAGGCAGCCTGCATCGTTTTGTGAGCTTGCCTGTGCGCTACCGCCAACCTGCGCCTGCAGACCTGGAGGCCTGCTGTGAGGCCGGGGAAGCTGCTTCGCAGCAGCTTGCCAGCCAACTGGAGGCTGCAGTGGCGGCACAGCTGGTGCAGCCTGAGGCACACGGGCTGACGCGGCCCCAGCTGGACTGAGCACCGTGGGCGAGACCACCGAGGCTGCTGTCTCGGGGTTTGGACGCTGGGGTGGTGATGCAGGCAGTGGCACTCCCAGTGCTGCAGGCTTGGTCTGAGGGAGCGGGCAGAAGCCAAATGCAACTGCCTTCATCTGCCTTCGACATTCTTTATTTAATATGTACGTGACCAGCTGTTTCATGCACTGATGTATGCAAGGGGATGAAAGCAATTGACGCGGCAAAACAGCAGGGGCGGCGGCAGCAGGCACGGCACCCTTTTGCTCATGCATGCATGCTGCAATCACGCCGGGAGTGCGTCGTTCCACTTCGAGCACGCTAGCCTGGTATTCTGAGCATGGGCAAACGCAAGCCCGTGTCCATTTTGAAGCGCGCCCAGCAAGGCGCTCCCGCCGGACTGGGCAAGAAGCGCAAAGCGGACCCTGCAGGTGCTCAGGAGCAGCATCAGAAGCCACCGAAGCAACCGCGTAAGCAGCCGATCCATGGCCAGAGCGCTGCCGGTGGCGGTGCAGCAGGCGGCCGTCAGCAGCAGCAGCAGCAGCAGCATCGGCAGCGAAGGCAAGAGGAGCTGGCAGGGTTGCGGCCTACATCTCCGGTCCACTCACAGGCAGCCTATGCCGTTCGACGGCTGCTGGAGGCAGACGCAAGCAAGCGAGGGGGGGTGACTCTCAAGTCCCTCACGCTCGCGCCCCACATCACTGCCAAGAAGGTGCGCTGCATCGTCGTTGCGGTCGGCGCCAACTCCCTTGCCTGGCCCTGCTGTGTCCCCCTCTGGAATCTGCACAGCTGCCCACAGTGTGCTGCCCACCAAGGGAGGCGGGGCATCCAGCCAGGCTGCACAGCACGCCCATGGACACGCTGCACCCCCTCGACGCCAGCGCTGACACTGCGGTTGTGCGCCCCTTTGCAGGCCACCTATGCCGTGACGTGCGAGGTGCTCAAGCACCTGGCCGTGCTGCAGCAGCTGCTGGAGGCCACCCAGCTTGTGGAGCGGGGCCGGGGGCTGACCCAGCCGGCGGCGCTTGTGCTGGCCTACGAGCTGCTCTTTGGGGAGGGGGTGCGCGCCACCGGGCCCGCTGAGCGCGCCGTGCTGCAGCGCAAGGTGCGCGCCAGGGGGAGGGTTTGCGCAGTGTGTGAAATGGCGGCGTGAGCAGGGCGGGCGCACTCTGGCAGGGCATGGCAGGGAAGGGCAGTCCTGCGTGCGACGCTCGGCAGTGCTTGAGCACAGCTCTGTGCCCGCATGCATGCACCTCCCAGTTGCCAGGCATGCAGCCCGGGTGCACATGCGCCCCGCGCTCGTCCGCCGCCCCTCCCCCACTTGCAGGCCGACCTGCAGGCAGCGCTGCAGCGCCTGCTGGACTCGGCCGGGGTGGGGGCTGTGGCGGAGCTGCTGCCGCGGGGCGGGCCCGACACGCCGCACCCCCGCACGGCGCGCGTCAACACGCTCAAGATGAGCGTTGAAGAGGCGCTGCGCTGGATGGCGAACCCGCCGGCGGAGCATGCCAAGTGGGCGGCCGTGGTGAGTGGCCCCTGCTGCGGCGAGTGGTTGCGCCTGGGCTCTGCGTGCCAGCGCACCCGCAGGACCAGGCCTGCATGCCCCGCTGCGGCACGAGGTTGGGTGTTGTTGCAGGCCCTCTTAGCGGTCAGCCTTGCTGCCTCGTTGGCTCGATGCCCCACCTGCCGCTGCCTGCATGCAGGCACCTGCCCTCTCATGCGCTCCCCACCTCGCCCAGCCTGCCCCTCAACCCCCCACCCACCGCCTGTTGGCTGCCCTCTCCATGTCCCCTCCTCCTGGACACCCCTGCAGGGCGCCCAGGCGCGGCTGGACGGCCTGCTGCCCGACCTGCTGGCCTTCCCCCCGGGCACCGACCTGCACGACCACCCGCTGGTGGCCTCGGGGGCGCTCATCCTGCAGAGCAAGGCGTCGTGCATGCCCGCCCACGCGCTGGCGCCGCGCCCCGGCTGGGCCGTGGTGGACGCCTGCGCCGCGCCTGGCAACAAGACAACGCACCTGGCGGCGCTCATGGGCAACCGCGGCAGCATCGACGCGTTCGAGGTGCGCGGCGAGCCTCTGCGTGCAGAATTTCGAGTTTTCCTGCCTCGTGTCGTCCCGCGCTGCCGGCCTTCCCTGCAGCCCGCACGCAGCGCCTGGCCACCTGGCCATGCGCCTGCCCGCCCGCTGCACCCCACACCCCACAGAAGGACGGCAAGCGGCTGGAGCGGCTGCGCGCCAACGCCGCCGCCACGGGCGGCTCCATCATCTCCCCCCGCCACGCCGACTTCCTGAGCATCGACCCTGAGGCGCCCGAGTACCGGGGCGTGGCCGCGGTGCTGCTGGACCCGTCCTGCAGCGGCAGCGGCACCGCCTTCTCGCGCATGGACTACCTGCTGCCCTCCTCCGCCGACCGGCTGAAAGGTAGCGGGACCGGGGCAGCGGGGGAGGGCTGCTGGGCGGCATACCGCTGCTGCGCCCCGGGCTCCTGCAGCCTGCGTGCTTGCCGCTCTCCAGCCCGCCCGGCTGCCAGGCGCGCGTGAAGTCACAAAGCAGGGCCGCCAGGCCGCCCTCTCATGCCGCCCTCCTGCCCCGCCCCCCTGGCTGCAGGCCGGGCCGCGGTGGAGCACTGCGACGAGCGCGTGGAGGCACTGGCGCAGTTCCAGCAGGCGGCCATCCTGCACGCGCTGCGCTTCCCCGCGCTGCAGCGCCTCGTCTACTCCACCTGCAGGCGAGGGCGCCAGGGGGGGGGGGGCGCACCGCGTGCATCGCTCGTCGTGCCTGCCTGCCTGACACGAGGCGCTGTCCGCACACCAATTCCCTGCGCTCTTGAGAAACCCCCACAGCCCTCAAGCCCGCCCTCCCCGACCAGCTGCCTCCAACCCCGTCTCCCACCACCCACCTGCAGCGTGCACGCGTGCGAGAACGAGGGCGTGGTGGCGGCGGTGCTCCCCGAGGCGGCGGCGCGCGGCTTCCGCCTCGAGGCGCCCTTCCCCTCCTGGCCGCGCCGCGGCGTGCCCGGCAGCGTGCCCGGCGCCGACAAGCTGGTGCGGGTGGACCCCGATGAGGACGGCACCGACGGCTTCTTTGTTGCGCTGTTTGTGCGGGCGGCGGCGGCAGAGGGCGCGGCCGACGCGGCGGTCGGCAATGTAAGCGATGGGTGCGCAGCTGGGGTCGGCAGCGGCGCCGCGTTAGAAACAGCGGAACGGCAGAAGGTGGCACAGCAGCAGGCGGCGCAGCAGCAGAGGCCAGGCAAAAAGAAGAAAAAGAGGCAGGAGCATTGAGAGAACACAAATTTTCATGCTCTCGTCAGCTGCATGCCTGCAGTCCTGCACTGCTCCTCGTCTGCCTGTGGCTCTTCCCCATTGCTACCAGCGGGTTGTTACACGCAGGCCGCAAAAGCGCAGGATGCGCAAGTACAGGGATTACAGTGCAGCGAGGATTGCAGCCATCCCAGCGCCAACCAGTCAAGGCGCTGCTGCCTGCTGCTGCTGCCGCTCCGCCGCCCACTGGGCGCGCTGCTTGAACTGCTGCAACCGCTTCTCATGCTGCCGCTGCCGCACAGCCGCCGTGTTTGCCTTGCGCTCCTGCGCGTTCCACTACAATAAATAAGGAGAGGGGCAGCACGTGGGTTGTCATCAACAATAATTGGTGTGTAGCAGGAGCATGTGCCGGGAGGCTGGCAGGGAGGCAAACACGCCGCCAGGCGTACGATGCCCTTTGGCACCATTTAGCAGGCCCTGCTGCACATGCTCACCTTGATCTGCAGCCTCTTGGCCCAGGCGCGACGGAAGGCATTGCGTCCCGAGTTCTCAGGGCGCAGCTCCCGCTTGCGGAACTGGTGCACCGTCAGGGGTGTCGGCTGCGCCGCCGCTGCCGCTGCCCCGCTGCTGGAGCTTGCGCTGGATCCCGCTGCCGCAGTGGAGGCGAGGCGCGCTGCCTGAGGCCTACCAGACGCTGTTGCAGCGAGTTCATGCAGGGCTGCAGGGCTGCTATGGGTGCCAACCCTTAGCGCCGCTGCTGTGCGTAGGCAGTCGATCAAGCTCCTGCCCAGCCGCTGCATCAGGCGTCAAGTCAAGTGACGGGAGAGGAGCGAAGAACGGAATGGAGCTCAAGACCGGGAAGCGCTTGGCTGGGCTCGAGGCTGGCTTGGGAGATGAAGTTGGCGCAAATTACGATTGATTGTTAGCAGCGGCGGGGGGTAAGAGGGCACCCCGGTGAGTTGCCTGCTGGCGGCGCTGCGTGCACCGAGCCCGTGCACCTGCCTGCAGTCCATCACCAGCACACGCTCCCCCCTTGCCTTCAATCATCCTAGCTGAAGCCTGGTCCAGACACCAGTGAAGATGTTACCAAAATAAACAGGAAGGGTGTCATGCAGCGGAAAACGAGTAGCAGATGCAGGGAGAGCGGAGCAGAGAGAGGCACAGGGCAGCAGCGACGAGGGCGTCAAACAGGGTAAACAGGGTCGGCAGGGTAAGGAAGAGTCGTCAGAAGAGCCTGTACAGGCGGTCAAGGCATGAAATGTATGCAGTGATCAACGGCAGCCCCCAAGGGCAGCAAGGCCACCTGCGCGCGCAGGGCAGCAGGGCCGGGGGAGCCTGCTGCAAGGCACAGCACGTGCCTCAGCTGGGGGGTGTGGCACGGGGTAGCCAGCATCACAGCAGGGGCATGTCGCCCTCCAGAAACCTGTCCCGGAAGTCTGTGCCCTTGGCCAGCACAAAGAAGGTGGGCACGCCGGGCACGACGTGGTCTGGCCGCGCCAGCGCGTCGCGCAGCGTCCACCCCTCGCGCACCCGCACCCAGCTCGCCGCCTTGGGGCCGTACCGCTGCGGCCCCTCCTCCGCCACGTCGGGCCAGCTGCCAAAGTAGACCTGCGGGGCAGCAGGGGGCGGACGGGGGGGGGTCTGGTCCACCCACCAGGGCATTGCAGGGCAGCCACCTGCATGGGGTGCTTTCCCATGGCGCATGTGCAGCACGCTGCAAGAGCAGCGGGCACATCGCCTCCCCCTTGGGGCTGCGGCGCAGCAAGGCCCCCCCCGCGCCCCCGCACCTCTGTCAGCTGGTCCAGCGTGAGCGGCGTGGCGGAATGGCTCAGGTAGTACACCTCAATGTTCTGCCGGCTGTACTCGCCGCGCGCGTCCCACTCCAGGGGCGGCGCCTCAGGGCCAAACATGAGGTCCAGGTGGTCCCTGCCGGGCGGAGGGGTGGGCGGGTGGGTGGGTGGGTGGAAGGGGGGGAGGCACGAGGGCAACAAGGCCTGACATTGACAGCAGCAGCAGCCGGGAGATATGTGGGGTCTCCGAGGTCGTGGGGTGGGTGGGGGCCAGCAGGGAGGAAGAGGCTCTGGCGAGGAGGGTCTAGAAAGGGAGCGCTGCCACATGCGGCTCTGCACCGCGGCGTGACCTCTTGGAGCCCAGTCCTGTCCGATGAGCCAACCGGTGCGGGCAGCCCGCGCTCACTTGAATGTGTCCTCCTCGCAAACATCGTCCACGCTGTCCTGCTGCATGCCCGCCTCTGGGTAGAAGAAGAGCACGGGCCAGTGCACCAGCCCGTCCTCATCCAGCGCCGGCCGCCGGTCCCCGATGGTGAACTGCGGGCGGCCCACGCGCCAGCCGCGCGAGAGGATGCCCTCGGCGAGCGCGCGCGCGGGCGAGCGGATGCGCGCCTGCCGCGCCGCCTCGGCCGCGTCGCGCTGCGCCTGCGAGCAGTAGGGGCGTGGCGTGGGGGGCAGACGGCTGGGCTGAGAGCGCAGTCGCAGAGGAACATAGTGTATCGAGATGGGCGTGCGAGGCGGGCCACTCGAGCAAGGAGGGCTGTCACCAAGAGGCTGCAGCATGCCAGGGCGGACAGACCGCCCACTTAGAGGCAGCCAGCCAGCAGGACTAAAACAGGCCCCCCCCC
>KQ481983.1:3163949-3187173 GCA_001430745.1 Auxenochlorella pyrenoidosa
ACCCACACACACACCCACCCCACCCACCCCCCACCCCCACCCACCCCCGCACCCCCACCTGTGCGTCCTTCTCCACAGCCGCTCGCCGCTTCATGTCCCGCAGCTCGCGGTTGTCCTCCTCCAGCAGCAGCCCCTGCTCGCACAGCTCCATGCAGCGCTCGTACTTGCGCAGCCCCATGGCGCCCTTGGCCGCGCGGTAGAACGCCTGCAGGCGGTCAGCCGGCTCCGCAGGGTGGTTTGTGCCTGATCATGGTGGTCAAAATCTGCTCATTTTAAAGGGAACAAAGGGAGCCCCCCAACCCCACTTCCTTCATGAAAACTCCCCCAACCCTTGACTGCTGCTTGTCCAAGCACTTGCCAGGCCAACCCAGCAGGATGGGCACGAGCAGCATGCCCGCCACCCCCCTCCCCCGCTATTCCCACAACCAGCGCCTACCTTGATGTTCTTGTCGTTGTGCCGCAGCGCCGCCAGCCCATCCTGGTACGCGTTTCGGAAGTTGCCCAGCAGCAGGTTGACGTGCGCCCGGTTGGAGCACAGGACCGAGTTGAGGGCGGCATCCTCGCACTGTGGGCGGTGAGCGGCGAAGCTTTCTTGCTTGCAAGCATTGGGCTGGCGTGCAGGCTGCCCAGATGATGGCATTCCAACGTTTGCCAGCTGGTGGCTCGAGCGTTCGTTGCTTCGTAGTGGATTAGAATGTCTTAGGGAGCGGCACCTCAAAGCCAAAACTGGGGGAGGACTCACCATGACGTCAAGGCCCTTGCCATACTGCTCAATGGCCTGCCGCAGGTAGAACTTCTTCTTGTGCCGCAGGCCCGCCTTCAGCGCATCATTCCCCATGTTCTGCGGTGTTGCCAGGCGTTGGGGATTGCTTGCAGAGCAGGGTGTGCAGCGGCCCGCAACCGTCACATGAATCCAAAGCCCGTGCCGAGCCTGTCAGCCCGCACCCCGGGGCCCACACCTTGAAGCCCTCGGCCTGCTCCTCCGGCGTGGTGTCTGCCATGATGGCCTTGATGGCTGCCGCGTCGGGGTGCTCCTCATCATTCTCTGGCAGCTCATCCCTGCACAGAGCAAGCAGCGGCGGCGGCAGCGGCGGCGGCGTTGGAAGGTGCAGACTGCCGCGAAAAAGACGAAGTGCATGCATTCGTTCTAGCATGCCTTTGCTTCTGCAGGGCGCTGCAGCCTTCCAGCCTCCGCCCTTCAGAAGCCCACGCCACATGCAACTCGACATGCAGCGCTCTCGGCCTTGCTATCAGTCTCACCAGAAGAGAGCAGGCAGATCCTCATTCCTGAGCCCTGGCGGGGGTGCGGCGGGGGCCACCTGCTGGGGATGTTCCTCCTCGTCACTGTCGTAGAAGCTCACCATTCTGCCGTCCGGTCCATTGATCGACGAAGAGAGAGACATCAATGCTATTTCCGGTTTCACCCTTGCCTGACACAGCAGGCGACAGCTGAACTTTTGGTCCCCAGCTTTCGGAGGCATCAGCGGGCTTCTCGAGTCAACAGAGCTCTAAGAATTGAAGAAGAAGGCTCCCAGCGCACCCCCCTTCAGTTTGTGCCTCTCGGTGCTATGCCGTCGGTATTCGAGGGCTTCACCCTTCGACAAAAGCGGGCCTTGGCGGTGAGCATCATCTGTAGACGCAGCACGCAGGGTGGCGCCTCTGCTGCCAGCGGCTGCCGCCGCTTACCGCTACCAGGCTGCCGCCACCCTGAGCTAACCCTGCTGTCTCGGCCTGCAGGTATTTTTGCTTGGAGGAGGCCTCTCCCTGCGCGCTCTGAGGCAGCAACTGCGTGCGGCACGGCGGGAACAGCAGGTAGGGAATGTCGTGCAGTTGCCAGTTGAGCCAGGTGAGCAAGGCTACAGCCAGCTGGCCCGCCCAGCTTGCACCGAGCCGGCGCCGCCCACTCTCAACCCTGCGCAGGCAATATGCCGGGGGGTTGAGGCGCACACCAAGCGGACGGGACCGTCCCCCAAGGTGGCAGTTGACGCGGTGTTCCTCCGCCGCCTGCTGGCCATCCTGAAGATGTGAGCGGTCCCTCCCGCTCTCGCACCCGTGCGCCTCTGCATTCGCACCCACGGCTGGGCAGGCAGGGCGTTGGGCGCATCCACGACCCGTTCTCGGTGGTGTCCTGGCGACTCGGCTCGCCCCGACCCGTCCGGGCATCACCGCCGCAAGAGTTTGCGTGCCTGCTAGCCTCTCCGCCCCTCCACTGTGTTGCCACCCCCTCCCTTGGCTCGCCCCCCGCTGCAGCTGCGTGCCCGGCGTGTTCAGCCCCGAGGCAGGCCTGATCTACGTGCAGGGCGGGCTGCTGGTGCTGCGCACGCTGCTGTCCGATTATGTGTCCAAGCTGGAGGGCCGAGCTGCGCGCTGGGCCATCCAGAGCAATGGGCCGCTGCTGAGCCGCACGCTGGGCCAGTTTGTGGCGGTGGGTGCTGGGTTTTACTTTCACACGCTGCTGCTGCTAGCGGTTGCTCAGTGCTGGGGCAGGGACCACGCGGCACGGCCCAGCGCCGAGTGGAAAGGTGCATATCGTGTTTTTGACCAGGCTGGCGTGCCGCCCTGCCACGTTGTCAGCACAAGCCAAGCGCTACTGCAGGGCCCCTAGGAGGCCGAGCACGCAAGCACAGTTGAGCCAGCGCGCGCGCAATGAGGTGGCTGTACCATGTTTGGGGCCTTTTGCGGCCTGTCCCTGCTTGCAGGTGTCCATCCCGGCAGCCATCGTCAACTCAGGCCTTAAATACATGCAGCGGCGGATCAAGGCAAGCTGTCGCTTGCTGGCGGCACCCCGCGCGACCCTGCTTGTGCTCTGTATCCATGGCGTGGATGGACGGAACTGGGCACAGCAGCCTGCACTTTGCGATGACTCTTGTGCGTGCTGCGCCCGCCTGAGGCAGCCTTCCCCGCTCCGGCTCCTGCCTGCCCCGCAGCTGGCCTTCCAGCGGCGCCTCACGCAGAGCCTGCACGCCCAGTACTGCGAGCACCGCGCATACTACGCAGCATCCACGCTCGGCGGTGGGTGGGCACACAGCTGTGTGTTGCAAGGACGGGGGTTCAAGGCTCGTACCTTGTCGCTCTGCCAGCCTTCCACTGTTTGGGTTGCGGGGCTGCGTGCCCCCACCTGCGCTGCCAGCAATGTGGCCACGCGCTGAAGGATAGGCTGCCATTCTGTGCGTGTTCTGTGCCCATACCTGCCCCCGCGGCCTTGCCCTGTCCAGGCCTCACCAACGCCGACCAGCGCATCACCGAGGATGTGGAGCGCTTCTCCCACACCATCTCCGAGCTGTACAGCTACACCTTCAAGCCGTGAGCAGGGGCGGCGGGAAGATCGGCTTGCAGGGAGGGCCGCAACAAGGCATGCAGGGCAAAGGTGACAGCTTTGCGCGCTGTGGGTGTGCAGGCAGTGTTCCCTGCACCCGGTCTGCCCCGCTGGCAGCGCCGTCGTTGCCTGCCGGTTCCCAAGCCCTGCTCGACTGTGCGCTGTTCATCACAACGCCTGCAGGCTGCTGGATGTGATCCTCTTCACCCGGTCGCTGTCTCGTGTCATGGGCTACAAGCGCCAGTTTGCGCTGTGAGCAGGCTGGCGTGGGGCAGTGGCGCGTGGACCGGCAGGCGGCGGGCATTGTAGTGGCTTGAACTCCGCTGCTCCTTTGGCCTGCTGGTTGCCTCGTCATCAAGTTGTCTTCCGCCCTGCCTCTTCATCCAGCACTACTTGGTCTCCTGCGACCGGTGCCCTCCTTTCCATCCTCTCTCTCTGGGCCATGCAGGTATGGCTACTACCTGCTGGTGGCGCAGGTGCTGCGCGCCGCCAGCCCGCCCCTGGCGCTCATGACGGCGCAGGAGACGGCGCTGGGGGGGGCCTTCAGGGCCGCGCACCAGCGCCTGGTGGCGCACGCAGAGGAGGTGGCGGTGAGCGCCCGCTGAGCGCTAATGCACGGCAGCGCGTGCGCCCTGCCACCTGAGTTGCCCGATGGCCAGCCTGGCCAGCCTGCCGCACCCGCCAGGGCCTCCAGCCACCCGGGATGTGAGCCAAGCTGTATTCAGCTGTCTGCCTGTCTGCATTGAAATGCGCTCACGCCTGCCTCGTGCCCGGCCGGCTGCCCCACCGGCCTCTTTCCCCACTTCTCCGTCCCCGGCCTCTGGTTCCCCCGCAGTTTAACGACCCCCCAGCCGGCATGAGCGAGCAGATGATTCTGAATCAGCACCTGTACCGCCTGCTGCGCCACAGCCGGCTGTCGGCCTTCATGCAGTTTGTGCAGCAGTCGCTGGATGGCTTCCTCGTCAAGGTGGGTGGGTTGGCGTGGGGTGGGGCAGGGGTTCGCAGGCTTGAGGGCCAGGGCTGGAGGTCAGCCAGAGCAGGCAGGGCCGCCGCAGATCCGGCAGCCCAGCATTGGGCCTGCAGACGCCTGGTGCAAGCGCCCACGCCCGATGCAGCGTGCCCAAGAGAGCAGGCATGTGCTGAGCCAAGCCATGCGAAAGGTGCAACCTTAGAGGCCCCCGGGGTGCGCGTGCCCGCCCCCCCCCCCCCCCCCCCCCCCGCCGCAGTACGGCGCCACCTCTGTGGCCCTGGCCATCTACTCGCTGCCGCTCTTCTGGCAGCGCGGCAGCGGGCTGGCGGGCGGCTCGCAGGGCGAGGTCACGCAGAACTACATCTCCAGCATGCGCCTGCTGTCCAACACCTCCAAGTGAGCCAGCGGGCGGCGGGGGCAGGGAACGCTGCGCGCATGCCAGTCGCAGCCAGACGTGCTCAAGCTGGCATTTTTGTTGCAGCAGCCGGACTCGGCTACTCCTCCAGCGCTGGGCTGCCCACTGGCTCTGGACAAGCCACTGCAACATTGCAGCTTGTTGAGCATCCCCCCCCCCCACCCGCCCCCCGCCCACCCACCACCACCACCACCACACACACCCATCCCCCGCAGGGGCATTGGCGAGCTGGTGCTGGTGTACAAGCGGGTGACCGGGCTGGCGGGGCACACCTCGCGTGTCAGCGAGCTGCTGGAGCGCATTCGTGGGCTGTCCCGGGCGGACGAGGAGGAGACGCTGCGGCGGCTGTACCTGCGGTGGGCGCTGGGCGGGGGCGGTTGCGTGGGGGTGGGTGGCTGGGTGGCTGGGTGGGTGCATCGCACCATTGGTGCGTGTGTGTGTATGTGTTTTGGGGGTGAGGGGTGGGGGAGAAGGGGTGTCTGATGGGTTTGGGTGGCCAGCTTGGCTGGAGTCTTGGTTGGTGGGGCGTTGTTGTCTGAGCTCGGCATGCTCAGGAGGTTTGGAGCGTGCACCTGCGCAGTGGGTCTGCCTGCACCTGGAGCGGCCCACCGACTGGCCGGCATGCTGTGCCTTGGCCCCCACCCCGCCCTGCAGCAACGTCAGCTCCAGCGGGCTGCTGCTACCAGCCAGTGTGTCGAGCGGGGCGCTGGAGCCGCTGCCAGAGCCGCGGCGGCTGGAGGGGGAGACCATCAAATTCAACAGGCAAGGGCGGCCTGGAGAAGGCAGTGCACTCAGCGCAAGATGATTTCTGTGTCTCTTTCCTGCTTTCAGCCTGTGGACGATACCAGCCCGCCCTGCCTGTGCGGCAGCGTGGGATGCTGCCCGCCCGCTGGATGTCTAGCACTTCCCATGCCCCCCAGGAGCAGCACCCTCCCACACCCTGGGTGGGAGCGCATCCATGCTGTGCCACGCAGGGTGTACCTGGCCTCCCCCGATGGCGTGGAGCTGGTGCGGGAGCTGTCGTTCGAGGTGCAGCCGGGGCGCAGCGTGCTCATCATGGGACCCAACGGCAGCGGCAAGAGCAGCCTGTTCAGGTGCGCCCCGGCTTCGATGGCTGCTGTCGCGTCCCAGGGACGCAGGCAGTGCGCGCCCCACCTGCCTGTGCCAAGCAATCACTCCAGCGCCTCCTGCACCTTCCGCGTCAACGAGGCGCGTCGCTGCAGGCGCCCGCGCTGCGCCTTTGCATGCGTCCCTCACGCCGGCATACTCCTGCCGCACCCCCGCAGGGTGGCGGCCGGGCTGTGGCCGCTGCAGGCGGGCGAGGTGACGTTGCCCCCCAAGGGCGAGCTGTTTTACCTGAGCCAGCGGCCCTACCTGGTGGCCGGCACGCTGCGCGACCAGCTGCTGTACCCGGAGCCGCCGCGGGCGGTGTACGCAGCCTCGCGGTCGGAGCGGGCGCGGGCGTGCGTGGAGCCCTGGATGCGCAGCCTGGCCCTGGGGGAGGAGGAGCTGGAGGAGCGGCTGAGGTGGGGCCGGGGCGCAGGGGCGCGGGGGCGCAGCGCGGCCCAGTGGGGGCAGCGCTCGTGGTGCCGTGGTGTGAGGCAGCGTGCGTGCTGGCTCCCGCTCGCCACGCGCGCCGCTCACCCTGCCCACCCTGCCCCTGCCCGCCCCGCAGCGAGTGCCTGGAGGCTGTGGAGCTGGACTACCTGCTGATCAGGGGCAGGGGGTGGGACCAGGTGGGGGCAGGGGTGGGGGTCGCCATCTTCGGGAGGATTTGTGCAGGGCAGGCCAGCACCTTGGTCCAAGACGCCTGAAGAGGCTGCCGGGAAGTCCGCAGCTGCCGGGTGTACGGCTCTGCTGACAGGGCGGGCCAGTGAGCCGCCGGGCGACCCCGCCGCGGGGCCCGCAGGTGCAGCCCTGGAACGAGACGCTGTCTGGCGGCGAGAAGCAGCGGCTGGCGGCGGCGCGCCTGCTCTTCCACCGACCCAGGTTTGCCATCCTGGACGAGTGCACCTCGGCAGTCAGCGCAGACGGCGAGAGCAAGCTGTGAGTCGGAGATGACTGGGGCGCCTGCGTCCCCACCTGGTTGTGCCAAGGGCGTTTTGGTTGTGTGGCGAGCACGGCCGCTGCTTCGACAGACCAGGCTGTGCACCCGCGTGCCCATGTGGGGGAAGAGCACTGGCCGCGCGAGGTAAACGCGGCGCTGCGCCCGCGCCCGGCCGCCCCCCCTGGCGCAGGTACAGCGCGCTGGTGCGGGCGGGCATCACCACGGTGTCCATCGGGCACCGCCCCGCGCTGCGCCGCTTCCACTCGGTGGCGGTGCACTTTGGGGAGGGCGGCACCGGGCACTACAGCATCGAGCAGCTGCGTGGCAGCGATGCAGAGGGCCTCGCGGAGGCAGACCTGCCAGGGCTGTAGCGTGTGACACTGGTCTGGCGGCTCTTTACGTCGAGGCAGCTGTATGAAGTAGCGTGTAGTGTTTCCTTTCTGTGCATGTGTGCGTGTATCCGGTCATGCTATCCTATTTCCTTCTGTACCCTGGCCTGGCCAACCGGAGGGCCTTTCATTATGGGAGGCCAGATTCCTCCGTTTTTCTAGTGCCTAAGAACGTCGACATGCTACCCTGCCTTCATTTCTTCAGCCTGCAAATCAACCAGCCCTTGATGGTTGCATCTCCGTTACAGGCCTGCTGCTCCATGCAGTCATCGATGCAAGGCGCGCGCAAAAGAAGGCTTGCTGCCAGCTCCAGGCCTCCATACACTAAGCCTGCTTCACTTGCTCCCAAGCTTCAACCACTTGGGCACTCCCTTCTGCACCTGCGCCGCCCCAGCGGCCCGGGTGCTGCCCGCAGCAGCAGCAGCCGCCGTGCCACCACCAGCTGCAGCCCCAGCGGCAGGCTGCCGCTGGCCTGCCGGGCGGGCGTGCATTACAGCAGAGCGCTCCGGCGGCGCCTCGGCAAGAGCCAGCACCTCTGGCCTCACGTGCTCCTGCTGCGCCTGGCCGCCGGCCGCAGCTGCCGCCTTGCTGGCATCCACCCCCACGTGCACCTTGGCGGCGGGCACCAGCTTGGCAGAGTACAGGCTGGGGGACAGGTCCCTGAGCACAGTGCGGGGCGGGGTGGTGAACAGGAACGCGCGGGCCTCCGCACCTGGGGCCAGCGCTGCGCGCGCCAGCCCCAGCAGCTCTGACAGGGGGGCGGTGGCGGGCAGCGCCGTCTGCAGCACGGTCGCGCCGTCGGGCAGGTAGAGCCGGATGGGCACGTCGCCGTACGACTCGGCGCGGCGCCGCTCCTCCTTCTCCCGCATCTGCAGGCGGGGCGGGGGCCTGGCCAGGCAGCTGGCTGGTCCTGCATGGCTTCCAGCCCGTTGCGGTCGGAAAGGCAGCGCTGGATGGATGGTTGATTCCTCCGCCAGGTGCATGTCAGACAACGACGCAACGCAAGGCAGATCACAAGAGCACTCATCGCTCTTCTGCACCATGCCAGGACCTCACCGCCGCCGTCATTAGGTGCCCGCCCTCCTGCTTGGCGCGCTGCGCCGCTTGGCTGGCCATGGCGCGGCGCAGGTCAGCCTACGGGGCAGGTACAGTGTGCGGGTGTGGCATGGTTGGGCACCCCAGAGCGGGGAGTCGGCAGACGAGGGCCCTGCCCACTGAAGTGCAGTGCCCTTGCGGCAGCTGGACAGCCCTCTTGATCACCCCGCATCGCAGCCAGCGCGCTTGCAGGCAGGCGACTGAAGCCATGGTGCGACAGCAGCGCTGTGCAGGCCGCTAGGCTGGACCTGCCTCTGTAAAGTCGTAAAAGGAGTCGTCGACATCCGCTTGCGAGCCGCCTGCCGCGCCCTCTGCCTGCTGCTCCGCCTGCCGCGTGAACACCCACACGCGGCGACCAAACAGCGCGACTGATGGGTGTGCATCCTCTGGCGGCGTGGCAGCCGCAGGCTCAGCAGGGCCAGCAGCCGTGCTGCTGCTGGGAGCGACGGCTGGTGCGGCTTGAGCGGCTGGCGCTTGTGCTGCTGGCGCCTGTGCTGCAGCCGGAGCAGGCGTGCTGGTGCTAGGCATTGCCTGAAGAGGTGCTGCCGCCACCGCGGGTGGCTGTTGCACTGTGGCAGCGGCGGCTGGTGCGGCGTGCTGCGGTGCTGCTGGCGCTGCTGCGGGTGCCTTGAAGGCTGCAGCAGTTGGTGCTAGCTGTGGTGCCTCCTGCACCCCAAGCGCCTGCTCGCGGCCTACAGTGAGAGTGTGCAGGGATAGGGGCAGACTTGGAACAGCGCACCCGCCCACACATCCAGCCATTTGGGCTCATCTCTCCCGGCTGCCTGCCGTCCAGCATCATCCACCTTGTTGCGCCTGGTGCTGCCACCAGCTGGTCAAAGCATCGCTGCCCCCTCCCACCTTGCGCCTTCCATCCACTGCCCACCCTCCACCCCACCAACTGCCACGCCCGCCGCACCTGTCCTGAGCTCCAGCTTGTCTCGCCCCACGTTGGCAAAGCGCAGCGGCGTGGACAGGTCCAGCGCCTTGCCCCGCAGCAGCAGCTGGCAGTCCTCCGGGCGGACCTGCCCCGCCAGCTTCAGCTGGCCCAGCACGTCGCCCACCAGCACCAAGAGCGGCTGCATGGGGCCGCCCTTGACAGTGAAGCGCCGCCCTGTGGGCAGGGCGGGCGGGGGGGCATGCGGGGATGCAGGGCGGCACAACACCGGGCGGCAGCGCATGCATGCAGGGCTGCTGCAGCTGCACGTGGCAGCAAGTGCATGGACGTTTGACAGAATGTTTATGCCTGGCTGACGTCAGCAGGCAGCTGCGGTTCGCTGTGCACGCGGAGCAGAGTGAAAATGCACACGGTCACGTACTGTGGGCCTCAATGGTAATGCTGGAAGCCATCTTGCTGGTCGTCCAAGCGTCTAGCAAGGTCAATCTTAGTGTGGGCCTGCACAGAAGCTTCAACATGGAGGGTGTTGGAGGAGACGAGCACACTCCCCTCGGTGGCGGCAGCGGAAAAGGGGAGCCAGCGGCAGTGTGTAAAAGGATCTTGGCGCATGCATGCCTTAAACACGCATTTTCTAGCATCTATGCTTGCTGTTCGTCCCGCAGCAACGCCGCAGGAGCGCTGTCTGCCCTGCGGAAACTCCTGGGGCGATCGAGTACCCCCGCGACCCTGAGTACATGGCGACACATGGCAGTCTCACAGATCGGGCAGTCTCGATCGCGTCGAAGGGCCGCGGTAGCGACTGTCTCGCAAGGCCAGAAGGTTCTGCCTTTCAAAAGGGGGCTCCACGTGCTGTTGGAGCGCGGGTAGGCAGCAAAGCAGACAAGGGTACAAACTGGCCAAAGCCGTGCTTCATTCCACCACTTCTGTCCCTGCCGCCCACGTCACAGCGGCAGCGGCGCCAGTTGCCACCTCTGGCAGGGTGCCACCCCTGGCAGGGTGCCACCCAAGTCGTCAGAGCGCTGTTGCCACCGTACCAACACTTCGAGTGAATGAGCGACCTCACTGTCCAGCGAGATTCTTACTGATCTCAACATGGGGTCCATGCCACGCAGGACCGGCCATGTGCACTGCACAGCCGCTGCTCTGTGCCTGCTGCGTCGCGCCCAAGCACTGCGATGTGTGTGATGACCATAGATCAGCATTTGGCTGCTCAAGTGCTCATCATGGAGCTGGAATACAGCTGGATTGGCGCTTCCTTCCCTTCTGTTGCAAAATGTCCCACAGCATCTGCGGACGTGCTGAGCTGGCGATTCTGAAGGATTTCATGGGCCCGGGGCTTCATACTCGCTGAGCTGTCGTGCGGCGGAGAAAAGGCGCTGCGCAGACCGACAGGCAAGGCCGAGCCCTCCCGCCTAAGTCCGAGCAGTCGATGCCCCTGAATGGTTGCCCCCCAGCGCCCCGGCACGCATGTGCATCGCCTTCCTGATGAGGTGCTGGAGAAGATACTATTCTTAGCTGCAAGGTGCGCTGGGGTTCCACAGAAGTGTCGACAACCTTTCGGTTCTCCCTGCGGTGTCCGCAAACCCGCAACCGCCGGCCTGTCTGAGCAAGGAAAGGATGACTCCTGCCCATCAACCATGCTTGCAGCGAACGGCAAGCAGACGGCAGCGGCGCCGCCGGTGCCACTATCGCTGCTTCCACCGTCGCTGGCGGGAGCGAGGTGTGCTGCGCCACGTGCGCTTCCAGCGGCTCGGCTGCCAGCCCCAGCGGCGCGGCTGTGTATCCACATGTGTGCCAGCGCTGGCGGCGAGTGTGGAACACGTCCACGCTGCTGCACGCCACGCTCAGCCTGGACCTGGCAGCGCTTGAGGCGCAGGCGCAGCGCGGCCCCGCTGGCCTGCCCTCGCTGCTGGCCCTGCTGGCGCAGCGCGGCCAGGCGGCACGGCGCCTGTGGCTGCACAGCGAGGGCGGGCAGCTGCGCATGGCTGACGTGCTGCGCCTGGTGGCGCCGCCGCTGCAGTCTGTGTTCCTGGGCGCCGGGGCGCCGCCTGCCAGCTGCCAGCTGCTGCTCCGCCGCTTCCCGGCGCTGCGCTCGTTGGACCTGTCTGCGGCAGCATGCAGCAGCACCGGCACAGGCCTGGCTGGGTTCACCCAGCTTGAGGAGCTGACACTGCGGGAGGGCGCACCACCTGCGCTGCTCAGGTGAGGAGTGTCAGAGAGGGCCGGCCTGCCTGGGGCGAGCGCTGGCTGTGGCTGAGATGCCGCTCCCTGCAGCCGGAAGTGCCCTTGCCCGCTGCCCGCATGCACCGCCACGCTCAGGCTGGGCGGCTGCTGCCCTCCCATGCAGGTCCCTGGCGGGCTTGCCGCGGCTGCGCCTGCTGTCGCTGACGCTGGTTGGCGGTGCTGTGCCGCACCGGGAGCTGGGAACGCTGGCAGGGCTGGAGGAGCTGCACATCTACCTGGCGCACCCCACGCCTGCCCGCTTCGACTTCCAACCCAGTGAGAGGCCATCCCGGGAGGCGGAGCCTGCTGGCAAGCAAGCCTGGCTCTGCGTGCTAGGCTTGCTGGTGGATTTGTGGTCGCTCTGGTGCGCGCTCTTGTGGGCAAGCCTCCTGCCCGCCAGACCAACCTGTGCATGCCCAACCTTTGTCCTCCATCCTGCGCCTACAGGCGCGCTGGCGGCGCTGCGCCGCCTGCGCTGCATCCTGCTGATAGCGCCCAGCTCGCTGTGCGAGGCGCTGACCCTGGGGCCCGGGCTGCCTCAGCTGGACAGCCTGCGGGAGCTGCAGGTGTGTCCCAAATCTATGTCTGGAGCATCCGCTGCATCGCCAGCACCTGGCTGCCGTCTTCACGTGCTGGGCCTGGGCCTGGCCTGGATGCGTGTGGCCCAGACGCACACCTGGCAAGCAAGTGCGGCCCCCTCCCCACCCCACGCACGCCACCACCACACCGCCACCAACACCTATTTATGCCTTTCGACTGTCCGCCGCAGGTGGACAGCCGTGTGGACCAGCTGCCCCCCGACCTGTGGAACTGCCAGCAGCTCACCAGGCTCGACCTGGACCTCAAGGGCTCGGCGTCGCTGCCCCCCCCGCCAGCGGCGGCAGCCCACGCCTCTGCCCCAGCCCCGCTGCCGGCCCTGCAGCAGCTGCGCCTGGTTGGCTGCCGCCTGCCCGGCGGCGCGCTGCCCCCGGCGGTCTGCTGCCTGCCGGGCCTGCGGCATCTGGAGGTGCAGCGCTGCGGGCTGACCAGCGGCTGCATCCAGCACGGCCTGCCTCACCAGATCAGCCAGCTGGCGCAGCTGGTGAGGCACAGCAGCGCTGGTGGCCCGGGCACCAGGCAGCCTGCCCGGGCTTCCTCCTGCAGCCTATGACCTGGACCTCTCGAGCAGGCGTGCAGCTGTGTCGCTGCCCATAACCGACCCTGTCCCGCTGCCCTGCCCCGCAGACACACCTGAGCCTGGCGGGCAACAGCCTGAGCAGCGTGGCGCCGCTGGCGGCGCTGCCAGCGCTGCGCCACCTCGACTGCTCTGCCAACCCGCTGAGCTGGCTGCCGCCCGGGCCCTACCTCCAGTCGCTCGAGACCCTGCTGCTTGCTTCCACATCGGTGACTGTGGTGAGCTTTGGCCCCGCCCCGTTGGCTCCCAAGGCCGCCTGCCCGATGTTGGCCCCTCCTGCCGTGTCTGCTCGCCGGCGCGCCTTTCACCGCCACGGCCAGCACGGCCCTCCCCTCAGCGCTGTCGCGTCAACTCATTTGCCGGCGGCGCCCCCCGCCTGGGCTGCTGCGTGCAGGTGCCCCCGGTGCTGGCCGCCGCGTGCCGGCTCGAGGTGCTCGACCTGTCGGGCCTGCCCGGGCTGCAGGTGTCGCTGGGCGACGTGCGCTGCACCCTGGCCCGCATGCCCCGCCTCTCGCTGCTCCTGCTGGGCAAGCAGGCGGCCTGCCCGGGCATGCCGCCGGGCGGGCCCCCCGGCCTGGAGTGGCGCACGCCCTCGGTGGCGGCCCTGGTGGCCCTGGGCCAGGCGCTGCCCCACCTCCAGGTGCGTGGCTGCCCAGGCTGCTGCGGGGGCGGCGGGGCGTGCACAGCTGGCGGGTCAGAGTGTCGTGACGCCACAGGCGGGCCGCTCACGGCGCCCGTTGCACCTGCTGCCTGTCAGCGCACGGGGTGGGCCTTACACCCCCGGTCTGTCTGCCACAGCAACCCACCCTGCCCGTGCTCTCCCGTTTCCAAGCAGGTGGACTTTGAGCACACGGCCGCCGAGTTTGAAGGCATCTGACGCAACTGGAGCGCCCTGTGACATGCCAGGGACATGAATCCATCCGACGCAGCGCGCCTCCGCCACCACACCTACGCGCCTGCGCACACCAACGACCCCCCTGTACACCACCCAGCCAGGGCAGCCCGCCTGCAGCACACCATTGAGCTGGCTGCCCAGTGAGCTGCTGCACCATGAAACCAACACGCACCCAACGACGCTCGGAACATCCAAGATACCAGCAAGCATTGCGGCCGCGTTTTCCCCCCGACGGCCTGTCTTCATGCCTGCATGCAGCATACATTACATCACCTTACCCAGCCATCATCCTGCACCTGTGTCGCCTCTGTCTCGTTTGCCTTGCCTGCCACGTGTGCTAGCCTGCTTGACTTGCCTTTATGCCAACCCTGCGGCGTCCATCATTCCTTTGCGGCGTGACCGTGGTGCACCATGTCATCTCATCATGCTCTGCTTGAGCGACCTTTGTTCTGTTGCTGCCTGCCGGTTGTCAACCATGCTCTGTACACCCGCTTGCGTTGCACCCATTGTACGCCTCATGCACAAGCAGGCAGCTGGCGCCCATTGCTTACATGCCGTTGCCTCCTGTTTGCCTCCCCACATGCCCAGCTGAGCGAATGAAAGACTGTAGAGCTCCCTACTCAGGCACACATTCTGCCCGTGTGACGAGCCCAGGACGGAAAGAGGTTGACACACATTCAGTACGAACAAGGGCGCCAGCTCCTGACAGCTACAAGCAGCAGGCGCACTACATGGGCATGCTGGGGCTCTAGAACAGCGCAACGGCAGGGCTTTCAAGCCGCACGCGCGGCCGCCACCGGCTGGGGCTCGCTCTTCTCCGCCGCCGCTGCAGCGCCATCGGTGGCCGCCAGCGGCGCCGGCCCCCCGCTGGCCTGCTTGGCCCACCTGGCCCAGCGCTGCTTGGCCCCCAGCTCCACCTTCTCCCAGAAGTACAGCCCGCCCCCCTGGTCCAGCGGCCTGGGCTGCTTGGCTGCCGTGGCTGCGGCGGCGGCCGCGGCGGCCGCCGCGCGCTCCCGCTCCTGTGCTGCGTCCTCGGCCTCGTCCTCCGCCAGGAACGCCTCCTCCATGGACAGCGCCTGGGTGGGCGCGGGGGGGTGGGAGTGTGGGGGGAGGTGGGTTGGGTTGTTGGGTTGGGGTGAGTGTAAGGTTGGGTGCGGGTGCGGGGGAGTAGTGAGGATTGAGCTGTGCGAAGCTGGGGACGTGTGCAATGGAATCCAGGCAGCCCTCCCCATGGCTCGGCCGATGCCCTGGCCGGCCCGGCCCCGCCCGGCCCCACCCGGATGAAGGGGTCTCGCAGCACGCCCAGCACGCCGCCCCGCTCGTACAGCGAGGGCCCCCCCTCCACGAAGATGCGCTGCTCGCCGCCCGCAGCGCAGGGCACATCGACAGCCAGCAGCTTGAAGTGCAGCTGGCCTGCAGGGCAGGCCAGTGGAGCAGGCACCCCAGCCACGGGCATGAGCAGTGCTGCACAGGTGCACAGACACCGGGCCTCCTCCATGCTTTGCAGCTGGACGGCGTGCTGGCGGGGCAGCACGACGAGTAACGCCAGTGCAGGAGAGGCTAACAGTTCCGACAGGCTTGGCGCACGCGCCAGCGCGGCACCAGAAACTGTGCCCATCTCCACACCCAGGCCCTCTCCCGGCTGTGCCGCCCAGCCTGAGCCCCCACCGTGCCGCTTCTTTGCTTCCAGCGACACCAGGCCGCGCCGCTCTGCGCCCTTGAGCGGGACTGCAGGGGGAGGGGGGCCACGGCGCGAGTGGGCCGTGCCTGGGCGCTGCAGCATGCAGCCAGCAGGCAGGCTGCACGCCTGTTGTGCCATGCCGACAGCGGTATGGCCCAGGGGCGCCTTGCTCACTGCTAGCAAGCAGAAACAATGCCCGCCTGCCCGGCTCACAGATCATCTGGATGCGCCTGCTCTGCACCCTGGGGCGCAAGCCGCGGAAGCGGATGCCGCCGCCGGTCAGCACGCTGGCCTGCACGGGGGACCCCGCCAGGGGCGCGCCCATCACCTGCACGGGCGGGGCAGGGCAAGGAGGGGTCAAGGCGCCCGGGTGCAGGCTAATTGAACAACCACAAGTCGAGCTGGTTGCTCGGCATATGGAGGGGCCAAGGTGGCTGCTTCCATGCACACAGTTAAACCCTCGGGTTGCAACTGGACCGGCATGCCAGTAAGGTGCCAGCAGCCTCTGTGAGTAGTGGCGTCTGCTGCCCTCCTGCCAAGATCCTGCCCCTGAGCGCGGGCGCTGCTGCCAGCAGCGCTGAGCTTGCCTCGAGCAGGCCAGGGTGTGTGTTGAGCCGATACATGGCCAGGCGGTACACGGCTGCGGGGAGGGATGGGCAGGGGCACAGGTGGATGCCGGGAACAGGCAAGCCTGCTGAGCAAGCTGCCCTGCCCAAGAGCTGCAACCTACCAGCAGCCGGGCACATGTCCAAGCGCCCACTGCAGCTCAGCGGCAGCGGCAGGGCCCTCACCGGCGGGGTCAATTGTGTACCGCCTGCGCAGGTAGAGGTAGCCAAAGGCGACCGCCGAGGCCGACAGGGCCAGCAGGCCGGGGCCTGCTGCCGTGCCCTCCACGTCGACAAACACCTGGGTGGCATGGCGGGGGAGGGACAGCGTGCGCAGGTGCATGGATAGCGTTAGTGGACACCGTTTTGGCACGCCAAGTGGGCTGGCATACAGCCATGCAGCAGCTCTACCTGGCAGACTATACTCAAAAGGCAGGAGGGCAGAGAGAGGTGGCGCCAGGCAGGGTGGGCCAGCCGTGCAGCAACTGCAGGCTTTCCCTCACCCCGCTAGCGGCCAGCAGCAGGCGCCAGGTGGCATAGCACGTGCCCGCTGCCGCTGCTGCAATGATGGCGTTGTGGTGGTTGTGCCAGAAGGCGGTCAGCTGCAGGCTGATCACGCGGTTGACCGCCCCGGGGGTCTGCAGGTGCAGGAGGGAGCGGTGGGCGCGCTTTCCCGTCGCGATACATGTGTCAGCTAGCCCCCCTCGTGGTCTGCACTTCGACCCTACCCATGTGGGTAGCCGGCCCCCTGCATTGCTGCCTCACCTGGGCTGCGTTGACCAGCTGCTGAGCAGAGGTGGGAAGCGCTCGGTAGAGGGCATCCGGCGCTCGTGCCGCCGCAGCACCAGCCGCCTTGACCGCGCCTGCAGAGCGCTCCGCGATGCTGCGCAAGCGCTGAGCTGCCTCGGACAGCGTCTCCTTTGCACTGCCGCTGAAAGGGCGGGCCAGGGCCAGGGCTGCAGCCAGGCCCACCCCGCCCGCCGGCGCCGCCGCTGCTGCCGCTGCTGGCCCCCTAAGCAGCCCGCCGGCAGCTGCAGCGCCCTGAATGCCCTGACCCCACAGCTGCGCCGCGCATGCGCGGCGCAGCATGGGTCTTGGAGCTCCTGGCGCTGCTTTTGCTTTCAATTGGCCTCCTGCGGCAAACCTTGGGCCGATCCAGCCTCCCACAGCCTCTCTGCGAGTGTCGAAGGCGGCGCAAATCGCAGATCGCCGCCCAGCAGCCTAAATTCCAGAGTGGCAGCGCAGCATGGGCAGGTGGGATCCCAAGAAGACCTCTGTCTACACTAGTCTTTTGAAATCAACTTCGATCACGCCCTGCTACGTTCCTGCAGCGCCCCGGCGCGATGTGGGGCAACTTGAGCCAGCGGGTGGGAGCTGTGGCCGCTGCCGCCAAGAATGTCGCGGGCAAAGTGGCTGCAGAAGCCATGGAAACTGTGCAGGAGATCCGGCAGGTGCACACGGTGAGCGACCTGTCTGCAGCGGCTTTTTGTTTTGGCGAGCTCCCGTTGCGATCTGGCGGCCCATTTCGCCCGGCCAGACCCGCGGAAAGTGTATGGGGCCGGATCAGGGCGCCCTGGTGTCGCTGGCAGCAACACCACCGCTCCAGTCCCCGCCGCCAGGGCGTGCTGCTCCCGCTGTTCGATGTTTGAAAGCGCTCTACTTTCATGCATGGTGCATGCCTTTTTTCAAGTTTCGTGCAATAAGCGCTGTGTCCAACGTGATGCAGGATGAATGGGCCAAGCAGCGCGAGCAGGAGCGACTCCAGGCAGCGTCAGGGGGTGCCATGTACGAGCCTGGTGCAGGATACACAGTGCAGACAGCCGGGCCATTTGACGGCCCTCCCGGCTTTGCAGCAGGTTCTTTTGGTCCACCTCAGACGGCATCAGGAGCACAACTGCAGCCCTGGCAACCGCCACCGCCGTTGCAGCAGCAGCCTTCAAATGCCACGGCTGCCAGCAATGGAGCTGCTCCAGCGCCACCGCCGCCCCCACCTTTCTTCAATCCTCAGGCACTGGCATCCACTCCAGCAGCAGCACCGCCGCCACAACCTCTGGCCCCTGCACAGCCTCCGGCAAATGCTGGCCGCCCACTGTCGCCCGGTGCCGCAGCGCCGCACGCAGCGCCGCATTTCCTGCCGCCACCGATGGCAGCGAAAGCGGGCAGGCCTTCAGCAGGCCCCTCTGCAGGCCCAGCAGCCCCGCCAGCTGTTGCAGCGGCGCCGCCCGCAGCAGGGCCACCGGCGGCGGCGGCAGGCGGCGCTGCAGCAGATGTGACGTCCCGCCTGGCGGCGCTCAAAGCCAAGCTGCAGGCCGACAAGGCCCGCCTGTCGGCTCCTGCCAGCCGCACCACCAGCCTGTCTGCGGGGAGCTCAGCCGTGGGGTCTCCCAGGCGGGGCACCACCTCTGGCTCTGCTGCCAGCCTAAGCCAGCTGGCCGAGGCTGGGCCAGCCCCGGTGGAGGAGCAGCGACAGCCGCCGGCTCCGGCAGCGGGCCCAGCGGGCGGCACTCGCGTAGCAGCAGGCGCTGCGGCGGGGCAGCCGCCCTCGCCGGTGCGCTCCCCGCCGCAAGGGGAGGCGCCTGCTGCTGTGTTCGAGGCCTCTCTTGCACAGGTGGCACCAGAGGAGCAGGCGCCGCAGGCAGCCCTGTCTGCCTATGAGCAGCAGCAGCAGCAGCAACAGTGGGCAGGTCCCAGCAACGGCGGCGTGCAGCCCCCACAGGAGGCGGGGCTCTTCCATGCCTATGCCCCCGCCCACGCCGACCATCAGCCGGAGCACCAGCACCCCAGCTGGCTGCCCACGCCGGTGCCATTCCACGCAGCAGCGGGCGCGCAGGCGCTTGTGCCGCCGGGGAGCAGCAGGACGGCATCCATCACCTCTGCCGCCGCCTCTGCCAGCAGTACGCCTCGGGCTGGCGGGCGCGGTGCGCCTGCCTCAGCTGCCAATGCGGCCACCGGATCTGAGGTGCCAGCAGCTGCAGTTGCTGCTGGCGCGATGGCCAGCGCTGCTGAGGGGGCGCCAGAAGCAGCGACAGCAGCAGCCGGCGACCATGCCGCCTTGCCCATGGCAGGGCCGCCAGCTGCAAGCAACGGGCCGGCTTCCGCAGCTGCTTCGCTGGCTGGGCTGCAGCAGATGGAGAGGCAGGAGGCAGGGCCAGCTCAGCAGGAGCTGCAGGCGTTGCGCCGGGAGCTTGAAGGCGAGCGCCAGGCGGCGGCATCGTTGGCGGAGCAACTTGAGGCAGTGAAGCAGCAGCTTGCGGTGGCCAGCAGCGGCCAGGTGGAGGCTCAGCGGCAGGCGGAGGAGGCGGCACAAATGTCCCAGGCGGACAAGGCGGCCCTGGCTGAGCTGGCGGAGCAGCTGGCGGCTGCCAGGCTGGCGGCGGCGCAGCTGGAGGAGGAGAGGGCGGCGCACGAGCGCACGCGGCAGCAGCTTCACGCGCTGTCAGAGGCCCAGCATGACCGCTCCGACCGCTCCGATCATATGCATGCCATGCTGGCAGAGCTCCAGGAGCAGCTGGCAGAGGAGGCTGCCGCCAGGCAGGCAACAGCAGCCCAGCTTGCAGCAGAGCAGGAGCGCGTGGCGGCGGCGCAGCAGGAGGCGGCCGCGGCGCAGCAGCGTGCAATGGAGGCGGAGCAGCAGGCGGCGGCGCAGGCAGCGGCGGCAGCTGCCGAGCAGCGGGCAGCGGAGGACCTGCAGGCAGCGCTGGCTGGCCGGGATGCTTACTGGCAGCAGGAGCTTGCCCAGCAGGTTGCGGCGCTGGATGCCGCGCAGGCGGAGAGCAGGCAGCTGGCAGCCGAGCTCGCGCAGCTGGCGGCCAGCCAGCAGCCTGCAAGCGAGGCGGCTGCAGAGGCTGCCAGGCTGCAGGGGGAGGTGCAGGCCACCCACGAGGAGCTGCTCAGCGAGCGCCGCCTGGCCAGCCAGCTGCAGGCAAGGGGTGCCGTACAGAGGAGTGCAAGAGCCTGTGCCTGTGCTCGACTCACCACCCGCTTGCTTCAAGTACAGGCACCTGTTGGTGGCACGTGCACCCGGTCTGGACCTCTCTTGGCGCTTGCTTGTCGCCTCACCCGGGCCCGGTGTGTGCGCTGCAGGCCGAAATCAGCAGCCTGCAGGCACGTTCGTTGCAGCAGGCGCAGGCAGCAGCCGCTGCGACGGCGGCGCACCAGGGCGATGCCAGCGGCTTGGAGCGGGAGCTTGCGGCGGCACGCAGCGAGTGCCAGCTGCTGCAGCTTGAAGTGGAGCGCCTGCAGCAGCGGGAGCAGGAGGTGGCTGCTGCCGCCAGCGGCAGCGATGCCGCAGTGCTGGAGCTGCAGAGCAGGTGGGCGGCCCGGCTGCTGCTAGCTGGGGGACCCTGGCCGGCGGGTCAAACAGGTTTGGGTTGGATGGAGCCCAGGACGCTCGCTGCTAGTGCTGCCACGCTCCGTCACGGCCCCTTGATCGCCACCATTCCTTCCTGTGCACCCTGGGCGTGTCAAAGCAATCGCAGACCTTTCATGTCTTTACCCCCCGCATAAAGTTCTCAGGCGTGTGCTGAACGCCGCCGCTTGTCATGCTGCTCACCTGCCAGGTTGACGGAGCTGGAGGCGGCGCTAGCGGCGGCAGACGCGGACCGCGCATCGCAGCGGCAGCAGCTGGCCCGGCTGAAGCAGCAGATGCTGAGCGAGCAGGACGACGAGGAGGACAAGATCAGGTGGGGCGGTGGCGGCGCCTCGCCGGCATGGTCCACGGCTTCCCATCAGCAAGTGCCCGGCTAGCCAAGTGCATGGGTCCTTGCCCTGCAGGGGTCGTCAGCAACGCGACAGGAGCTGCAGCTAGCAAATTAGAGAGCAGCTGTGGGTCTGCATGCAACCTCCAGGGGGGTCTCTGGGCGACGTCGCTTGGCGCCCACACCCGCCCGCCGCCTGCATGTTGCTGCCCCCGGCAGGTGGCGCGTGGAGGCCGAGGTGAAGGTGGAGCTGGAGCGGCTGCGCGCCAACGGCGGGCTGGAGGCAGCCGCCGGCGGCGGCGCCGCGGGGGTGCGCCTGGCCGAGGAGCTTGCTGCTGCGCAGGCCCGGTGCGCGGCGCTGGAGGGCGACGTGGCCAAGTGGGAGGCGGCGCTGGCGGCGCGCGACGCCGAGCTGCAAAACCTGCAGCGCGCGCTGGGTGAGCGGGCCGGCTGCGCGCTCTGTGGCTGCCAGCAAGGGCGGTGCGTGCATCCCACTGAGCGACAGGATCCCGTAAGGTGAAGCAGCCGGCTGTGCACACGTGGGGCGCACGACAGGGCTCGCTGCGAGCAGGTGGGGTGGCACATGCCCCCCATGCCGGCGCCGCTCCCAGGCTGCGCCATGCACCCAGCCGCCGCTGGTCGCCGCTGCCGCCGGTTCTCGGCTGCAGGCGAGCTGAGCTACGAGAGCGATGCCGCGGAGCGGCTGCGGTCGGAGCTGCGGGCCATGCAGGTGGGGCTCGCCAACGCGCTTTTGGCGCACGAGGGGGGCAGGGAAGCAGCTGCAGCGTTGCTATTGGTGGTGCTCCACCAGCGGGGGTTTTGTGGTAAGTGCGCTGCAGCGCAGGCAGGAGGCAGCACAGAAACCGCAGCCGTCTGCTCTCTGCGCTCCATGCAGCCCGTGTTTTCATGTGCCGACCACTCCTCCATGCAGGCCGAGGCGCACTCGCTGCGCAACGAGCTCGACGGCGCCAAGCTGCAGCACCTGAGGCTGCAGGAGGCGGCGGCGGCGGCCGAGGCGGCGGCCGAGGCGGCGCAGCGGCAGCTGGAGGCGCAGCGGGATGGCGAGGGCATGCTGCAGGTGGGGCCCTGCCTGCGGGGTGCTGCCTGCACTGCCGACAGCGCGGATGCAGCTTGGGTCGAGCACCGAGGGTGGTCATGCAGTAGTGCCGTTGTGCCGACTGCAGAGGGCTTCCAGGCCTCTCGTGCTCATGCACGTCGACCTGGCTACTGCCGGCATGTGCTCACCAGCCCCTTTTTTGGCGCGCCCGCCCTCTGGCCTGTGCTGCAGGCTGAGGCGCTGTCCCTGCGGCGCGCGCTGGCCGAGGCGCAGCGCAAGCTGCACGCCCTCTCCACCGACACCGGCTCCATGATCGACCGCCGCATCGTGGTCAAGATGCTCATCACCTACTTTGAAAAGGACTACAGCTGTGAGCGCCTGCCTCAGTAGCAGCCTCAGGGCTGCTGCTGTCCTGGAGATGCCGGGGGGACGCAGGCCGCGCCAGCTCTCCGCCTGCACTGCACACGTCGGCCCGCGTGCCTCCACTGGCAGTGGTGTGCATGCCTTGCCCTGCCTCGTCATGCGGCCACCCATTGCTGCTTGTCCGGTACTGCGCCTCGGCTCACGGTACGGTCGAAGTAGAGTCCGCAGTGCAACCGACTGCGGTCAATGTGTCCATTGACTGTCCACGACCTGTCTGCTTTGTTGGCCCACCGCACCCTGCCCCGCTTCCGCCCACCCCCCTGGCACTGCAGCCGAGGTGCTGGACCTCATGGGCAGCATGCTGGGCTTCACCCCCGAAGACAAGGCCAAGATTGCTGAGAGCCGGCGGCGGCAGGGCTGGCGCGACATCTCGCTTGCGTCGGACGTCACGCTGCAGGGCGGCGGCGGCGCTGCCGCGGGCGGCAAGCAGAGCCTGACCGACTCCTGGGTCGACTTTCTGCAGCAGCAGATCGAGGCGGACGCGGCGGCAGGTGCGGCAGCGGGCAAGGCCGGCGGCGGGACTGCCGTCAGCAGCAGCGAGGCACCAGCGCCGCCAGCAGCAGGGGCCATGCAGCCGGTGGCGATATGAAGCAGCACGCGGCCGACGGCCTCTAGGCAGAACTTCAGATAGCGCTCACTCCCAGCATGGCGAGCTGCATCTAGTAAGCATATAAACTCTCGCCTGCCGTTGCCAGGCAGCCCGCCCATGTGTATAAACTGTAAATAGATCCACATGAGCAGCTGGTACTGGCAGTGGCCTTTACGCGCCCGATTGGATCAGATCCGGTGCTCAAAACTAGTGCTGGCTGCTTGCCCGCGTGGGGACCCCGAGAATGCAGACTGGCCCACAGTTCACATGCCTGGGCGCGGGGGAGGTGCACCAGGTCTTAGGAGGATAATAATTTTACAACCAGCTCGAGCGTCAAGCATACGGGTCGTTGTCGTCCTCTTCTGTGTAGTCTGCTTCCCCCTCCACCAAGCTGGTGAGCAGCCCATCATCCGTCTCCCCAGTCTCCCCAGTCGTCTCCCCTTCCGCCGCATCATGCGTGGCGTTGTCTGCCACCGCGCCGCCTTCTGCTGCTGCAGCCGCCGCCGCGCCAAAGCTGCCTGCTGCCGCCGCGCCGCACTGGCCCGGCACCCCCGCCGCCGCCCCGCCGGCTGCCTGGCCGTCAGCCAGCGGGTGGCAGCGTATGAGCGCGGCAGACACGGGCTGCTCCTGAAAGGAGGGGTGCTTGCACAGCCGCGGCGTGGCCACGGTGAGGACGTAGCGGCAGGAGGAGGGCTCCTTGATGGCCGCCAGCCGCGTGCCGCCGCCGTCGGTCCCGCACGTGAAGCGCACCTG
>KQ481983.1:3187734-3197913 GCA_001430745.1 Auxenochlorella pyrenoidosa
CAGGCCGTGGTGGTGGGCGGGCTGCCAGCAGCCGTGCGCCCGGCAAACAGCAAGTGTCTCTGTCATGTGGCATGCAGCCGTGAGCGGAGGCCCCGGACAGGGTGCCCAGCCAGCTTCCAAGCGCCGTCGACTGCCGCGCAACTGCACCGCGTCCTGCCTGCTGCCTACATGGGCTTGCGGACGGCCACCCCTGCCTGGCTGTCGGCTGCCACGCACCTCTGCCTGTCGCGGCTCCTGCGTAAGCTCGCACACCTCGCCGCCGGCGTACAGCTGCGCAACGTAGCGCATGCCGCCCGACAGATCGGTGGTGTCCACCTGGCGCATGGGCGGAGCAAGCCCCTCCGGGGTCAGGTCGCATACGAAGCAGCGGTGTGTGGCACAAACTGCGCTCGCAGGAGCCTCTCCCCAACATGCACCATGCCCCCCCCAGGTCCGCCTGGCACGCCCCGCCCGAGCAGCCGCAGCGCACGCAGCGGCGACGGCGTCGGCCAGCCCCTGCCTGCACGCCGTCCTCGTCCTCTGGCTGCTCCAGCTCGTCGTACACGCCCAGCAGGTACTCCCCCTCCAGCTGCCCGTCGGCGCTCTTGTGGTACTGCCGCACGTGCTTGCGGTAGCACAGCTCGTAGGTCCACCACTCGTCGTAATAGTAGTAGCAGTGCTCGCCTGGGGGCGGGGGGCAGCCAGAGCCGAGGGGCGAGAAGGAATGGTGGCATGGGTGGTGGACCCAGGCAGGTGCCAGCCACGACGGCAGGGGCCAGCCATGCGCAGCGGGCGGCACTAGCCACAGCCAGCCAGCCAGTTAGCCAAGCCTGGAGGATGAACGGAGGAGGCAGCGTACATGCAGGCAGACTCACCCAGCGCCTCGAGCAGCTCTGTCGGCTTCTTCTGTGCGCCCAGCGAGCCGTGTGCTGCCTGCCGGAGCAGCGGCAGCAGTGCCGAAGGGCAGGAGCAGGCGACGATGAGCGAGCAAGCCATGAAAAGCCGGGTCAGAGGTCCATCAGCCCCATGACGGTGCACGGTGTCCAGCCTGGCGGCAGGGCAAGATAAACAGCACGCAAGAAAGCCGTGCATGCAAAGCACGCCCCATGAGGCGCCCCACCGTGGCCACGCTGCCGTCGCCACCTCCACCGCCGACCTCTTCGCCAGCTGCTCCGTCCAATGGCGGCAGGTAGCAGCGATACACAGTGCCGTTGCCCGCCCTCATAAGTATCGTGCGGTGTGGTGCAGCTGGTGGCTCCTCTGCAGTGACAGAAGGTAGCGCTGCTGGGCGGTCGGGCAGCAGCAGCAGTGGCGGCAGCAGCTGCAGGGTGTGCCCTGTCCCGATCTGACCGCCTTCCTAACATGTCGATGACATGTACGATACCTCTGTCAGCCCCACCGAGCCCACAAAGCAGCCCACCGTTCAGGCCTGTGCCGAAACCAATGACGAAGGGTCGAGAGCCCTCGTCGCCATCAATATTAGGATTCGAGGAGGATGCTTTGCCCACTTGAGCAGAGGTGGCAGCCGCTGCCAACAACAAGAGCAAGGCAAGCCTTTGGGGCAGCGAAGGCCTCCCCACAGTCTTCATGGCGCTGGGAGAAATGATCGGATTGCAAATTTAGCCAGACAGCGCCCACAAACGGCCCCCTGAGAAGCGGACGGCCATGTCAGCAGGCGCGAAAAAAGGAATGGGCTGCTTTGGCCACTCGCAACCAGCACATTGTATTTGCACGGGCACATCTATCAGCCCCGTTCCTGAGGGCAGCGCTTGCCGGGCCACAGAGCAAGCGACACTATGAGCTTTGCTGCAGCTCCTTGCGCCGGCCTTGTGGCCGCCACCAGCGGCAGGCAGGCAGCCCCGGCAACCGTTCCGGCGGTTCCCAGCAGCTCCCGGCTGGTGCAGCAACGAGTGTGCAGCAGCGGCAGGGTGTTCACCGCCGATCGCAGTGAGTGCAGGCGCATTGGGGCTGCTCGGCACACTCTCTGGCACAAAACATGCCCGGACAATGGCGCAAGGCGCCAGTGTGGTGTGGTATGGTGTGAGCGGCGGCGCCAACCCGAGGCGGCTCTGCCTTGCACTGGGCTGCTGCTTGTCTGCGCCACACGGACCAAGAGACTGCTAGTCTCTGGTGCATGCAGCCTCGGGTGGTTCCCTGTTTCCCACAATTTGTGCTGTTTGTAAACCCCCGGTGGCTGGGCTTGCTTCGCGGCTGCGCTGCAGGCAGCCGGCGCAGCGGGCGGCCAGTGTGTGCGGCGGCGGGCGACGCGGCCCCTGCCAAGGCAGCAGGCGGCACGCCCGTGCCCAAGAACACCATCCTGGTGGTGGGCGCCACCGGCACGCTGGGCCGCCAGGTGGTGCGCCGTGCACTGGATGAGGGCTACGAGGTGAGGCGGGGGGGCAGGCGCAGCGCATGCCCTGTCGGCCCGCAGACCAAGCGCAGCGCACGCCCAGCGCCTCGCTGTCTGCACCTAGCACAGCCCGCGTGCGTCCCTTGCCAGTGCAACACTGCCCTCCAGTGCCGATGGTGGCACGGCAGGCCAGCCCGCTGAGGCTCAATTACCAGCACCGACCCCACTCGCTGTCCCCTCTTCAACCGCCCCGCCCCCCCCCGGACCGCGCCCCCGCAGGTGCGCTGCATCGTGCGGCCGCGGCTGAGCCCCGCCGACTTCCTGCGCGACTGGGGCGCCACCACGGTGCAGGCCGACCTCACCGACCCCTCCTCGCTGCCCGCCGCCCTGGTGGGCGTGTCCACTGTCATCGACTGCGCCACCGCGCGCCCCGAGGAGTCGACCGACAAGGTGCGGCAACGCTTGGGCTGCCGTTAGCTCCGCCACCCCCGGCGCGCACCTTTTGCAGGCTGCCTCGGGCGGCTGGGGACCCGGCTGGCCTTGTCGTGCGTAGGCCAGCCACAAATAGCCGCCGCAAGGTGCCATGTGTGACGCGGGGAAAAGGGCACTTGCTGCCCACCCAAGCTGCACAGCTCGCCCGAGCACGCTCCACCCGCAACATGCCCCACCTGCCCCCGCCCCACCACTGCAGATTGACTGGGAGGGCAAGGTGGCGCTGATCCAGTGCGCGCAGGCCATGGGCATCCAGCGGTGAGCCGCCGGCGCCGCAGCGTGTGGCGGTGCGGCCGCCCAACCGGCCGCAGGCAGCACAGCAACAAGTCAACAGCAATCCCACGCTCACCTGCATCTAGCAGCCTCAGACCACAGGAGGCTCGAACGCAAGTGAGCTGTCACTCTTGATGCGTCTGCCGACCTGCCCGCCCGCCTGCCTGCCGCCCGCAGGTACATTTTCTGCTCCATCCTGCACTGCGACAAGCACCCCGAGGTGCCGCTGATGAACATCAAGCACTGCACCGAGCAGTTCCTGGCGGCCAGCGGCCTCAACTACACCGTCTTCCGCATCTGTGGCTTCATGCAGGCGAGCCGCGCGCTTCCTCGCCCACCCGGCGCAGCGCCCGGGCCGTGGCGTTAGCTGTGTGGGGCCACCTGGCCCTGCAGGCTCGCTCACCATGCTGCGCAGCACGATGCGCTGGCATGGCACGCCTCGCTGGCCTGTCTTGTCCCGAACAGCCACGTGCCCCCCCCCTCGCAGGCCATCATCGGCAACTACGCGGTGCCCATCCTGGAGGAGAAGCCGGTGTGGGGCACCACCGACCAGACGCGCACCGCCTACATGGACACGCAGGTCGGGGGTGGGGCCGGCGGCGCCTCAGGTGCCCCGCGGCCTGCCCCGCGACGGCGCATGCTTCATCGTTGTCGCCCTGTCCAGCATGCATCACGGCTTCCCATGGCACGCCCCTGTCTGTCCCACCTCTACACTCGCCCACACCGCTGTCCCCCCCCCCCCCCCCCCCCCAGGACGTGGCGCGGCTGATCATGGCGGCGCTGCGGTCAGACGCGGCTGTGGGGCGCACGCTGCCCCTGGCGGGCCCCAAGGCGTGGACCAACGAGGAGGTGATTGCCCTGTGCGAGGAGCTGGCCGACTGCGATGCCGAGGTGAGGCGCGCCGAACACGGGGTGCCCGGGTGCCCAGCCGTGGTGCGGCACGGCAGAAGGAACCCCCTCCTCCTGCAGGGTGGGGGAGGGGCCGCCTCGCCAGCTGCGCTGGTCGGCTGGTCGGCCCCTGGGGCGCAGCTGGGCCCGGCAAGCTGCTGCCAGGCTGTGCCAGCGAGCCGCCAGAATGCACTGCGCTAGTCTGCTCGCCTGGGGCCCCTGCGGACTCTTCTATTTCACTGCGCCCACCGCCACCCTGGCCGCTGACGCCGCCTGCCCCGCCGCCTGCCTGCCCGCCCCCCCTCCCAGGTGCGCAACGTGCCGGTGTGGCTGCTCAAGGGCACGCGCGGGGTGCTGCGCTCCTTCCAGTGGGCCACCGACGCCGCCGACCGGCTGGCCTTTGCCGAGGTCCTCTCCTCCAACGAGTCCTTCTCCGCCGACATGGCCGACACGTACAAGGTGCTGGGCGTGGACCCCGCCTCCGTCACCACACTGGAGGCATACCTCAAGGTGGGCGACACAACAGGGGGGTGACGTCCAGGGGTTGACGTCCAGGGGGCGGCGCCCTTGGGGGCAGGCCAGCGCGGCGCTTCTGCGCTGGTGCACGCGGTCAAGGGCAGCGACGGGTCGTGCGAGCTGTCTTGAGCCGAGTGCACAGGGGCCAGGCCCAGAGGGCGCTCCCGCCAACGGCGGCACCCGCTCTCGGCCCCCCCCCCTGCAGGACTACTTCACCGCCATCCTGAAGAAGCTCAAGGACGTGGGCGCCACCTCCAAGCAGACCAACTTCTACATCTGTGAGGGGGGCTGCCCGGGGGGCAGGGTCTGGTAGCTCATGCTCCCGTGCTGTGCTGGTCTTGCTTCCCAAGTGCCCGAGATGCCTGCGCGTTATGAGCTTCCATCCCTGGCCGCCGCGCCCACCTGCTCTGAATGCTTCCGGCTGTGCCTGCTTGCAGGAGGACGGCGCATGGCCCTCTGGTTGATGGCACCAGGCTGGCTGGCAGTGCAGCAGCAGCTGGAGCATTGGCACAACGCTGCTGCGTCGCGCCTGCAGCCTGCCACCCCCCCCCTTGCACCTTGCCCTCCCGCCTCTTTCCCACCATTTTTCCGCCTGCAATTCGGTTTGCCCGCGCGGCCGCTCCTGTTGGGGCACCCGGCACGGCCCGCGCCTGATTTTATCCCTCCCCCTGCCTCCCTTGCCTCCCTTCTCCGCCCTGCCTTGAACGATGTACCGCGGCCCGCCGCGCTTGAGAAGAGAACTGCCTCGCCCTCCGCCTGTTTGATGCAACCCAGCTTATGGCTTGTGCCCTCCAATCATTTTTGGCTCACTGGCCTCTGTGCGGCCAGCCCCTTGCAACGCTTCTCATCAACCATGCTGGACAGATGGAAGTGGAAGGGCTGGTGCATGGGAAACTGGTGCAGTGAGGGGCAGTGTGGCAAGGCATTTCCATCACCGGCGAGTGCACGGCACTGCGACGGGGCACCTTGGGCGTTTGATTCTGTAAGGCGAGGCATCTTTCAGACAACAGACGCTTCGGGCGCCGGCAACCGTCTCTTGTCTCTTCACCACTGCTAGCAGCGACAATGGCCTCTAATTCAGAAAGCAAGGCGCCCAGCAAGGAGGCGGTGGCCACAACAAGTGCGTCCTGAGGTGCTTGCCGCGCAGCTTGCGCTTGCACCGACGACGCGCGGATGCATGGCAACATGACGCAACTGTGACCCTCCTGGCTGCCCGCAGAGGCCGATGATGGAGCCAAGTTGCAAGAGGCGATTGAGAGCCTGCGCGAGCACGCCTCCACAACGGCCACGGTGCAGCTCATCTATGTGATGCTGAGGACGGCATGGCTAGTGCTCATTCCGCAAGCGCTGGGAGGTGGGCTGCCGCCTGCCGCCAGCGCTTGAACCTCCCGCATGCCGCCACGCTGCCGTTTTGGTGGGATGCCTTTTCTCACCATGCGCTTGATAGCCAACACACATCCATCGCTGCGTGCCCTGCCTTGCAGCCCCCCAGTTTGTCCCCCTCGCCCTGGAGGTCCTGGCAGCAGAGACTGTGCTCTTCCTGCTGTTCCGCGCCGCCGGGGGCTTCAGCCCCTCCTCCCAGGAGCGCCCGAGGATGCTCCACCTGTACAGCCTGCTGTCGGTCGGCATCCTGGGCAAGGTGTGCGGTGGGGGCAGGGGAATACGTGGAGCGCGGAGGGCGGGGCGCTGCGTAGTTGGCAGGTCGCGGAGCAGCGTCTGCCTGATCTCTCTGGTCTGGGCACCTATGTGCGCACTGGCAGCGCATCTTTCGGCTCATGTGCAGTTCTGCTTGCTCCCCTGCTCGGCAAGCCTTCCAGGGCTGCCGCAGCGCCCCACTCCCCCTTCCGCCGCAGTGCGTCACGGACTGCTACATCTACCAATTTGCCCCGGCCATGTGGAAGCACTTCCGCCCGGGCCAGCCCTGGGGCGTGCCCACCATCCTGGCCCTGCGGCTGGCGCCCCTGCTGGGCATCCAGGCGCCGACCATCCAGAGCGCCCTGCGGGTGCGAGGTGCCACAACGCGCGCGCCCGCTTAGAGGCATGCGACGAGCAGCCCAAGCTGGGAGGCTGTTGGTCTGGGGGGCGGCCAGCCGGGCCCGCAAAACACTTGCAGCCAGGCAGGGCCAGGCGTCGCCCTTCCCCTGCATGCAATGCATCTGCCGTCGCCGCTGCTGCACGCCCATGCCTGGCAGGTGCGCCCCCCAACGCCGACCCTTGCCCTCTGCAGCTCCTCGAGCTGTCGTTCGACGTCTTCTGCCTGCTGGCCATCTTCCGCGGCATTCGCACAGGTGAGTTTGAACCAGAACAGGGCATTTGCTGGCCGGCTTACAAGCATATCATCAGCCGTCCTGAGGTTCAGCATCCAACCAAACTGATTTGCATTGTTGCCTTTCAAAAGCCCACACCGGCAAGCCTACCGCACAGTAGCATCTGGGCACTGCGGCCCGCCACCAAAGGTCGGCATTCACGGCGGCTGCTTGGTTCAAGCTCGTGCACCAAGCGCGCACGGTGCTCACGCTCCTGCCCTCTGGGCGCCTTCCTGTTGCAGGCAAGGCGCTGATCCAAGCGCGGCGGGCGCAGAAGAAGGCGATGCAGCAGAAGAAGAAGGACTGAGCACGGCTCTTCTCACGCTTGTCTGTGCGCGCATGCCCATTGCTACTTTCTCCTCGCACCCACGCTGGCGTGCTGCTGGTATGTGCAAACTCAACCGCACCCTTCATACAGCCCAGCAGCTGAGCAGTTCGAGAACCAGGCTGGGAGCCGGGCGGTGCATGCTATGCAAGCACATCGCAGGCAGTGGCAGGCATGGCATGCAACAGGTGGTGGCACCTCTGCCACGGCCGCTCAACCGCCTGGTGCGCTTTGCTGTTGCGCAGCTGTTGGTGCTGCCAATCTGCTGCCCGCGGAGTGCCTGGCCTTGCAGTTGACAAAATAGGCGCAAAGCACGCTGCTGAACAGATGAGAGCAACAAGGAGACCAACAGAATCATGATTTGGCAGGCCAGCCCGAGGCCTTCAGAGGCAGGCAGCAAGGCGCGGTGCCGTGCCTGCCGGCACTTCGCTGTTGTCAGGCCTGCTGCTGCTGCGCAGCATGCCCGGTACCGGCGGTGCGATCGCGGATGCCGGGTGCAGATGCAGGGGGTGTCCCTGAGTGACGAGCTCAGCTGCACAGCAGGCTCTTTGGCGCGGCCATGCATGCACTGCCCTGCAGACAGCGTCGGCGGCAGAAGAGCTGGAGTGCATGCGTGATGCCCTGGCTAAGGCGAGACCTTGTGAGGCAACATTTGCTGGCTTCTCCTCCTAGCCACAAGACAAGGCACTAGCCTTCGACTCCCGCCTGAAGCGGCCCACCTGACTCGGGCGCATTCCTCTCCTTGTCGCTCTGGCCCTCCTGCAGGCACCGCATTGGCCAATGACTCATTGAAGAAGCAGGCCTTCTAGCCCCACCCCTTCTCATGGAAATTTGACGTAACAAATTTGCTGATGATCATCTGCCACGCCGCTGCAGCAGGCAGAAGGCGAAAGGGCAGAGGGCCCAAAGCAGCTAAGATGTCGCCACTGCCCCCCTTTCTCCTTAATCAACGCTTCAAACCTGCGTGTTTAATCTGGTTTAGGCTTCCTCAGCAGCGCAGTGCGCTCTCCAAACCCAGCTCTCGCAGCTTGTTGGCTTCCAGCGCTTTCTCTGCCGAGCGATGGCCCCTGAGACAGATGCAGATGCTTCTGTAGATGCTCCCAGCACCGCCCGGAAGTGGGAACAGACGGCCCACGGCAAAGGGAGGGTGCGGCCTCGCAAGAACCAGCCTCCCTCGGCCCAAGCGGGCGTGCTTCGGCTCACGGCAGTGTCCCATACGTGAGTGATTGAACTTTCGGCTGGGCTCCGTGCAGCGGAGGGTATTGCCTCGTTGCCGCCAGCAGCCTGCCTGCCGCCTGCCCGCCGTTGGCTGCCTGGCTCGTAGCTAATCACTGCTTGCTACCCGTTTAAAGTCGTGTGTTGTACATCATTTCAACCGCCCCTCGGACTGACTTGATCCCGGTCCCTTCCCTTGCTGCAGGGACGCGCAGCGCGGCGAGCGCGAGGGCGACCCCCGCCCCCGCTACCTCGAGGCCCAGGCCGGCGGCTGGCTCGACTACTTGCGACTGGACACCCCGCAGACCATCTACGCAGCTCTGAACAAGCTGTGGGCGCACCAGCCGGTGCTGCTGCAGGAGACGCCGCTGGTGGCAGGCCTGGTGGGCGTGTGGAGTTTTGAGCAGCTGGTGAGTGCACTCGCAAGCAAGTTGCCCGGCACACCTCTGTGGTCTGGCTGCGCACCTGGGCTGCAGATGCTCTATCTGGGTGGCTGGGTGTGGAGGCATAGAGTGCAGCACCAGCTGTCGCCTGTCGCCGTCGGCCAACCCCATGCCATCTGTCCTTTGCCATGCCCGGCAGGCGCGCGACGTGGGCGGCAGCCCCCAGCTGCGCGTGCTGTGCTCTGACGCGCGGCGCAACCGGTTCATCGAGTACGACGACGCGAAAAACATCTACGGCGGGTGAGGCCGCGCCCGCTGTGTCGCCTTGCGGCCGGGGCACCACCAACAGCGCCCACCTGTGGGCAGCGTGTGCGTATGCGGCCCCTGGGCAAAGCTTCAACAAGCTCTGCACCTTGCTCTGGCTGCTGCATCTCACTGGCTGCCCCGCCTGCCGCTCCACGCGCAGCCTGTACCACGTGCGGGAGCCGGAGACGCAGCGCCTCGAGATGAGCCTGCCCGACTTTGTGCAGTGCTCGCGGCAGTGGCGGGCGCGGCGGCTGTATTTGCGGGTGCGCGCGCTGCCTTGGGGACGAAACCCAGTGCACCGGCACGCATGCATTCGCCTGCGCTCTGCATGCGCGGCGCCGGCTGCCCTGCCCAGAGACCCCTCTGCATGCACTGGCCTTGCGTGGCGCCAGGCTCTGTTGGGCCCCACCCCGCTGCAGGCGACAGTGATGCAGTACAAACAGCAGGCGGCGCAGCAGCAAGGGCAGCCGCAGGAGCAGCTGGGCCAGCAGCAGGCAGAGGCACAACGCTCCCGGCACCGGCCGGCGCTAGCAGAGGGCAGCGGCTGTGCCCGCGGCCTGGCACGCTACCTGCTGGTGGGGGACGACAGTGGTGGTGCAGGCGGCGCAGGCAGCGCAGGCGCGGCGGCGGCGGGCATTGACTGGGAGTGGCTGGAGGGGCTGCAGCGCGCGCAGCGCTTTGGCCCCGTGCTGCGTGTGGACCTGGAGGCGGGGTCCACCGGCGGCCTGCTGCCCGCCTGCTACGAGTGCAGTGACCGGCTGCTGGCGCAGGTGGCGGGCCGCCGCCGCGTGCTGCTGCTGCCGCCTTGGCAGGCGTTTGAGGGGCTGTACCCCTACCCCAGCCACCACCCCTACGACCGCTACTCCATGGTGGACCTCGAGGCCCCGGATGCGGGGCTGTGGCCCAAGTTTGGGGGCGGCGTGCGCGGCCTGGCGGCGGTGCTCGCCCCCGGCGACGTGCTGTACGTCCCCGCCTACTGGTGAGCCCCGGCCCCTCCTGCCCTTGTGCCGCTACGACTGCAGGTGTTGGTGGTCTCTGCAGATGGTAGCATTCTGATGCAATGCTGCCTGGTTCCGCGCCGGGCGCCTGTGTGGCTGGCCCCTGCCTGGCTGCCAGCACACCTTGCTCATACATCATGGCTGAGGA
>KQ481983.1:3205664-3232771 GCA_001430745.1 Auxenochlorella pyrenoidosa
ACCCACACACACACACTACGGTGGCCGTGCCTCCCCGCCGGCCCGCTGGCCCCGCCTCGCCTGTCCTTGTTCCAGTCGTTGAATGCGCCCACCAGCGACACCACCAGCACGGCAACCCAGATTGCCACGCCCTCCGACCACGCGCTGTCCTCGCGCTCTGCAGGCACCGCGACGCCCAGCACCGTGGACACCTGCGACAGGCGGCAGGCGGGCCGCGTGCGCATGCCTCAGGGTGAGCACGGGGCTGCACCACGTGGACCTCCGGGGGGCAGGTGTGGGTGGGTTGCACCACGTGGTCTGCTGTGCTGGCCCCGGCGGCGTGCGGGAGGTGGCAAGGAGCAGGACGGCGCAGCCCTGCCAGCTGCTGCGGCCCTCCAAGTGCCCCACGCGACTCACCAGGGCAGCGGCCATGAGCATAATGAGGGTAGGATCCTTGAGGGCGCTGAGCCAGAGCTTGAAGAATGACTTGGGTGGGATTGCCTTGAAGCGGTTTGCCCCGAACGCAGCCCTGCACCAGGATGTAGGGGGGCGCTGGTAGTTGGCAGCTGGCAGCAGCCACCAGTTTCGCAAGGCTGCCCTCGAAGGTTGTCAGCTGTGCACGTGCGCGTCGCTGCTCCACGGCATGACAGCAGTCAGACGCAGGCAGAGGCAGAGGACAGCACCACAAGGCGGCCTTGGCGGTAACTGGCCGCGGGCAGCTGCTCGCCGCACAGCAGCTGCACCTGCCACTACCCTGCTGCTGCGGGCAAGTGCGCGCCACTTTCTGCCGGCCCCGTGCACCTTTAGGTTGCGCTCAGCTTATGCAGAGGCAGCTGCAAGCACACCTGCGGGATTCAAGGTCGCCGCCGTCTGCGGCAGCGGCGTTCACACCGTCGTGCAGGGACACCCTTAGGGCGGCCGCCGCGCCCTCCAAGCCGCCCAGCTCAGCCCAGCCGTCATTGTCCTTGTGCTGCAGGGGCGGCACGAGGTATGCATGGGCAGCTGCTGGCTGCTGGCTGGCAGCTCCCACTTCTCGGCACAGTCTGCTCGGCTGCTCAGGCTCCCGAAACCCTTGCCCACCTCATTGATCGCGTGCAGGCGGTCAGGCAGGTCCCCGAACGCGGCGGCAGCTGCGGGCTGCCCCTCCAAGTCTGGGCCGGCAGGATCCATGGCTGTTTTTTCTCACTCAGTGTGAACGAGTTACGACCAGGATGAATGCAAAGTGCGAGGCGGGGCATGCTGCACAGCGCGCGCGCCACGCGCATTTAGCGAATCGTGTACCGAAAATGCGGAAAAGATGCCGGCTTTCTGCTCCCCCGCCGCCGCCTGAGTGGACCGACAAAGCGAGACATCAGTAGGGACAAGTGCACTAGCGCTGCGTTCGGATGGACCGGTTCAGGTTGGACCGGGTGATTACTGGTGCTCTTGTGGGCCCCTTGACCAGGGACAACATGGATGACAGATGGAATGTTTGCCCCCAGACCCATCATGCCCATCACCTGCCGCTGGTGCGGGTTGGCCTCTGCCCTGCTACCCTGCGAGTGACTCAAGCGCGCTGTACGCCGCGCCTGCTGCATCGCTGCAAAATACAAGTGCTGGCACCAGCAGCACACGCGCAGTGAAGCGTCAGCAGCAGTGAGCAAGCAGAGAACATTGCAATCGACCCTGCTTCACGTTCCGCGCTCTGCAATTGACCAGGACATCCTCGTCCTACGAGTGTGCGCTCCGCGGCCAGTTGTGCACAGCTGCAGCCAAGCCCCGACATTGTCCACCAGTTTGCTTTGACATTTTAAAATGCCAATTGGCAGCTGCCTCCCAAAGCTTGTGCAGCTTGCGAGGTGAGAAGCATGCGACATTTGTCATGCCACCGGTAGTTGGAGAAGAAGCACACGATGGCAGACAACGACCCGCGTGCGGCATGAACCCCTTCCTTTGCAGATCAGTAAATACTTTCCAGCCTGTAGAGGGCTTGTGGTATGTGGTGCAACGCAAGCATCAGAAGGACTGTCCTGCATCGTGGGCAGGCAACAGCCGGCATTGTAGTCAAGGGTGACGCACTGCCGCCATGGCACCGTGGGCCGCTTGGTGCTTGCCTGCACTGTCGATCTCCCGCGTGCTGTTTACTCGCACTCGATTATCTCCCTTTGCACCCTCCGATTGCGAACGGGCCGAGAGGAGATGCTCCTGTATGCACAGCAGGGCACAGCAGGGGCATCGTCGAGCACCTGATGCCGAAATGTTCCTAAAATGCGGGCGGCCATCATCGCACAGTCATCCATTCCTTCCTGAAGGATCGCGGTCGGGGGAGGCAAGCATTCGCTATGGCATTCACTCCGGTGAGTCGCGCGCACCTGCGCTCAAGGGACCCCGCGCTGGCCGGTTCGCTTTCGCCCCTCGCGCACAGCGCTGGCAGTCCTGCACTGGCCAGCTGGCAAGTGCTGGACTGCTGCTGACTGTCAGTATTAGCGCCGCAATATTCCTTCCTCGCGCATGCGGCCGCAAGCTTCAGCCAGTCCGCTGTCGACTTCAAACGCTGCCTGCTGTTTTACAGTGCTGGCTGCTTCGGTGCCAGAGGTTGTCCTGCTAGCGCCAGACCCAGACTGCTCGTGCGGAGGCACTGCTGCTGCCGCAGCGCTGCCGCCGCCGCTACTGCCTTCTGGCCACTCTTTGAATCCTGGTCTCAATTCACTATTGCAGTACACGTGGATCTTCGCCATTGCGGTGATCGTCGGCTTTGCCGAGTCCTATGGTGTGGCTTACGATTGCCAGCAGTCGCGATAAGCGGCAGGAGATGCGAGATGCCTTTGTCTGCTGGCGCAAGATGCTGCGATGTGCGCGGTACACCTGACCGGTGCCCAGGCCAGAGCAGTATGCTCACCCCTCTTCCCCGCATGTCCTTGCTCTGCAGGCATTGGCGCAAATGACCTGGCAAACGGTGAGGCGCTGCACAGCACTGGTACTGGTTGTAGGAGGGTTGCCACAGGCCTCCGAGGAGACAGCGCTTGCCCTGACCCAACTCCTGCGCCTCGCTGCTCACCCTTCTCACTCTCTCCCACCTGCCTCGTCTGCCTGCCCACCCGCAGCCTTCGGCACCTCTGTGTCCGCCAAGGCGCTCAAGTACTGGCAGGCAGTTTTGGTGGCGTCCATTTTTGAGTTCCTGGGCGCCATCCTGCTGGGCGCCAACAACACAGGCAAGGGCGGTGGGGTCGGGGTTGATCCATTACATTACGCTCAAGCGGGCGCTCCTCGCAGCTCTGCCCTGCTCATCAGCCACTGTGGTCCACTTATCATCGAGGATGGATCCCTCTCCCCCCTGTCTGCCCTGTGTGCAGACACCATGAAGGCGGGCGTGGCCGACCCCAAGGCCTTTGCCGCGCGCCCCGAGATCTTCATGTATGGTGAGTGCCCCGCACCGCTGCCTGGTGGGACTCGAGCCGGCGTCCGGATGTGGTGGGATCTCAGGACAGCGGGTAGGAAGACCCTGCTCAGCTGCCTCGCCCTGCTTCACCGCTGCCGTTTGCACCCCTGCTACCTCCTCCCCGCAGGCATGCTCTGCGTGATGATTGCCGCTGCCTTCTGGTGAGCGCTGCATGGGGAGGCGTGATGCCCTGCTGCTGCTGCGGCTGCCGCCCTCTGCACAGCATCCCTGCACAGCTGCACTGGTGCTGACCCATTACGCTGCCCGCCCATTCTGCCCCCCCAGGGACATCTTCTCCTGCACCCTGGAGCTCCAGGTGTCCACCACCCACACCACTGCCGGCGCCCTCATCGGCATGGCCCTGGCCACCTACGGCTCCGACGCCGTCATCTGGTCCAAGCACTCCGACTCCTTCCCCTACGTCAAGTGAGCCTCTTCCTCCCCGCTGGCTCGTGATCTGCTGCCGCTGCCGCAGCCACCAGCCTTTTGGATGCTGCCGCACGCGGTGTGTTTGCCTGGCAGTGCGTCTTCTGGCTCTCATGCCTCATCCAAAGCGACTCCCTCCCCCCCCCCCCCCCCCCTCCCCTCCCCCCGCAGGGGCGTGTCTGCCCTGTTCATCGGCTGGGGCACCTCGCCCGTGCTGGCCATGATTGCCGCCTCCATCCTCTTCTTCCTGGTCCGCACCTTTGTGATGCACTCCTCCAACCCCTTTGAGCGCGCCCTGTGGGTGTTCCCCATGGCCATGTGGCTCACCATCTTCACCGTGGTCTTCACCATCATCCAGGTGGGCAAGCGCACCCGCGGCTCAGCAGCCCGGCCTGCCTGCTGCTTGCCAGCCTGCCTTGTGCTTGAGGATGGGTCTCGAAAGTTGCCCACCTGCCCCTGCCTTGGCGGGAAGGCCACACGCGCTGCGTTATCTCACCTCCACACCTCACCTCACATGTTCCATGGCCCCCGCCGTGCCCACCCCCCCGCAGACCGGCAACAAGAACAAGACCTGGTCCGAGGTGTCCAACGGCAAGGCCAGCTGGATCTCCGTGGTCGTGGCCCTGGGCTTGTCCGGTGAGGCGGGGCATCGGCCGCGAGGCCCCGTCTGGACACGGGCTGGAGGGCGGGTGTGCGCGGCGCCCACCCCACAAAAGCACGCCGAGGGGCGTAGGGTGATGCGACGGCTCACGCTGCCGCTTGGCCCCCCTTCCCCCCACCACCCCCATCCCCGCGCGATGCAGTCCTGACCGCCATCATCTTCATCCCCTTCATGCGCCGCCGCCTGGCCACCATGGAGGCCGAGCGGTGAGCGCAGGGGGCAGGGTCCAGCAGACCGTGCCGGGGGTCCGCCCATCTGCATGCACGGCCACACTCGCCCCCTCTGCCTGTCCCTCATCCGCACTGCCTTGCCCCCCCGCCCCGCAGTGAGGCTGAGGCTGTTGCCGCCGCCGAGGCCGCCAACGGCAAGGCCGCCAAGGACACCGACTCTGACGACGCCGCGGCCCAGAAGCCGGCCATCCCCCGCTCCAACTCCGTGCTGGGCCGCACCGCCTCGGCTGTGGGCCAGCGCGTCGACTCCATCAAGCAGTCCAAGTTTGGCCAGGCCGTGGCCAACAACCGCGTGGTCAAGTTTGTGACCTATGGCCTCACCTACGACATGCACCGCGTGCTGACCAAGGACACCGCCGAGTACAATGAGCGCGCGTCTCGCATCTGGGACAACGCCGAGCGATTTGACTGGCGCGCCGAGGCGGTGTTCAAGTACATCCAGGTGGGCGGAGCGCGCCCGCGGCAGCCCTGTGTCTTGCTTGATCTGTGGTGTGGCCAGGCCGCCATCCCGGCTGCCGTGGTGTGTGTGCTCAGCAGGGGGTGCCATTGGAAGCGCGAGCCGATCCTTCACACCTGGCCTCCCCTGTGCAGGTGTTCACCGCGTGCGTGATGTCCTTTGCCCACGGCGCCAACGACGTGGCCAACGCCATGGGCGTGAGTGCAGACTGGACTGGCTGCTGAGCACTGTCACTGCACCCGCTTTGCTCTGCAATCACAGCGTCTGCGCTGGGGGTGAGGTCAGGCCACGTGCCAGCTCCTCCCAGCCCGCACAGCGCTCCCCCTCCCCTGCACCTTGATTCCTCTCACCCTGGCTCCCCCCCTCCCCCCCACTCTGCAGCCCTTCTCCGGCGTGTACTACACCTGGAAGAACGCCGCCGTGCCCGGCTCCAAGGTGCAGGTGCCCACCTGGGTGCTCGCCTTTGGCGGTGTGGGCATTGTTACGGGCCTGGCCACCTACGGCTGGCACATCATGGGCCTGTACGGCGCCAAGAGTGTCATGATCTCCAACTGCCGCGGCTTCTCCATCGAGCTGGCCACTGCACTGACCGTCATCTTCGCCGCCCGCTTCGGTGAGCCGCACCCGTGGGCCTGGGGGCTCCTGGCTGCTTGGACAACAGACTGCCCTCAGCGCTGCGCACTGTGTTTGACTTTCTTACTATGCACTACTTACTATGCAGTGCCCTCCAGGAGCTCAACGCGCTTTTAATTTGACCCATATAAATGCTTCCTCTCCCTCGATACTGCAGGCATCCCAGTGTCCACCTCCCACATCTGCGTGTTTGCCGCCGTCGCTGTCGGCATGTTTGAGGGCCGGCGCGGTGTCAACTGGATGATGGTGCTGCAGGTGAGAACATGGCAGACGCATGGCGCAGCAAGGGTGCTGCGTGTGGTGAGTGCATGCAGCTGCTTCGCCGAGCCACCTGCAGGCATGCTGTGCGCGCCTGCCTGCCCCGCTGCCATCCCTCCCAATGCCTACTTACCCCTTCCTCTTTTCCCGACTTTGCACCCCCAATCTCACTTCGCAAAGACCATCATGGCCATGTTCATCACGCTGGGTGAGACAACGTTGCACAAGGGCAGACAACGCCCTGCATTTGCCAAAGCGCCTCTGCCACTGCCCTGCCGCGCACCCTCCCCCTGCCCACTGTGTCCGCCCCTGCTCTGCCCACCTCGCAGGCACTGCCATGGGCGCTGCTGCGGGCCTCACCGCCTTTGGCGTCTACTCCCCCATGAAGAACCTGTACGACGCCACCGGCTACCCCAACGGCGCGTGGCAGCTGTCCCCTCCCCCGCCACCGCCCTCCGCCTAAACTGGGGGCCTTGACGGCTCGTGACATGTTGGGCCAGGTCCTGCGTAGTCACTCCCTTCTCCCTCATGCTTGCCTCTCCTCACGCCGCTTCTGACGCTCTGACGCGGCAGCAGGCTGGCAGCGCCGGCGTCCACACGCCCGCCTGCTCGCTATGGTATTCTTGCTCAAACTCAAGGACATATCACCACCACACCCCCGACTCTTCCTGAGTCATTGCATCCCTTCCGATGCTACCTCTGTAGGCCCTCCCTCGCACACTGACCCTCCCAGGCTGTGCCCTCTGCCCAACCGGCCTTTTGTACACTGCCGACCCTCTTTTTTCCACAATCCTCTCTCCCTCGACTGCGAACATTCTTCTGCTCTCCTGCCCAACAATAACGGTGACTTCACCTAGCTCTCATCACAGCATGCTACCTAGTGCGGCAAGGGGGACAGTGGACAAGTTGAGAGGCAAATTTGGAGGAAAATTGGATTCCGCATGTTGGTTGGACATGGACATGGTGCCATCACAGATGCACAGCTAAAGGGCCTTGATGAGACAGTTAGGACAGGTGTGGTTAGCGCGCTTTGTGCAGGAACCTTGATCGTTAGTACTCATACGCTCAGGGCAGCAGGGCAGGTCAGTACAAGCAGAACTGTCAGGGGCAAAATCAATGTTAAATTTGGAAGCAGAAGCATGCATTCAGTTTGGTTTTGGAGTATGGCAGCAAATTTGGGAAGTTGTTTAGGTCATGAGAGCCTCACTACAGAGCCGACCAACCTGCTGACAGCTGCATTTGGCGCGAGAGCAGCAGTGCTGGCAGCTGCCGGCGGCGGCAGCTAGCACTCTGACAGCACCACGATGCGCGCGTCCCTGCCGTAGTGCATGGCCGCGGTGGAGTCGGGCACCAGGACCAGCCTGCCATCGGGGCCGATGTAGCCCAGCGCCGTCTCCTCACGCAGCCGCGCAAGCTCGCTCACCTCTGCCCAGCTGTGCGCGGTGCTGCTGCCCAGGCCGTACCGCTCGGGGCGGCGCAGGTACAGCTCGGCGCCCTTGCAGCTGTCGATGAGCTCGGAGAGGGCGGCCGCCAGCGCGGGCTCGTGCGCCACCTGCAGGCCAGGGGCCGCCCGCCCAGTGCTCGGCTGGCTGACAGCAAACGACACAGGCTGATGCTGCCCGCGAGGTGCAGACGACCGCACCAAGCAGGGCACACAGCAGCCCACATTGCACTGCGCCTTGACCGGCAGCCCTGACACCATGCATGAGGCGCTGCGCGCAGATGCGCATGCATGCGAGGCCGGCCCGGCACTGCCCTGGTCCCGCCTCCCGCACACCTGCAGCAGCATGCCCGACACCAGCTCCCCCGGCTGCAGCAGCTCCGCGGTCACCCGCGTGCGCGCCAGCTCCGTCAGGATGTGGCTGGCCGTCTGGACAGTCTCTGCAGGGGCCAGGCCAGCCGAGAGAGGGATGGCATGCAGGGCCACACGTACGCTTCACCTGCCCTAGGCGCACGCACAGCCCGCCTGGGAACCGCACCTGGGAACTGCACACAAGCCACCACATGGGGCGGGCGCCGCATGATGCCGTTGCCGCTGCCGGGGGCTGCCTGAGCTGCGTTGACAATGTCCTGCAGTAGCACAGGGCGGCACTGCGTGCGGCCTCAAGGCTGCGCAGGCCACGGCTGCAGCGCACGAGAGCCTTGACAAGTTTCGGGCTGCCTTGCTGCACCAGCAGGCCAGGATAGCTTGCTTGACAGGAAGTAATCTGCAGTTCCTTTGGGACCAGGTATTCGGCCATGACACTGCCACCACCAGCAGATGCTGTAACTGGCGCGATTCCAGCCTGGGCCATCGCAGCCTGACGCCGGCCCGCCAGCCCACCTGCACCATCAGCAGGCTGGTCAGCATGCGGGCATCCGCGTCCTTCAGGTCCTCGGCCTGCAGGCTGCCCAGGATGATGGCGTGCGCCGACGCCACGCCTGCACGCTCGTACGCCTCGCGCTGCAAGCCGCAGGTTGCGGGGCAGGCAAGGAGGGCAGGGACGGAGGAACGTTTGACGGACAGCAGCAGGGGCATCGGATGTTTTTGTGCAGACAGTTCCGCTGGCCTGCTCTGCCTGCATGTGCACGCTGCAGCACCAACCGTCGCAGGCACCGCCTCCCCCCCAACCCCCCCGCCGCACGTCGAGGATGTCTCCCGGGATGTGCCGCACCGCGCGGCCCTCCACCTGCCACACGTCGTCCACCTCCTCCGGGAAGTCGGGCGGGCGCTCGCTGTTCACAATGAACACCTCGGAGCCGGGGGCCGCAAAGTCGGTCAGGCCCGCCTGCAGCCGGGGAGCAGCGCGCAGCGGGGTGGCACAGGGCCAGGTTGCCAGGGGGGGTGGGGTGGGGGGTGGGGGGTGGGCGGCTGCTCTTGCTCACCTGTGCCTAGGAGGGTGCAGCAGCATGCTGCCGTATGACACCGCAAACCCTGGCCAGCACAGAAGCGGGGAGCCAGAGGTGCCACCCTCACCATGAGGTCGCCCAGCGGCCCCGACCAGCCAACCACCACGATGCTCTTAGGAGCGGGGGCCGGCGGCTGCGCCGCCTGCAGCCGCCGCTGCAGCGCGCCGACGTCGAGCCCGGCGGCCGTTCCGTCACCGGGCACCAGCTGCGGCGTGCTGCTGTGGCTCAGCACAATGAGCTGTTGGCGGGGGGAAGGGGGAGGGGGTCTCAGCGTTGGCCAAGCATGAGCCGCCACTAGGCAGCTTTACTACAGCACGCCCTGCACACGAATGTCACGTGGCCACACCAAGGTGGAGATGCGCAGGAGACATGCAGCACAGCAGGCATGCCCAGCCAGCGCTGCTCTCCTGCTCCGGCACCGCCCGCCCACCTTGTCGTAGCGGGACAGCTGCTGCAGGTCTGGCGGGTTGAGGTGGGTGCCGCGGTCGGCAGAGGAGATGTAGCCGCACACCACGGCGTTGCGCAGCTTGCGCCGGGCCTCCTGCGCAGCGAGCGGCCGGCATGCGTGGTGTGTGTCAGGCAGGCTGGCATGCCCCGTGCTTTGCCATGCCGGCCCGCTGTGCATGCTCTGGTTGAACCCAGCTGCGCCCTGCTTCAGCGGCTCAACACCCAACCCTCCATGACATTGCTGCTTCCTGTTGGCCACTCCGGTGCCACCACCCTACCTGGAAGGTGAGCCCTTGCTCCTGCCCGCTGCCGGCCACCGCCGCGACGTCCATGAGGTGGAAGTCGGGGGCGCCGGGGGCGCTCTGCGCGATCTGCCCCAGGATGGTCGACACGCCAGGCTGGAGGCACGGAGGTGATGGGTGTGGGGTACTGAGCTGGTGACCCAGGCAGGCAATCCCTTGATCAAAGCGGCCCAGGCGCGAATGCTGCGCAAACGCGGCACATGAGGGGGCAGCCAGCGCGCTGCCTGCAGCAGCCCACCTGCACCGCGCTCTGCGCGATCAGCCGCGCCATGTTGCGGTGCCCTGCAGCGATGGCAGGACGGTGGGCAGCTTGTCCTTGCACAGCTCGCGCAGAGTAGAGCCACCGATCAACCCGCCACACATCATCGCCTGCATGTCCCCCACCCAGATGCCCCAAGCTCCAGGCTCTTCTCTCACCATTCACCTCCACCAGCTTGATATTTGCCGAGGCGGGCAGCGAGCGCTGCACCACGCCGGCCAGGGTGTGGTTGGCCTGATCCGCGGCGCTGGCGCGCATGGAGGCGGGAACTTCCGGGTTCTGCAGGCCCGGGCGCAGGGTAGGGGTGGTGGTGGGGGAGCAGGCGAAGAAGGGAGTGCTAGCAGGTTGGAGTGAACAGGCAGGTAAGCAGCTTAAGAGCAGCCAAAGATGGGCGGCAGGGTGTGCTGCAGGTTGCCAGGTGGCTTGATCAGTACAGCAGCACAGTCCCACCACAACAGCCCACGCGCCCGCCCGCCTGCAGGACGACGCGCTGCCTTCGTAGGGTGGTTGAGGGGCGGTTGCGTGAGCTCTGCAGGCCCAGCAGCGTGGCAGTCTTGTGCACCTCTACAGGGAGGGACCGGCAGCAGCCTCTCACAGACGCTCGCGCTGTTGGGCAGCAGCGCTGGCAGAGACTTGGTGCCCCTGGAGCAATAGCAAGCCGGCGTGGAGCGCGTACTGGACTGAGCAGCCTGCAGACCGCAGCAGGCGCACACAGGCCACCCCCACCTGCTGCTGGGTCGTGGTCTGGGTGCAGCAGGATGACCGTCTTGGCGTGGGCGGCAGCCACCGTCTCCAGGTCCTGCCGGGGGGGTGTGGGGCGCGGCAGCATGCAGAGCAGCTGGCAGGCAGGCATGGCCCACAGGGTGCTGGGTTCCCGCGCCGCCCGTCGCCTGAGAAAATGCTGGTCAATCCACATGCCAGCGCAGGCTTCCCCGCTGCGCGCCACGCAGCTTGACTGCCCTGCGCGGCGGCGCGCACCTTGGCGCAGTGCGGCGCGCCCCGCCGCGTGACGTAGTGCAGCCCGCTGCCGTTGAGCTGGCGCGCCACGTCGGCGTCCAGCTGGTCCTTGTCCCGGTCGGCCAGCACCACCAGGCTCCTGCAGCCGGCCGGGGGGGCAGACGAGCAATCAGGATATGTGCGGGCAGAGCGTCGATGGGAGAGCTTGAGGCAGCAATGGCAGCAAGAAACCTGCAGGATTCAACACCTCGGCCTTCAGGTGGCGTGGCGTGGACTGGGGACACGAGGCCCCTGCCCTCACGCACCCCACCACCGGCTTGCCTGCCCAGCCGCTTGCTGTCGCCGTGCCCGTTGGTGGCCATCTGGCGCAGCAGCAGCGGCGCCTGGCGGTTCCAGTTGCACACCAGCAGGTGGTCGGTGGTGGCCAGGGGGATGTTGCCGCGCCGCACAGCGCTCAGCTGCAGGGGGGGGGGGTTATGCGGTGTGCACCGAGGCTGAGCATGTGGGTGGGTGGGTGCTTGCTTGACGCAGCAAGAAAATGTCCCAGCCGGGGTCATGAATCAGGCCAGATGAGTCGCTGCCACCCTGCGAGAGGGCGCGGAGCGCAGGCAGCGCGTGCATGCTGTGCCTGATCAGCGCCGCAAGTTGCACCTCTGGCCTGGGCCTCACCTTGCTCTTGATCTCCTCACTCACAATACCTGCATCCAGGCACACGAGCGGGTGACAAGCAGGCGGCGTGTGCAGACAGCCAGCTGCCAGATGCTGGCATCATGGGAGCGAACCATGGCCAAGGGCAAGAGGTTGGAGACAGACCGACGGCTCCTTCCCTCACTGACCAATCACCACCGCGAAAGTAAAAACGCCGGTCAGGAAGGCAGCGTTGATGAGCATGGCGGCGGGCAGCGACGTCTCCTCTGTGACGCGGGCGCCGGGGGCCCGCAGTACCACCGTGTACTGCACCAGCCATGGAAGGGAGGGCCGAGGGAGTTTGAAAACGCGCAGAGAGGCAGCACCCTGACGAGATCGCGGGATGACAGGTCAGCATGCTGCAGGAGATGCCCTGATGCGATGCATTCCCATGCCAGCCGCCTGCCGCACTCACCACTTTGAACACCCCCAGCGACACAGGCGCCCCCGTGATGGCGGCGTACAGGCAGCCCCAGGCGTAGATTACCGGCGCCCCCACCAGCGCCAGCGCCACGATCTGCAAGGTGTGGGTGGTGCAGTGTGGGATACCAGCCACCCAGCTTGATGTGTTGCAGGGGTGCATGCAGCGCAGCAGCCGGAGCTCAGCATGCGGGCGCAGAGTGTGAGGTGGTGCCGTCGCCTCCACCGCAGCAGCTGGCCCCCCACCTTGAGCGCAATGTGGGCGCTGAGGATCTGCTGCAGCAGGCCGGCCAGCTTGAAGCCGGCAATGTCAAAGGCGCGCTCATGCTTGAAGGCCGGCGAGCCGCCGCCAATGGCGACTGAAGCAAAAGCGCCTGCAGAGGGGCTGCCGGGAGCAGAGGCAGCGCTGGCGCTGCCGCCGCTGCTGCTGAGCGGATGCCATTGCACATCCCCTTCTGCTGCGATCGCTGCTGCTGTTGCGGCTGCCTGTTGTTGCTGTTGCTGCTGCTGCTGTGCTGCTGCTGCTGCTGCCTGGCCCGGCCACAAAAGGCCCAGCAGCATGCCCAGTGCCGTCGCCGCTGCTGCGGCCAGGGGCGCTGCCACATGACGCAACGTGCTCCCTTGCAGTGAGAAACTTGCTGCCGTTGCTTGCTGCGTGCACTTGGACTGCTGCTGTGGGTCTCTTGGTGGCGGATGTGGTGGTGGCAGCGGTGGCGGGAGAGCTGCCACTGCCTGCCGCCGCTGCGTTGGACGCCAAGTGCTGCCAGGGCTGCCGGCTCGACGTCCTGCTGCCGCTAGTCTGCGACCACATGTTGTCTGCAAGGGGAGGACCCCCTGCGCCAACATTGAGCAGCTCCAGCTTTGCTCGAGGACCGAGTCAAAGCGGGTGGGGGAACGCTACGCCGCTCTGCAACCCTGTGCCGGTCGAGTTGCTGTATCGATCGCTGCACTGGATACGCGCGTTCCAGCCCCGATCGGCCCGGTGCCGTGCTGCCTGCTTTGCCCAGCCTCCAAGTTTGGCAGACGGCCGCAGCTGCCGCAGTCTCTGCTGTCTGTCTACAGCGGCAAGTCAGCAGTGTCCGTCGGGCGGGCCACGCGTCCGTTGCCCGCTCGGCCACCACCCGCCCAGCCCTTCTACAGCGACAGAGGCAGGCAGTGGTTTTTTGCACTAGAAGGGGCGGCACACAGCCATGCAGGGGCTGCGGCCCTACACGCAGGATGAGAACGCGCTGGCGGGCCTGCACCGCCCAGCGGCGCTGAAGGCGGCGCCGCTTGGCGGTGATGCAGCCCTGGGCGGATTGGGCGCCAAGAAGGGTGGAGGCTTCCCTGTGCCTGGCGTGCGCAAGGCACTGGGCAACATCACCAACCGTGGCGGCTTCGATCCAGAGAACATCGCTCCGGGCAAGACGCCCACGGCAGGCGCGGCGCCAGCGCCGGCGCGGCGTGCGCTCGGCGACATCACCAACAGCAATGCCACCGCGCCCGCCTCGCTGCTCCGCACCACCCAGAAGCCAGCCGCACAGCCGGCGGCGCAGCAGACGGCTGCAGCGCAGCCCCGCTCCCGCCTGGATGAGCTGGCGGAGGGCGGCGTGGAGCGGCTTGCGGGGCGGGGCTGGGAGGAGCTGGAGCGGGACCGCCTGGCACGGGAGGACGACGACATCCAGCGCCGCCTGGCCGCCCTGGCCAACTACTCGGCGCGCCCGCTGCCCAACTTCTTCCCGCTCTGGGTGCGTCGACCCAGGGCTTGCTGGCCTGCCTGCTCCTGCTGGCCGGCTGCTTGGCTGCCTGGCCCAAGGCTTGCGGTCTTGGGGGTCGCCAAGCGCCGTGCGGTGGGATCTGCCTAAACCTAATGCAGAAGATGCCCTGCCTCTTTCCATGGCCGTGTGGCCTGCTGCCTGCCCAGGCCGCCCCCGCCCTACCTGCTCTTTATCAGTTACCAATGCGGCTCTTTGCTCCTCCTGTGCAGGGGGCTGCTGGCATGGAGCAGGCGCTGAAAAAGGACGTGCTGCCCACGCCACCTGCCTCGCCTGTCAAGCTGGCGGGACAAGCAGCAGGTGGGGCCGGTCAGGACGCAGTCGCAGAGCCTCAATGTACGCTGACTGCGCAGCCCTCATCTGCCAGCCAAGGCTGTTGCAAGCATGGGCATGCGTTGTGCTGCCGCTGCCTGCCACTAAACAGTGAGCCTTTGTGATGCTGCAGGCCTGAGCCCTCTCAGCATGCCCGACCTGGGAGACCCGGCCCTGGCCCTGCCCGAAGTGGCTCTTCCAGACTTTGATGGCTTCTGACCTTGGCTTGGCAGCAATTGACGACAAAGCTGTGGCAGGGCAGCGCAACGCACGGTGCCAGCACGGCGCGACCTGAGAGCCCCTCAAGGCAGACGTTGGCACCATCTCCGAGCCGTCTCCATCCCTCGTGGTCTTGACTCGAACAGCAGCACCTAGTTTTGATGTACTCTCCATCTTCTTTGTCTGTAGGCTAGAACGGTACTTTATTTCTCTGCCAGGGCAGGCGTAGGCTGTAGGTAGTCAGCAATCTAATGTACTTGCTGGAATCGTGAAACGAAATGCTGAGGAGACCATCAAGGGCAAGCAAGAGATGGTTTGAGGAAAGGTGGTTCAGTTCGTAGGAGTATGCGTCAATTATCGAAAGGACAAGCGCTGTGGCTCGTCACCGCTCCACGCCGCTATCCTCCCAGCCCGCAGCCAAGTCGCACACACCCTGTGGCAGCGCAAAGCCGGCAGCCTGCTGGCGCTGCTCAAACAGCCGGGACAGCACCACACTGACCGCATGGCTCAGGGACATGGACTCTGCAGCAGAGGAGGGCAGAGGACGCCAGGCGTAGGTGGCAGGGCCAGCAGGATGGGTTTGAGAGTGGCAGGAGGCCAGCAGGCACGGCATGTCAACCCGCCGCGTGATCATCTCGTCGTGCCCGTCTGCAGCGCTGCTGCCCAGTGCGCACCTTGCAGCCGGCCTATAGGAATGCTGAGCGTGAAGTTGCAGGCATCAACCTCTGCGGGGAGGAGCCCTTCAACCTCCCTGCCAAACACAAAAGCCAGCTTTGGCCGCTTTGCTGGCAGCTGCTGCTGGCTCTCGCTGCTGCCGCCGCTGCTGCTATGACTGCTGCTGCCGCTTGCACTGCTGCCAATAGCGCCGCCACTGCTGCTGTCATTGTCGCCCTCGCTGCTGAGGCTGCTGCTGCTTGCAACAGGTGCTGCCAGCAGCGCTGCCACTTCCGGGTGCGCCAGCAGCTCGGACATGCCGCGAAAGGCGTTTGGACGCCCTGCATGCACAGGGACAGGGGTGACGGGAGGTCGGGCAACCCTGCAGCCCTTGCAGCCTTGCACCGGCGCCTTGGGAACGCCACCCTGGCACAATCTGCATGCACAACAGATCTGGAGGCGGCGGGTGGGTGCCATGCCAGCCTCCAAGCTTCCCACAGTGTGACAGCCACGCAGGCGCGCGGGCCCCGCCCACGCGCACCTGCCACCCAGCGGGTGCAGGCCACCGCCAGGTCGACGTCCGCCAGCGCCTCTGCCAGGCTGGCGTGCTGCGCCGCCTTCCACAGCAGCCACTGCGCGCCCTTGCTGCCGTTGCGCGAGGAGCGCGCCAGGTGGTCGCACCGCGGCTGCACGATGCGCAGGTCCTCGCACTCAAAGCACGACAGCGAGCGAGCCACGGTGCCCACGCTGATGGGCCGCTTGGGGGAGACCAGCACCACGCACACGTCGGCCAGCAGCGGCGGCGGGTCGCGCAGCGCGGGCTCCCACAGCCGGTGCTTGCGCCTGCCCTGCAGGCTCCTGCAGGGGGCAGAGCCCGGCACGGAACGACACGCAGTCAGGCGACCAGCAAACTCAGGCTGGTGACGAGGCTGCAAGGTTTTTGAGAGCCTTAGCCACGGCTCGCTTTGTCCACATGGCTGTAACATGTCGCTGAAAGGGCAAGGTGCCGCTACACCGCCATCTCCAGCCCTGAGCTTTAAGCCGAGGGGGGCCGCCGCCGCCACTGCCTGCTCGCCTGACGGTCTGTTGCCAACCCTCCTTCTCCGCCTGCAGGGCCGTGCCTTCACCATTGGATTCCCTCTTGACATTGGCGGGGGCAACAGCCGCACTGCCTGCCAAAGCAGCGTGTGCACGCTGAACAGCCAGGCGCGAGCGGCCTGACACAGGCGCAGGCCGCTGCGTGCAAGTGGGTAGCTGCATGCAAGGCATATTTGTGAGCTGGTATAGCGCATTGTGCAGAGCAACGCGAAATTTGCCTTGAGGAGTCCTCAGCACCCGCAGCAGGCCCCCAGCAGTGCTGATCAGGTCGTCGGTGGGGCTTCAAACAGGCTCCGAGTTTGATCCGACGTCGCCATTCATCACTGGCAGAAGAGGTTGGAGCTTGCAACGCCATGTTTGCCCAAGCCACACTGCGCTTTGCGCTTCCCAGCAGCAGCCATACCCAGGGCTTGAAGAGCCGCAGCAGCCCGCCAGCCGCAGGTGCGCCGAGGCCAGGGGTCCCAGTCCACCGCAGCGCCGCCACCGCCCACGCTGTGCCAAGACCGCACCTGCCTGTACACTCCTGGCTGTCTGCTACACCCATCTTTGACCAGGGCTTGCATATTGTCTTCCTGCACTGCAGCGCCACTGCGCCGGCGGCTAGTAGCGGTGCGCGCACAGGAGGGCAGCGGCACGCCGCCCCCGCCAAAGCAGGAGTCGTCGGCAGACGACGAGCGGCGGCTGGAAGCTCTCGAGGCGGCAGCTCGTGCCCGTAAGGGCGTGAAGGCAGAGCAGGCTGACGCTTTCCGGGGCTCACGCCCGGCCCAGGTAGGCGTAGGGTTTGCATGCGGCCTGGTTGCGGCCAGGGAGAGTTTTTCCGGGGGATGCATGGGACAGCAGACTGCCAGTTCGGCCCCGCAGAAGGTGCTGTAGAACTGGGTTCACCCTGCATTCAGGACGTCATATGACCGTTTCGACTGCTGCGTTGCAGACCTCTGGCGGCCGCGGCACGGCGGAGTGGAAGGAGGGCCAGCTGTTCCCTGAGGGTGAGCTTCCCCGGGGCAGCAGCTGCCTGCCGCTTCCGATCGTCCACAGCAGCCAGGCTGGAAACGCAGCGCCATGGCTGGCTGATTGGCTGTCTGGCTTTCCAAACAGTGTACGGGACTATCCAGCTGTGGCGCTGCTGTACTGGCCCCGCCTCTCCTGCCTTCCCCCGACCATGCTGGCTCCCAGCCCCCCCCTTGCAGGCTGGGAGGAGATGGACCCGCTGCAGAAGGCCACCGAGCTGTACATGGGCAAGCGCGGCTTCCTGTACTGGGCCAACCAGGCTGCGCTGTGGTCGGTGGGCGGCCTGCTGGTGGGCTGGGCCGTCTTCCGATTCGTGGGCCCTGCCCTCGGCCTGTACCAGCTGCAGAACGACCTGTCCACGCCCAACTTCCTCTGACCCACCCGAATGGAACCCTTAGCCAGCCTAATGGCGCTTTGTCCTCCCACCAACTCGTGGAGGCTTGAATGAATGTCAAAATGGTGCACTTACAGCGGCTGGCCCTGCCGCGCCAGGGCCCTGGCGTGTGCTAGGGCAGAGGAGAGAGAGCATGTGATGCCTGCTCGGGTGTGGTTTGAATTGGTGGGTGGATGGAAGAAAGGCGTGCTGTCAGGGAATCCCCGCTCCTCTAAGATGCGCGTCACCCCGCCGGGAGCATGGCGGCGGGGGCGGGAAGAACAGGGCAGCTGGACAGAGAGTGCTAGTGCTGGTTCCGCGGAAAGAGAGTGAAAGCGCAGACGCAAATCCCCGGCTCCAGAAGTGTACCCGCAAATGAGGCGGCCCTGCTGGGAGCATGGCAGCAGGGCGCCGGGGCAGGGTGCCACACACAGCGGCGTGCTAAAATATAGAAAGCACTACATGGTTTGTCATGCCTGCAGCATTCGCAGGCGGTACAACTACGGCTGTGCACTCCTGCAAGAGGCAGCCGCACCGCGGCGCCCCGGCGGAGCCGGGTCAGCCCGCCTGGGTGGCCGCGTAGCCGCATGGGCGCGGCGAGGCCCGCCCTGCGGGCTCAGCCGCGGTGTCCCACGCGGTAGGGTGCGAACAGCGCGTCCAGCGGGTCGTCTGCGTCGCGCAGCAGCGTGGCGGCGCGCGTGAACTCCTTGTGCAGCACCGCGCGCGTCTGGCGGTCCACGGTGCGCCCCAGGTCGTGGGACAGCTCAAAGGGGTCCTCGATGCACACCTGGCGGGGGTAGGGGGCATGCCAGGGCGGGGGGGTTTTGCTGGCCCGGTGTGCATGTTTCTGAGCGGGAGCCGTCGGTGGCGCGCTGACCGGAGAACCGTCGCCACCCACCCACCCACCCTGCACCCCACCCCGCCCCACCAGGTGGCGCTCGTTGCCGATGCGGCGCGTCCAGTCCTTGTCGTCCTTGTGCAGGCAGGCGCCCAGGCGGATGGACACCACGTCGCTGCTGTAATTGTGCCGCCACGCCCAGTACTCGAAGAAGGCCCAGACCAGCTCCGCCAGGGTCTCGCTGTTGGCGCCGCCAAAGCCGCGCAGCGACTCCACCTGCGGGGCGGCACGGGAGAGGGTGAGGGCGAGCGTGGGGCGGGGGTGAGCGGGCACCAGTGGGGAGGGGCCAGGCAGTGCAGCGCGGGGTGAGTGGCTGGGCCGGGCAGAAGCTGTGCAGAGGGCCATTCATGTGCAATGACGCGCAGCGCGGGCCTCCACGACGGCTCGGCAGCGGGGGTGCCTGCATGCGGCGCTCACGTCGTCGCAGAACTCGCAGGCCCACAGCCCCACGGTGCGCCGGAAGGTGGCGGGCAGCTGCTGCAGCACCGGCAGCACCGGCACGGGCCGCGTCTGGAGCAGGTGGATGCACATCAGCACGTAGCAGTAGGAGGAGAGGGTGCCTGCGGGGCCGGGCCAGTGAACGGGGGTGGCGGGTCAGCGCGTGCGATGCATGAGCACCGCGCGTGCTGCGCCCAAAGTGGCCACGCGCGCCCGTGTGCCACACATGTAACGTACGCTGCAGCTCATGCGCTGCGATGCGCACGCCAACCGGTGTGCGCGATGCGACCAGGCAGGGCGCAGGGCGCAGGATGGCAGCACGGCAGGCTGGCGGCTGGGCGGGCAGGGCGCGCCGCGCACCGCGGTAGGGGTCGTTCACCGCCCGCTGCTTGGCCCAGTGCTTGACGAGCGCCACCAGCGGGGCCAGGCGCGGGTCGATGGCGCAGTAGTCGGCCAGCAGCTTGGTGTTGACGCAGGCCAGCGTGTTGTTGACCGTCACATCCACCTGCGGGGTGGGGGGCGGGGCCGGCCAGGTGTTTGCAGCGCCAGCATGCCGCCCGCACAGTGCACCCACCGCAAGAAGGATGCCGGCCGAGGCTGCGCACAGCTGGCAAGTGCAGGTGGTAACGGCGGTGCAGAGGAAGCTGCCGTCCGTGCCTTGCATGACGCCGCCGCGCCCTGCGTTCAGCAGCACGCTCGCCAGGACCCAGGGCCCACCCGCATTCTCACTCCCACCCACCCACCCACCCCACCCCCACCTTGGTCCCCGTGCGCGGCACCACAAACTTGACCACCGGCACCCGCGCCTTTGGCAGCGTCAGCACCTCTGCCATGCCGGCAGCCTCCATCAGCTTGCCCACAGCCACAGCCACCTCGCCCTTGGCAGCCTGGCAGGGGTCAGGCGGGCAGGCAGGCCGAGGTGGGTTGGCGACACGACAGGGCAGCCTAAAGGCGAGCAACCTGCCACTCCCACCTCGCTCATGGGGCGTGGCCTGACTGCATGGGCAGCGCACCAGTGGGCTGGCACGTCCTGGGCCCCCAACACCGGCCCTGCTGCGCTGATATGCGTTGCGCACCCCTCGCCCTTGACAGAAAGGGCATGCAGCACGCCCTTTCCTTCCCACATGGCATGCCCCGCCCGCAACACACACCCCGCCCCCACCACCACACAAACCACCAGCCCACCCCACCCCCCTGCCCCACCTGGTCCTCCCCCGCCACATCCTCCAGCTCCAGGCAGACGTCGATGTCGTTGTTGTGCCGCACGCTGAGCCCGTTGGCCACGCTGCCAAACAGGTGCACCCGCGCCCCCGGGAACCGTGCCTGCAGCAGCGAGCGCACCGCCTCAAAGGCCTGCACCTGCGTGGCGCGCTCCTCTGCATGGCGCATGGTCGGGGGGGGGGCGGGCAGCAGATGGCTTCAGCAGGGTCTGGCTGCAGCCCTTCCGTGAGAGGCAGTAAAGGTGCACTCTGGCCTGCGCCACCGCAGCGGCTGTGCGCTGCCATGCCAGCGTTCGCGACCTGCAGGGTGCGCTGGGTGCCCATGCTGCCTGGGTGGTGCAACCTGGGGCCACTGCCCCTGCCTGCCCAGCTGCCAGCGCGCACCTGGGGTGGGCATGAGCGAGTCTGCCAGCTGGCGCAGCGCAGCGTCCAGCTCGCGCATGTCGGCCTTGGGCTGCCGCCCATCGTGCTGGCGGTCCATCACGTCAACCCACCTGGACGGGGGCTAGGGGCGCAACGGGCACGAGCCAGCGTGGGCGGCAAGCGGAGCAGCAGAATATTATCGGTGGGCAGGAGGGAGGCGGCACTTGTTCAAGCAACAGCTGGGACGCACCGAACCAAACATGAGTGCGTTTGCGAGCCCCTTGGATGGCCCATTACGCCCTCCCCCTGCCTGCGTGCTGCCCTCCTCACCCACCTGTTCTCCCTCCCTGGCACGGGCTTGAGCATGTGCTGCGTGCCAGGCTTGCGGGTGAGGGCGCCTGCTGGACGCGTAAGCGCCGGCCCGCCTCCCACATCGCCCAGGCTGCTTGCCAGCTGCAGCGCGCCCTGCGGCAGCGGCGGCGGCGAGGTGGAGGCAGCACCCGCCCGCAGCAGGCCCCCGATCAGGCCAGCCTGCCCGCTCTGCAAATGCGGCGAGACGCGCTGCTGCTGCAGGCTTGCTGCCTGCGCCCGTGGCGACAGCGGCAAGAGGGGCAGCTCGCTGGATGCGGGCTGGTGGCGGTCGTGCTGCTGCTGCTGCTGATGATGATGATGATGGACTCCTGTGAGCTGCGACTGCCGCTGTTGCTGTTGCTGCTGCTGTGGCGCCAGCTGCTGCATGGCTGGCAAGCCGGCAAACAGGCCGGTGGGACCGCCAGGCCAACCACCCGCCTGCCCGCCCGTGGGCGGTGGGAGCGGCGGCTGCGGCTGGGGCGGCGGCGGCAGGCCGTGCGGCTGCAGCAGCGCCGTCAGCGGCGAGTAGGGCACAACAGGAGGGCGAGGGCCGGCATGCTGGGGCTGCGGGGCTCCCAGGTAGTGCGCCTGCTGGCCCTGCTGTGCCTGCTGCGCTTGCAGGTGCGAAGGCAGCAGCTGGCCTTGTAACGGCGGGCCTGCTGGGTAGCCAGCCCCTGAATGCGGTGGCAGCAGGCCTGGGTGCGCCTGTTGCGCAGCCTGCCCTGGGGGCGGCGGCGGCATGCCAAAGGGCCCGTGCAGGCCTGGGTGCTGTGGCGGTGGCAGGGGCTGCTGAGGCCCCAGGTGCAGCGGTGGCTGATAGGGCAAGCGCTGCTGGTGCTGCTGCTGGTGCTGCTGGTGCTGCTGCTGGTGCTGCTGTGACAACAACTGGGCTTGCTGCGGCATAATGCCTGGTGGAGCTGACATGCCTGAAAGTGGCAGACTTGAAAGCTGCGGATGCTGCATGGGCTGCAGCGAGGGAACTTGCGACCTTGGCTGGGCATGCTGACCGTCCTGCCCTGGTGGGTGCATGCCGCCTGCATGCTGCTGCTGCTGCTGAGGAGGAGGCCCTGGCCAGGCAGTCCCCTGCGGGAGGCTGCCCCACAGGCTGCCGCCAGCGGCGGCGCTGCTGGGGGGCCCTTGCCCTCCACTTCCAGGCTGGCTGGACCAAATGCTGCCCCCCGCGCCAAACAGCGAGCTCACAGCCTGCCCCGGCTGCTGCAGGAAGCCTGGGGGCGGGCCTCCTGCAGGCGGTTGCACCGCTGCCGCCGCTGCTGCCAGGCGGCCGTCCAGCCCGTCTGCCTCGATCGCCCCGGCCTGCTTGCCGTTTCCGCCCTGCAGGAGCTTCAGCAGGGCCGCCCCTTGCAGAGAGCCGTCGGCCAGGCCGCCTTTCTGCGCTGCCAAGCTTAGCGACTGCATGGATTGCAGCAGGTCGGCTTGCCCGCCTGCCGTCATTATGCGAGAGGCCAGCAGAGTCGGCTGAGAGGCCAGCAGACTCCTCTAAAGTGTGATCGCAAAGCGTCACCCTCACGAGGAGCCTAGCGGACGCCCTAGGGTTCCTGCGACATCGGCCCTCTGATTGCGAGGGAGCGGCAAGCTATTTTCGCCGAACAATGCGACAGTCCAGCTCTTGATGTGCCTGCTCTGCTCGCCCAGCGGTATCCTCCCTTATTTACGACCTCCTCCTCTTTATTCTTTGCCCGCTAGACAAATGCTCGACTTGAACAGCCAGCAGTGAAGGCACTCGCAGAGACTGGCGCGCGCCCTCAGCCTCCAGCCCTTCTCGGGCGCCGGCTGCCGCGATGTGGGCCTTTTACATAACGGCCATGGTGGCCTGCACCATCGCCGTGGCCTACCTGTGAGTGGCGCCCGGAGCGCGGCGCGTCGGTTAGAGCGCAGCCGAGAGACATCCTGCTCTCGCCTGCTGGTCGCGGCGGGGCCCACGACATCAGGCCGCTGCTGCAACGCTGCCATACGGGTGCCTGTGTTCCGCACCGCCACCCGCCGCCGCTGCCGCCGCTTGCCTGCCCTGCAGCCTACGCAAAATGGCTGCACCAAAGGTCACACCCGTCGTGCTGTTGACCACCTTTGTGGGCTGGTTGACAGCGCTGTCGGTAGTGGCGCTAGTCCCCATTGATGTGTACAGCTCGCTGGCGCACGACGACCCGGGCCCGCTGGCCATCCTGTGGAGCATCTCGTACTGGTGCGTCCGGGATGCACGAGGCGAGCGCACAGCAGTCAGTGGGGGGACATGGCAGACGCAAGGCCTATGAAGAACTTGGCTGGGGCCCAGCTGTAGCTGCAGGGCGTCCTTGCAGCTCCCGGTGCACAGGCCAGTTACCCAGGTGCCAGCCGCCGCTGCCGCTGCAGGTCGACCCAGGTGCTGACATGGGCGGTGATCCCGGTGCTGCAAGGCTACGCCATCTCCGGCGCGTTCAGCGTGCTGGGCCGGCTGGCCAGCTCGCTCAAGCGGCTCTGGGTGTTCTACCTGATCATCGGCGCGCTGGTGGCGGTGGGCGTGGTGGGCCTGCTGGCCGCCGGCAAGCTGAAGCTGGACACGCTGCCGGCGCTCGTGTTCACGCTGTCCAACACCTATGGTGAGCGCGGGCACGGGTGGGGGGCCACACCTCCAGGCTAAACGACCAGGGCTTTCAAGAGCAGGCTGCCTGCCGGGCTGCAGCCGCGCTGCGCGACGCGGCCGCAGCTGCATCCTTGCTTGGCGCGGCACGACGGCAACTCGGCTGGCACCCGGCGAAAGGGCACGGCTTGCCCGCAGGCTGCTGCGCGCTGCAGCTCAAGGCAAGTGCAGGCTGTGTGTGCTGCAGCGCGCCGCTGCCCACTGCCTCTCAGCCGTGCCTACCCCTGCCGCCCCCCGCGCCAGGTCTGGTGGTGATCATCGCGCTGCTGGGGTACGGCCTGGTGGAGATCCCGCGCATCTTCTGGCGCCGCTCCTTCCCGGAGAGCCGCCTCAAGTGGCACTACCACCGCGTGGGGCGCGCCGCCGACAAGCTGACCGACAGCAGCGACGAGCTGGAGCGGGTGCTGGCCATTGTGCTGGCCACCAGCCAGCAGATCCCGCGCGGGGACGCCCAGCTGCGGCACTACATGGACCTCATCATCAAGTGGGCAGGGGGGGGCCCGGGCAGGCCTGCAGGGACCGGTGTGGTAGCGCACCAGGCTGCTGCTGCTGCAGGGCGGTGCGGGCAGGGAGGGGCGCTGCCAAGAGCCGGCTGTCCCGGGCGGCCCTTGGCCCACCGCTTGGCTTCTCAGGTGGCTGGCTGGTGGGCCCAACTGGCAGCAGATCCTGTTGTGCGGACGGAAACTGCATCCGTGTGGCCATCTGCCCACCACTGCCCACCGCCCCGCCTGCCGCGCCTGCCAGGTATGCCGACGGCTACTCCCCGGTGCGCCTGGATGCCCTGGCCCGCTCAAAGGTGTCCATCGACCGGCTGGAGGAGAGCGACCTCGACTACGCCACGTCGGTGGCCTCGCTGTCGCGCCTGCGCGGCCGCCTCAAGCTGGCCGTCGCCAACTTTGTGGGGTGCTGCGGCGAGTACGTCAACTACGTGAAGAAGGTGGGGCGCGGTGGGGGGCTGGCGGGGCTGTGAGGTGGCGGGGCTTCCCGGGTGGGCTGAAATGCGGGGAAAAGGGGTGCACGCTGGCAGAGGGGAGGTGGCCCGAATGAGCGGGTCGTGCCAAGCGTGCTTGTTGGCCGCTACCGGCTTCTGACTCTGTGCTGTGCTCAGGCTGGCAGCAGCGCATGCTGATGCGGGGCCCCTCCCGCCCAACCTGCAGGCCATCGACCTCGAGGCGGTGTGCAAGGCGCGGCAGCACGGCGTGACTGTCCTGCCCAGCGGCAAGAAGGGCTGGTGGCCAGAGGCGCGGTGGCGCTACAAGTGCAGCGTGCGGCCCTGGGTGCTGCGGCTTGCGGCGGCCGTGGCGGGCGGCGCCAGCGCGGTCATCGTGTGGAGCGAGGCCACCATCGGCAGCGGGCGCAGCCCCGACCTGTCGCCGCTGTCGCTCATGCTGCGCAGCGTGGCGGCCAAGGGCGAGTTTGGCGAGCAGCTGCTGGTGGCGCTGCCGCTGGCCTACATGTGCGCATGCGCCTACTTCTCGCTGCTGCGCCTGGGAGGCTTCTCCTTCTACCACGTGGTGAGGGCCCGGGCCGGGGTGGGGCAGGCCCGTGCCCCCCCTCGGGTTGCAGACCAGCTCGCAGCCTCGGCAGCCCACGCCTGCTCTTTGCCTCACGCCTGCCTCCCCTGACATGCGGTTTGTCCCCTTCCCACCCGTCCTGTGTGCTGCTCTTGCTTTGAGCAGGTGACGGGCGGCACCTGGGCCTACTCCCTGCTCTTCAGCAGCTCGCAAATGGCCCGCTTTGCCGCGCCCATCTGCTTCAACTTCCTGCACGTGATCCGCATGAACGACCTCAACACCGGCGACCAGGCAAGTGTGGAGCACGAGGGGGAGGGGGGGCGTGCGCAGGCTGGCGGTCAGGCACCGAGCCGGCGGCGCGGATGCCAGGGCGGGGCGGCGAGCCACGCTGCCACGCTGGCGGGGGCCATGCCGGAGTGGCGCCCCGCCCACCCCGCCTGCCCCCCTCCCGGCCCCGCAGAAGATGGTGTTCTTCCAGAAGGCGGGCGCCATGAACAGCGACGTGCCCATCCTGGGGCAGGACTTCAACACCTGGTTCCCCCTCACCATGGTGGTCTACGTGGCGCTGCTCAGCCTCAACTGGTGGGAGCGCTGCTGCTCCAAGATCTTCATCGCCAACCGCTTCCGCTTCGAGGCGGTGAGCGGGCGGGGGTCTCGGCACGGGGCCGGCCTGCAAGCGTGGCACTTGTCAAGGGTGGGGTTCAGCGAGTGTGCTGGGCGCTGTCTGGTGGCGACCAGTGAGCATGCAGCTGACAAGAGGGCAGCAGGCAGGCACGCATGCACACATGCAGCTGCAAGGAGCACAGCACCAAGCAGGGGGCAGGGAAGGTGGGACGGCCGGGCTGCCTGCTGAGCACCAGCAGCACCATCATGGCCGGTCCTGCTGCCTCCTTAGGGTGGGGCACCAACAATGTTGGCTCTGTCAACATGCGCACGTGCCGCTGCTCCCCACCCCATCCAATGCCGCTGCAGGAGCGGGCCGACGACGAGCACACGACTCGGGGCATGCGCCTAGTGCAGGCCGAGGTGGATGCCATCAGCAAGGGCTGGCCCCTGGGCGACGGCATCGGCCTGTTTGGGGTCGGCTCCAGCCGCAACGGCCTGCCCGGCTCCGGCGGCGCGAGCGGCAAGCAGCAGGGCCCGGCGCTGGAATCCAGCGTGGAGCTGAACGCCAGCAGCGCCGCCCTGAGTGCGCCGCAGCCGGCGTCGGCCACCCGGCGGCAGCCCCTATTTGGGGGCGCCAGCGGCGACGCCGCGGCAGGCGGCAGCGCCTCGAGCCACGCGGCGGCCATGCGAGGAAAGTACGGCCGCAGCGGCGGCAGCAGCTCATCAGCACCAGCAGCACCGGCAGCAGCAGCAGCAGCAACGGGAGGGGGCGCCCCCGGTGCGGGGCCCAGCAGCCGGGCGCGGCGGCTGGACGACGACCTGGACGACGGCGGCATGGTGGACGCGCTGTTTGCCTCGGCGGAGAGCCGGCCTGCTCGGCACACGGGGGCGCAGCGGCTGCTGGACCAGCCGGCAGACTCGTCATCCTCCTCCTATGCCATGCCCTTCAGCTGGAAGCGGGGCCGGTAGGCGGCCCTTGCCTGCCGCAGCGACGCTCCCATTCGCAGCAAGCTGTGGGATCATTCCCCTGTAGTCAGCTAGCAGCTGTAGCTCCAACCTGATGTATGCGACCGAATTAGCAAACTGGCGTATTGATGTACAACAGATGCCATGATTGGCAGCAACAAAGTGTTGATTTCTAGGTCAGGCGTTTGGGGCGGGAGGGCTAACAGAGCGGGAAGGCAAAGCATTCGCAACCAAACAGTTGGCCCTAAAAAGCGCTGCTCCGCTACAGAGGCAAAAAAAGCTCTGTCATTGGCTGCTGGAAGGCTTGGCACTCCCGGCGCGGCGGCGCAGGGCACGAGCCAGAAGCCCGCTGCTGTCCCCAGGATCGCTTCCCATTGCGCTGTCAGCTGGCCTCTGGCCCCCGGCTGCTGGCTTGTGCCTGTACAGCTGCTCTGCCTCCAGTCTTCCCGCCCTGCCCAGGCTGCTGCCGCTGGTCGCTCCTCCCAGCAGCGGATCGTGCCAACGCTCTGCTGCCGCCTTCCTGCTGCTCTGCCCTGCTGCACCGGCCTGGACGCCCAGCGGGCCGTGCGGCGAGGGCGGCTCGCCCTCGTCGTCAGACAGCTCACGCAGCAGGCTGCTGCTGGCCTCGCTGACGCCGCTCACGCTGCTCACCTCCGCCTCCTCCGACGCCCGCCA
>KQ481983.1:3233039-3245015 GCA_001430745.1 Auxenochlorella pyrenoidosa
TGCCCAGCTCATCAGCCGCCCCCTCTGCCGCCTCGCCGCCGCCGGCGCCAAAGCCGGTGAGTGCCAGCAGCACCAGCAGCACCGCCGCCGCCGCGGTGCCGCCAAACATCGCGGCCGCCGCTCCGGCGCCCAGCAGCGGCAGCAGCAGGCCGCCGGGGCGCACCAGGTAGACGGCACGGCGCACCAGGCCCAGGCGCAGCTGCACCTTGAGCGTGGCCGACATCACCTCCGGCTCGCAGCCGGGGCTGCGCGCCTGCGTGGCGCACGCAGACAGGGCGCACCGCGTCTGCAGCGGGCCCAGCGGCAGCGCGAGGGGGTGTCGTGTCAGCGGGCGCAGCGCTGGGCTGCCAGGGCCGAGCAACTGGTCGGGGCTGTGTAGGCGTGCAGTAGGCTGGGGTCCTCATCCGCATCGCTAGCACCCAAGTCGCAGGCATGCAGGCAGCAGCGCCGTGCCACGCCGCGCTCGCCCCTCGACCCCCTGCCCCCACCTTGATGGCGACGCGGGCCGCCATGAAGGGCACAGCCGCCTTCTCACGGTAGTTTTGGAACAGCGGCACGCGCACCAGCCGCGTGTCGCTGGCCAGGCCCACCCAGCGCAGCGGCGCCGTGCACATGGAGCTGCAGGCGGAGGGTCACGAGGGGCGGGGGGAGAGGGCATGAGGGGAGCGCAGCCAGCTCTGGGAGCGGAGTGAGGGAGGGCTGATGGCGTGTGGGGGTGGAGCGCACAGCGCTGCACGCGCGCACAGCAGTTCAACGCTCTGAGAGCGTGCCTGTGCTGCCTCCTAAGCCCCTGCCTGGCACGCCAGGGCTGCCCGGCAGAGGGGGCGGTGCATCCACTGGGACTCACCGTAGGCTCCACCACTCGGTGCGCAGCTCCACCACCCGGCTGGCCTTGGCAGCCACCCGCCCATCCAGGCTGGTCAGCTCGGCCACCACCTGGGCCAGGCCCTGGCTGCCGCCCCGCGGCACCAGCAGCTCGGCCCACACGTCCACCGCCTGCTGCGGCGCCAAGAACCTGCACGCACGCGGGGCCAGGCCATGCATACTGACCACTGCCCGACAGCGGCGACAAGGGCCGGGCAGGCACGCTTTGTACTGCGGCAAAGCTTATCGTGTGCATGCACATGCTTTGGGCTGCACGGGCCAGGTAGTGGCGATGGGGGCGGGGGTGAGATGCTACCCTGGCGAAAGCACTCGCGAGCAGGGGCAGCAGGCACACCTGGCTTCGCCCGACGCAGCTGCCGGCGGCAGCCCGTCTGTCAGCTGTGCCTCTGGCAGGAACAGCGCCTGGCCCGCCAGGTCGGGCTGCCCAAAGTCGAGGGACAGGGGGCGGGAGAAGGTGTCGCTGGCGGGCACCAGGCTGGCGGTGACGGCCAGGAACAGCAGCAGCGCCAGCCCGCCTGCCGCCACGGCGCCCGCTGCTGCTGTCCCTGCCGCCAGGGTGAGGCTGCGCACGAGGGAGAACCACTGGCAGGCCGCCGACCAGGCCCAGGCGAGGGGCGAGGCAGACGAGGAGGCCGGCGGCGCAGTGCTTCCCTGCACAGGTGGAGCAGATTGCTGTGCCCCTTGCGTTAGCAACATTGCATCCCTGCACGGTTCACCAAATGAACAGGGCCACGCAGGAGCAGCCCTTGGGCTGGAGGGGCGAGACCTGCATGTCACCGGCAGGCGGCGGCAGTGCAGGGAGCTCACGGCCAGCTTGCGCTGCAACCACCTTGTCCCGCGCCTCAACCCACCAGAGTGTGCAGCTCCGAGGCGCCGGCGTCCTGCCACACCGACTCGGACGGGGGTGCCTGGAAGTGTTGCGTGCTGCTAGTGCTCATCCTGCCGCACCCAGCCTCCTCCCAGCAGCGATCCCCAGCGACAGGGACACCTTGGACACGCAGGCCACGCGGAGCGGTCGACCCGATCAGAGAAGGGCTCTGTTGCCTGCTCAGTGAGGTTCAGTCTGTGAAGCAAGTCACCACCAATTGATGCACGACTGAAGCGTTGCAGTTAGCTTTTAACCTAGCTACGAGCTGCAGCACGCAGCGCAGCACGTAGCACGCGAAGCAGCATTTCAGCGAGGGGCAGGAGGCAGCAGTGGCAGGCAGAAGAGTAACGAGTGAATTCAAAGGGACAAATCCAAGAGGTCAGCAGCATACAGAGTCAGCGCAATGTGCAGGAGCTAGCAGAGTGGAGCTTGCGGCTGGAGGGCTGCAGACAGAGCAGGGTGCTGAATGCACGCTGCAGCGTTTCAGCCGCCCGTTAGCCCGCGGAGCATCCTTGGCCACTGCGGGAGTCACCAGGCCGGTTACTTCAAGAAATTGTACAGGTACAGTCCTGCAGAAAAGGGTGAAACGGCATGCCAGCGTGAATGGTGAGCCAGGGCAGCTCCCTGTGGCATTGTCAAGGGCTGCTGTGAGGCACCGAAATGTCTGCTCTGCACAAGCGCAGCCAGCCCACGCCACGCACCTATTGCCAGCAGCACGCAGATGAGCACCACATCCACCACAAAGTTGCGTGTCGACCGCATCTGCAGCACAGGCACGCAGGAGTGTGGGCGCAGCAGGGGTGGGGTGGGGTGGGGGGAACCTTTCTGGCATGCCGGCAGCAGGACCCTTGGCGGCCAGCCAAGCCCCCAACAGCTGTCCCGTCCCCTGTCCCTCCAGCAGAAGGCTTGCTGGCATGGTGCACATTATCAGCATGCTGCACTGCGCTCAGGCCACCACCAGGGGCCACCCCCCACCCCAGCTGTCAGCAGGTTGCCAGCCAGGCGGCCCACCTTGGTGACTAAGCCCTTGAGCCGCATGTTGTTGGTCTGCAGCTCCTTGGTGACCTTGTCCATCTTGTCGTCCACCTGCCAGGGAAAGAGGGGGGGTGGGTTGGGGCTAGTGTTTGGGGTGGGTGAGGTGGGTGGGTTGGGGGGGGGGGGGGGGGCATGCTCTCACGCCCAGCGCGTTGGCTTGCGTGTGAAGCCAGAGGAGAGCTGCCCCCTGGCCCCAGGTCGCCTGCCGGGTCGCCCGCCGGGTCGCCCGCAGCCGCCAGCGTGGACCGCCCCCGGCGTGCCATGACGCGCGCCCACCTCGTTGATGAGGATGTCGTGCCGCTGCAGCTCATCGTTCATGGCCGCGCCAATCTCCTTGAGGTGCCCCAGCCCCGTCTCAATGCTCTCCAGCTGCTGGTCCTGCCGCGCCTTGGCCTCGTCCCACTCCTGCACGCAGCCAGGCGCCAACCGGCTCAGCCCAAGTTGCGGGCCACAGCAGAGCCGGGGCATTGAGCACAGGTTTGCACAAGCTCCTCCTCACTGCAGGCAACGCTGCGCTAGAGGATGTGCACAATGCGCCCGACTGCCTCGAGACCGCTCCAAACCACGGCCTGCTGCCTGCCCCCAGATCCGCCCCGCCACTCGCCTGCTGGAAGGCGCGCGTCTCGTCAGTGTGCTTATAATAGTCGGTGCTGGTGTAGCGGCCGTCCATCTCGGTGGCGTCGATCGTCACCTCGCCGCCGCCCCGCGCAGGGCTGCCGTTGGTGAAGGGCTGCGGGTGACGAGCAGTGCAAGTGAGGCAACGGGCGAAGTTGGGCTGCTGCTGCACAAGAACGACATCTGCTAAGGTTGGCATTCAGCTCATCCATGCGTTGCAACATCCCAATGCACCCCCAGATGGCATGCAGCACACAGGGGGTGCAGCCGCTGCGCTGTGCTCACCCGCTGCGGTTTGCGCGCCGAGTGCACGCCATCAGATATCCCCTCAACCGACTGCCGCAGCTCGTCGACCTGCCGGGCAGCAGCAGAGCGTGCGCCATGCCGGCGAGTCAAGCAAACCCGTCGACAGCCTTGCAGTGCAACATGCGGCGGCGCGGCCTTCAGCGCGGTTTTGGCAGTGGGCACAACCACAGAGCACGCATGAAGTGCCTGCGCCTGCATCCTGCGGCGTGGGCATGGCGCGGGCGCAGCAGCGGCCCCGCACCTGGGCCAGCCGCGCCTGGATCTTCTCTGGCGTGAGCCCCTTGCCCTTCTTGGCCATCTTCTCCAGCAGCGGGATGGCCTGCTCCAGCAGCGTGGCCTTGGTCTTGCGCAGCTCCGCGTTCAGCGCCGCCTTGAGCGCGCGGTTCTTCTCCGCCGCAATCTCGTCCGACCGCTGCAAAGCAGGCGGGTCGAGGTCTGGATGATTGAGCAGGCACAAGGCAGGCCTGCTTGCAGCAGCGCACCCAGGCACAAAAGGGGCACGAGCAAGCCCAGGGAGGCGGCGTGGATTGGAATTGGATGCGCGATGCACACACCAGTTGCTGCCGGCACCCAGTGCAGAAGCAGCAAGACCATGGGCATCGAGTTGGTGGGCACCTGCCCGCAAAGCCACATTGCGCGGCTGTACATTTGCTTCCCCAGCCAAGACCACGCAAACAGCCAGGCTGCAGGGGCTAGTCCTGCCAGTCTTTGACCCACCAACTGCAGGTCCTGGACTTTGTCTGCCACCATGTTCAGCTCATCCTGGAAGGGGTCGTCCGTCTTCTCACGAACCACCGCGTTGGAGTCATACTTCTCATACCTGCAGTCGCGCAGCCACATGGATATAAGCACAGCAGAAAGGGCTTTTGTGGCAGCCAAAAGCAGGAGCAACACCAAACCACCGCCCGCCGCCAGCGGACCGCGGCGCTGCTCACTTCTTGTAGATGGCTTGGCTGCGCTGCACCACATCCACGACGTTCATCTTGGCGAGGCCTCGGCGCCGCTACAGCGCACGCGAGTTGCTGTTTGCGCCCCGGGCCCCGAGCGGGCTGGGCGTCCTGCCGGTCCCTCGAGCCTGCCCTACACAGACGAAAGGGTGCCTGGGACCTGCAGCTCGCGCTGCCAAAGCCCTCCAGGGGCGGCTTGCGACTCGCCGCGCTCAGGGCGCGCGCTGACCGGGCTGCGAGCGAGCCTGCAGATCGGTGCGACGATCGCCACGCGTCCGCAGAGCCACAGCCTTGAGAGTGAGAGAGAGAAGGTCGTGCTGCCTGTGCTGAGGGCGCGGCATTGCGGGAGGTGCCATCGCCCATGCATTGTGGCCCGGCATATTAAGCGTGTATCTGTGCGTCATCCGTCATCATGTCGACCATCGCAGCGGCCTGCAGAGCTGCTGGCCTGGCGGCAGCCTGCACAGCAGTGCCCAGCCGGCAGTCCGTGGCGGCCACCAGCAGCAACAATAGCCGATGCAGCTCGCGGCGGCGTTGTCAAGCAGCATGCAGGCGTGCAGCGTGGGCTCCACCGCCTCGGCGCCTATCCTGCCAGGCAGCTGCCGAGGAGGCGGCTCCAGAGCCTGAGGAGGAGGAGGACGAGGATCGGGAGCCGACCTGGGACGAGAAGGTCGAGGCGCTGGCCCAGGAGGAGGACGACCTGCGGGAGCAGAGCGGGTGCGGAGCCAGGGGGCTGCGGTTGAACACCCTGCTTACAATGCAGTGCTGCTGCTGATTCGTGGGCCTGCGAGCCTGAAACGCAATGTGCTGCCTGTGTGCGCTGCATATGATTGCCCCGTGTGTTCTGACAGCCTCGCCCACCCCCGCTGCCACCCTGCAGCGGCGTCCCCTACCTGCGCGTGTCGCAGCAGCGCGGCCTCAAGAGCTGGGAGCCCGGAAACCTGGAGCTCCGCACGCAGCAGGAGGAGCAGCAGCAGGCAGAGGGGGAGCAGCGAGAGCAGCAGGGCGCGGCGGCAGCCGGCGCGCCGCCGGCGACGTTTGAGGAGCTGCTGGCACAGCTGCCGGGGCTGCAGCGTGCGATGCGGGACACGGCGCAGGAGCGGTCGGGGCTCATCCAGGCGCCGGAGCGCGACCCCTGGACCCCTGACCAGCCCTTCCGCTACCCGCGGCTCGAGGAGCCGGTGCTGAGCGAGTGGGACCTGCGGGCCAAGATGGAGAAGAGGCGGCGGCAGCAGCTGGCGCGCGAGGGTGGGTGGCCTTCGCGCTCCGGGCGTGGCTCGGCCGCAGCTGACCGGGTCCTGCCCTGCACGCAGTGCTTGCAAGCAGCAGTTGCGGTGGAGCGGCCCAGCGGGCGCAGCCGGGCGCCCCCTGCGCTCACGCACTGCTGCCGCGCCCCCTGCGGCTCTCCAGGCCTGGCACATGGGCCTCTCCGAATGTTCCAGCCCGGTCTGCCTTGCTCGCCCTTCCCCGGCCCTGCAGCCTGGAACGCGCGGCGCGCCGAGGTGGGGCTCTACCCCTCGCTGGGCGCCGACTGGCGCAGCGACGTGCGCTGCCAGCAGACGGGCGACCCCACCGACCCCACGTACCGGGAGTGGACGCACAAGGAGATCTGGGACCTGATCACCCTCAACGGGCAGAACGCCGACCCGCGGGAGGTGGCGCTGTGGGTGCGCGACCCCGAGGAGATTGCGGGTGCGTGGTGGCGGGCGGCGCCGGCGCGCACGGGGGCTGCCATTGCCCGCGGGTGGCGGGGCAGCCGTGGCTCGAGCGCCACAGCAAGGGGCCATGTTGTGTGGTGGAAGCAGCAGCGTGTGACAGGGCATGCATGCGCCGCTGGGCAGACTGGTGGAGGAATCCCAGACTGCGGCCGGCTTACAATGCGGGTCGTGGAGCAGTGTGCTGCTCTGCTGCTTGCAGGCAGGCAGCCCCAAGCGTGCATGCCTCACCTCCCTGCCACCAGCGCTCCCAGGCGCTCGCTCTCGGCCCACCTCTGTCTCGACCACCCCATCAACAGTGCTTCCCACTCCTCTTGCCCCCCTCCCCCGCCCGCAGACGCCCCTGCCCAGGGCGGCAAGTACACCATGGACCCCGAGGAGTACTTTGAGTCGGTGGGGGCGCTCATCAATGAGGACGAGCTGGCGGCCATCGCGGGCAGCGCGGGCAGCGCTGACGGCGACGCCGACGGCGCCTCGCTGCTGGCGGCAGAGTTCAGCGACTTTGACGACGGGCTAGGCGACTACGACGCCGACTACGGTGCTGCCGCCGGCGGCGGCGACGACGACGACTTCTGAGCGCCCTGCGCTGCGCATGTGCGCACGCGCTGGCATGAGCAGTTTCCATGCGCCGCACCACGATGCAGCCGCGCTGATCCCGCGCTGGTCGCCCACGTGGCCGTGTAAGCTGCGGGGTGCATGTGCACAGAAGTGCGCCCAAGGCAGTCAGCATGCTGCACGATCGCGAGTTGGAGCAAGCACAGAGGGGCTGTGCCAGCCGTGAAGCAAGCCAGGGTGTAGTGCACGTCGCCTTCCAGTGGTCCACTGTTGTGCCAAGGTTTACAGAGTGTGACATAAGAGTGGAAGCTTGCTTTCAAAACCCGCGGTATGCCAGGTGGTTGCTTGCTTGCCATGAGTTCACAGGCGCAGGGCGAATCAGCAGCACATTCTCCACATCATGCGATATGACTTTTCAATGCTTGAGAGCAGGCAAGACAACAGAAGGCAGAGGCTGCTTACAGGCCCATGCCCGCAGTTTGCTGCACCTGCACGCAGGGCACGAACAGAGGGTGCCGATAGGCGCTCAGAGAGCAAGGGATGCAGCTCCTGCAACGCCCTGGGCAGCAGCGCACACATGCCGTCAACGCTGCAACAGGGCGCAGCAGGCACTGCACGACCATCCACTTAAGGGCCAGGCAGCCAGGGGCGCAACTCACCAGCTGGAGCGCCTGCAGCTCCTGCAGCAGCCGCTTCTCAGCAAAGGCTCGCATTAGTGGCTGGTTGGCGGGCAGGTTGACAGACAGCGCCACCGACTGCCGCACACGTTTGGCTGCAGAGGGGGGTATGTGCACAGCAGGGAAACATAAGACAAATCTTGTCAGGCACGCGGCGTGCAGCTGCGGCCGCACTTCCTGACCAGGCGATTGCGTATTTGGCGTGCCAAGCCAGGTTGTGCACAGCATTGGATTGCTGCTGCGCAGGCTGCGCACCAATCCGCTGCGCCATGCTGGTGAGGTCTTCGTCGGCGGCGCCTGGCCCGGGCAGCAGAGAGGTGGCCGCCGGGACGGGGTCCTGCACGAAATATGGAGTGCAAGACTTGAGAGCCAAGAATCTGACCAGTGGGCAACTGACCCAACTGAGTGGATTATCCATTTGCTGGACCAAAGTGTTGCAGCAATGGCGAAGGCAGCACCACGCAGTGCTTCACACTTACAGCCGCCGGCCGGCGGCAAGCGCACCAGTCGTGTGGGCGTTGCGAGGCACAGACTGGCCAGGCGGGGTGGCGCAGTCCCCACCCACGCAAATATCTGGCGCTGCAGAACTACAAGCTGGAAGAAGAGCTGCTGCTGTTCTTGATAAATTGCACTGAAGGTGTGCTGCACGAGGCCAGGCGACGGCGAGCCAGCCCCGCCGCCAGGGCCACTGGGAGTTGCCCGTTCTGCAGCGGCTGCTGCCATCTCGCTCTCACTGCGCGTCGCAGCCCTGTTGCTCAGTGCGAAGGGAAGAGACAGCGCGCCTACCCCTCTTTGCGGCAATTGATCGCTCGCGAGCTTTCCTTGAGCAAGTTGGACGAGGTGGCCGATCACACCAGTGCTGAAGAAACAATCAATGGACACAGCAGAGCTGCGGTGCCAGCAGTATTGCCGCTGTGCGCCGCTCCGCAATGAGGGGGGCAACAGCGCTCCTGCCCTCAAATGTGGGACCTTGCAGCCACCCCAGCTTGATGCACAAGCAGCTCTGATCCAATTGCATACATATTGTTGCGCAGCCACTGCAAACTTTCTGACGCCCTTGTACAACAGTGCATGGCCGCAGGGTGTGCGCACAGGCATACTGCTCCTGTGGTGCCTTCTCCCATCAGTGCTCTCCAACCTTGGGCTCACAAATCGATTAAACGATGTGGCTTGGTAATATGAGCAAGAAGCGGCATCAGGGAAGTTCTAGCTTAGCAGGGGGCTGATGGAGGGAGCAAGGGAACTGCCGGTGGGTCACGAATTGCAAGGTCAGACGTCACTCGGTTGCAATGTGGGGTTGATGGATTTGATGCGAAGTGCTGCGCGGCACGCGCTACCCCGCGTGGACGCCCGCCAGCGCCGCCAGGTTTGGCACCACGCAATGCGGCAGCTCATGCTGCTCCGCCGCCGCCAGCGCCGCCTCTGTCGTCACCCCCGTCAGCGGCAGCGCCGTCTTCAGGCCGCCCGCCCGGCCCAGCGCAATGTCGGTGTCCAGCCGGTCGCCCACGATGAGGGCCTGGTCGGGGCGCAGGCCGTACTGATCACACAGGAAGGGCAGCAGCCAGGGGCCGCCCTTGCCCACGTTGAAGGCCGGCCGGCCCGTCGCCGTCTCGATGGAGCGCACGATGCAGCCGGTGCCGGGCATCATCCTGCCGTTGCCTGCAAGGGCGGCCGCAGCCCGGCGGGCAGGTGCGTCGGCGCTGCAAACACATGGCGCAGTGCAAGCCTGTGCAGGCGAGCTGGCGGCAAACAGCCTGGTCGGGAGCTTGGCTGTCGATGCGCAGTGCATCTGCGAGCATCCCCTGCCTCACCCATGTTGTCAGCAGAGTCGAGGTTGGTTGCCACAAAGTGGCAGTCTGGCAGCTCGAGCAGCAGCGCGGACGCCAGGCACAGCTTGCCATAGCTGAACGTGGGGTCCCTGCAGACAGGGAAAGGCAGAAAGACACTTGCACCCCCATGCAACGTGACAGAAGTCAAGTCGCTGTTATGCCCAACACCTCCGTCACCAAGGCAGCAGTAGCAGGAGGGTAGCAAGGCGTCTGTTGACCACCGCACGCCGGCTGGGGGTGGCAATGCACAGGCACAGGTGCAACGATAGTGATTGCCAGCAGGTCGCTGCCGCCGGCTGCGCCTCACCAGCCCACCACCACCGCCCCGATCGCGGGGTCCAGCCGCAGGCCGCCAAACCCCTCTGCCGACCACGCCTGCTCCAACGCCGCCAGCTCGCCGCCGCTGCTGCCGCCGCCCGCGTCCGCATCGCTGCTGCCGTCGCTGCTGCTGCACAGCTGCTCCCAGGTGCAGTAGTCGATGCCCGCCTCCTCCATCTCGTGCGCCATGCCCGCTGTGCCCAGCACCAGCGCGCGCCGGTCAAAGCCGATGGAGGCCAGGTAGGCGGCGGCTGCGTACGAGGTGGGCACCACCTCCTCGGGGGCGGCCTGGATGCCCAGCGCCGCAAACTTGCGCAGGTACTGCCGCCGCGACTTGCTGCTGTTGTTGGTGAGGAAGAGCAGGCGCAGGCCGCGCTGGCGCAGGCGCTGCAGGGCCTGCACGGCAGGGAAGCTTGGCGGCGAGGGGAGGTGGCGGCGGCTGCACATTCTGGTGCAGACATACAAAGCAGGATGCAAAGCCGTCAGCATGTCCACATGACCCCCATGGCGTGCTCACCTCGATGGTACCAGGCAGCAGCTCCATGCCCCGCCAGAGCACGCCGTCACAGTCAAGTAGCACGGTGCTCACGCCCTCCCACAGCTGCTCCAGCTCCTTGCCATCAGCTGCTGTGAGGCGCTGCGCCAACGCAGGCTCGCCGCCTGCACAAGAAGCCGACGCGGCAAGCGGACACGGTCCCTGAGCAGGGAGCCTGTACCTCTGCTAGGTGGATGGCAGTTGGAGCAGCATGGACAATTTGTGCGGCACAGGGCTTCACCAGCAGCTGGGTGCTGCCACGGCGGCAAGAGCAAGGCGGCAGAGGGCGGCAGCGGCGACAGCAGGCCGGTGGCGGAGCTGAGCCTGCTGTGAGGGCGGCTCCCAATCAGCGCGATCGCCATCGCCTCACCTACTGCTCCAGCTTGCGCTGCCGGCGCTTGTGCTGCGCTCCTGACCGTCATCCTGTGCTGCCGGCGGCACGGGAGGGAAGCGTGGCAAATTGATGCGGAAGCGCAATGCATTCCGAGCACCTGACCTTTCAAATCCACGCAGGGAACTGGCCCATGCCCTGTTGCAAGTATGCAGACGTCTTGGCGCACTGCTGGCGGTTCTCACGTAGCACAGGTTTACTTCCCCACAGATGAGCTAGCCCCAGGCGTGCAGTGCATTACAGATGCTATTTGCCTGCACAGCTAGAGACTGAATAGCATTCACAGGAGTTGGACAAGAATCCATGCATGTCGGACACGCTTGCCCCTGTCATGCGAGGTGAGCCGTCAGCATATGCATCCTCTGCTCTTCGCCACTCATCAGACGGCAACCCTTGCAATTTGCTCCTGCTCATATCCCTGTGCAGCTGAAATCACTGGCCTGCATCTGCACTTGGCACTGCATCCAATACACCAGCTGAAATGTGGCCGAACAGGTCGACACAGAGCATGCAGCGCCCTGAACGCGTTATGTCCGGTTCCTCGCCACAGTACAGCAGCACACGCCCTGCTGCAGGGTCGCCCTGGCTGTTGCGCTATTGGTGTTTAAAGGCTCGATGTTCTGAGCCAAAATTCAACTTCTGGTCCAAAATACACAGGCTGCAAGCCAACCGTCTTAAGGGTTTGTACTAAAAAGAAAGAGAGAAGGCCAAAGCAACGGCAAGTCCCCGGCTGGCCGCAACCCAGCATAGCAGTTAGCAGAAGGGCACCCAGAGTTGCGTCATGTAAGGAAGGAAGGGAGTTACATACATCTAGGCTGCTGCGTAACACCCCCTCCACCTGTATCCCTATGAGTGGGCCAGCTGGGCAGCCTGCAGGTTGCCTCTGTCAAGGGTATTCGGTGCATGCGGGGCGGGGGCAGTTTGGTCCCCCCAGGTGGTAGCAAGTTTGGAGGGGCGCCGCCTATCTGCGAAAAGGGCTGCAGGTGACGCACAGCCCTGCAATGCAGCAGTCGCTGCAGTCGTCGTTGGAAGAGCACCTGCAGACGGGTGGGTCAGCATGAGCAGCCAGCCAGTGGGGCCCCGACCGGGGATGCAGAGAGGCAGCTGGACGAGCGGCCCCGCCGCCAACACGCCAAGGAGCCCGTTTAGCCCTATCAGCGCTCGTGCCGCCAACAGGCCAGGTGCAGGAGCCTGAGATGGGAGGACTCCGGTCCATGCAGCTGTTCATTGCCCCTTCTCTCAATCACCCCCCATCAACACGAGGTGCGCAGTTGGGGTGGGGTGGGGTGGGGTGGTGTGT
>KQ481983.1:3245869-3268704 GCA_001430745.1 Auxenochlorella pyrenoidosa
TGCGCGCACACACACATCAGCAAGCAGGACCTCCTGGCCTTGCAGCGACTCACTGGCCACAGTAGCCCCCACCGGTGCCGCCGGTCACGCAGTTGCCAGACTGGCACTGGCCGTCGCTGGTGCAGCCGGGAGCGCCGTTGGGCAGCTTTGGCAGGCAGAAGGCGCCGCCGATGAGGGGCTGCGAGAAGCAGGCCTGGTTGGACGCGCAGTTGCTGTCGGCGGAGCAGCGGGTGGGTATGGCGACCAGCTGGCCGTTGAGGTCAATCACCGTGCGGAAGGTCCGGGAGCCCCGGGGCATCTGCAGGGCATGGCACGGCAGGGCGCGGCGCGGTCGGGGCCTCGGAGGCCTGCAGAGCACCTGCGCTGCACATGGGCTAGGCGGCGTACCGCTTGCAGCACCGAGGCACGCTGCCTCACGGCAGCGGGGTTGTGTCTGGGGGATGGGGCTGGGCACTGCTGGGCAGGCACGCCTCACCGTCAGGTACACGCCCACCACAGCGCTAGAGGAGGCGCTGACGCCGGCGAGCTTGAGGAGGTTGGCGACCTGCGGCGGAGCAGGGGCACGGGAACAGCCGGGTGCAACCTGGTACGCAAGTCTGCGGTCCAAGCAGAAGGCCTCTGGTGGCGAGGTGTGGCAAGCCCGGACACCGGGCGGTTAGCCTGGGCAGTGGAGTCAGTGGGGGGCTGCCCTGCCCGCCCCCTCACCGCGCTGGGGATCTTGAAGCCGGCGCCGGCGCCGGCCCGCAGGCGCACGCCGCCGCCTGCCGGGCTGGCAAACACATCCATGGACAGACTGGCTGCAGCGAAGTTGCCCGACAGGAAGTCGTCCAGGATGCCGCCCACTGCCGGCACGGCCGAGATGAGCTTGTTGACGCTGACGGCGTTGGACAGGTGGATCCACACCTTGTCGTTCTGGACAGCGCATATGGCGGTCACGGTGCCCAGGCCCCTGCAGGCCAAGGGGGCAGCAAGGGCCGGCACCAAAGGGGCGTGCTGAAGCATCCCTGCTGCTGTGGACCTGGGGCAAAGCAGGCAAGAAGTGTGCACCCCGGCGCAGCAGCGGGACCATGGCCATCACACAGCAGCAGAGCAGGCATGCATGCATGCAGGCAGGCAGGCAGCTGTTCGTCTGCTTGCTGAATTGGCATCCCGTGCACCTGAGGTCGATGGTGACATCCCCCACGAGCACCAGCTTGGGGGCCACCGTCACTTTGATGAGCACCGTCACCGGGTTGGTGTACCTGACCATGACGTAGCCATCAGAGCTGCACATTGAACAACCGTGGCCATGCGCACTGCACTAAGAACTGCGAATACAACAGCACCCGGGCGCGGTGGATTAAAGTCGAGGCCCAACAAGGGCAGAAGGGCCACTGCGAGGCTTCCCAGGCGCCCAGTGCCCGGAAGGCCTGAGGCTCCGGCCCCATGCCATTGGATGCCATTGCACCTGAACCCGATCGCAATGTAGCTAGTTATGCCGAATGTCCCGCCAACGCCGCCCGCCACGTAGACATGCCCGGACAGGAAGGAAAGGCCCTGGTCCGTGCCTGCAGCAGTGGCCAGGCTTGGCAAGTGCAGGCCGCTCGGCCTGCAGCTAAGCAAGGCTGCACCTGAACATCTCCAGAACGGCTCTCCAGAGCCCTGGCCGCCACGCTGGTGGCGCAGCTCTGCCGTGGGCCTCACCTCGGGATGTCTGCCCAATGGTGGGCGTCCACACAGAGGATGTGGGGTCGGGCACCTTGAGGGTGCCCCTCTGCAAGGGCGGGCGGGGCGTGCAAGGTGCAGGCACATGGGCAGGCACGTGCGGGGCATGAGCGCCTCTGTGCCCACACTTGGTCCCTGCAGGTTGGCAGCTGGCCTGCGCTGTGAAGCACTGGGGGCATGCGCAGCACACCTTGGAGAAGCCAAACGCGTCCAGCTGCACGTCGACCTTGACGTACTGCCCCACCGGGAAGCTGATCTTCAGGAAGTTTATGCCTGCATGTGGTGGTGGTGGTGACGAGTGTGCAGGGGGATGCGGCGGGGGCGGCATGGTGGACTGCGGGCCCACAACCTTGATGCCGCGCATGGGCAGGGCTGCACTCGAGGGAGGCCGGCCTCATGCTGGGCAAGCGCGCCAGCCGTACCATCACCCTCTATCAACGCCAAGCTAACTGGTGCACAGCACTCGGATGCGGCGCGCATGGCCCGGCCTGCTGCGCTCTGCCAGCATGCTCTGGCCCACGACATGCAGTGCGTCGTGCATGTCACGCATCGTGCATGCTCTGTCGCGCAGCACTGGCACTTGCCCATGAGGACATCCACATCGGGGGAGCAGGGGTTGACAGCAATGCACAGGGCGGGGTCCAGCACGCCGTTGACCATCAGGCTCAGCGAGGACTTGAGGCCTGTGAACACAGCCTTCAGGTCGTCGGGCAGGCTGTTGAACAGCGGCGAGTTGAGGAACACAGACAGCCTGCAGGTGTGCCAAGAACAGAGCAGGTTAGCTGCAGCAAGGGTTGTGGCTTGTTGTGGGCCTCGTAACATGCACAGCGCAGCACCTTGGCAGCACTCCAAACAGGTAGGAGTTGGCCGGGTTGATGGGCGCCTTGCTGCAGGCGGCAAACATGCTGCCAAGGTTGGGATCGGATGCCAGGGCGATGGCCTGCAGGGTGGAGGGAGAGGTCTTCAGCCTTTCACCCCCTATGGAAGCACTTGAGGTGCAGTCTTAAGCCGGCAGTATGCTTGCAGCCACAGTTAACTTCTTGCTGTGTATGGCCGCACACGGTTGCCATGACGGGTGTTCTTCAACACTGACCGTGGAGCCATTCAGCACTGGCACGGTGCAGTTCACCAGCTCTGGTGGCAGCACAGTCTGCGCCCTGCGGACACAGCGCGGTTGTGGCGGTGGGGGTGTTCGCGTTGGGTGTTGGCAAGGCGGGGTGGCAAGCAGTGCACAGTGCAAGAGGGGCAGCCTGCATGTGGATGGTATGCGGTGACGCTGCTGCAAGTGCATCGTAGCTCACAGCGTGAAGAAGTCGTTGAAGGGGAGGCGGTACAGGAAGTTTGTGGATACTCTGGTGATGGGGTTGTTGAGCACAAACGCCGGCCTGGCAGGCCCGTTGAAGTAGTGGCTGAGCTGGGCCAGCGAGAACCCAGAGCCGATGCAGTTCAGGTTTCCAGCCCAGGGGCAGCTGCCGGCTGCATTACACGGCATGATGCAAGGTCCGCCATTCAGCTCAGGTGGTATGGCAGCTCTGGGCTCCAAGCACAGAACCGAGTACGCAGTGTCCCAGTACAGCATGTATGAGGCACATCCAGAGCGACAGCCCTTCCATCCACCCACTCACGCGTCGGGGGCACGCGTGTGCACAGGTTGCTTGCAAACCGAGGTGCATCGGCAGTAAAGATGGACTTCATGGTTGCAGCTGAAGGGCAAAAAGAGGTGGGTCCGTGCGTAAGGAAGGAGGTGACCGCTCATGCTGGTGCATTGAGTGTGGGCATGTTTAACGCGGTCACATGGCCATGTCAAGTGCAGCCGCAATGGCAGGCTGGAGGGGGAACACACGGCGTATGGGCCACAGGGGGGCAGCTGCCCACCCGAGAGTGCAGCGTTGTAGAAGCGAATGGGGCCCACAGAGCCCCGAATGGCGCCAGTCTTTGTCCTCCAGTTCAGCCCCACCACGAAGTCGGCAGTCCCTGCAGCCAGGCGTGTGTCAGACACACGAGTCGGCAGTTGACCTGTCAGGATGCAGTCGGCTGGCTGGGCAAAGTGCAAATGTCATCACATGCTTCTACCATGCCAGCACATTGCATGCCCGAGAGGGTGCTTGTTGATGGGGTTGCACGCTGTGATGGAGCAGAGCAAAGACCTGGCGTTGAGATTGCACTGGCACAGCTACGCTGGCATGTGGCATAAAGGACAGCTGCACATCAGGATGTCCTGCCGCCAGGCTCACCCAACGTGATTTGCTTCTGATTTGGCCAGCTGTCAACGACAGCGCCATTTTGGAAGTATGTGACCGTGGTCTTGCTGAGCGACACTGCAGGAGCCAGCGGCAAGGACGACAGGCCTTGCCAGCAGCACGGCAGCACGAAAGGCGGCCGTATCACGAAAAGCACACCGGAGTGAGCAGGAGCAAGCACCACGCTGTTGAATGAAAGCCAGGACGGCCGGCGTACCGCCGAGCATTGACCAGCAGCCGGGCTGCGCCTCTGGCAGGAATGGAATGTAAAGATGGGTGCTGGCAATATTGTCCACCTCTGAAAAATAGGTGCCCCGCCACCTGCACGGAAGCAGAGGCAGCAGGTAAGTGGGTCGCCCACGATCACCTCTTCTGGTACTGAACAGCTGACAGGGCAATGCCTGGAATGGCCACCCATTGGCACACTTCGCCTCTTGCACAAGTGTCTCACAAACTCGAGCACAAAGCTTTGAGGCTTTGCTGCGTTGAGCGCCAGTATCATGGACGCATGGCTCATGAGTGGCCTGCACGGAGAATGACCTACCACTCCCGCCGGCACTCACATGAGGCTGTTGAGGTAGTTGCTGGGGTTGCGGTTCAGGCCCATGATTGTGTTGTCAGCGGGCAGCCCCTTGCCCTCGTCTCGGTACCAAATGACCCCTGCGCTTGCAGCGTCAGCAGACCTGGGCTGGCGTGTGGTCAGGTGCGAAATGCGGGATATGCGCGTTGCTGGCACCGTGGTGTGGGAGTTTTGCGGGGCAGGCTGCGAGCTAGTGTGCCATGGCAGGCTCCGTGGCAAGCTCACCCGACCAGGGCAGCCCGGACCCAGGAAGGCTCAGGGTGGCGCGCCGGGCATAGGAGGTCGCGTTGCCAGAGAAGAAGAGCGTGCCGCCAAAGTCAGGGAGAGGCGTCACGCCCGTCAGCGTCTGCGGGCAGGGCACGGGTCACTTGCGCTGCCATGCTATGCACGCCGGGAGCAGTGCCTGCTTCTGCTGGTAGCGCAATCGTCAGGCTGGGAGAGGGCCTCTTCCAGGGGTAGCGCCAGCCCTGCTGGGACCGCGACGTCCTTCGGCAGCACATCCTGCCCCCGGACTGGGGCCGCCATGGGGCGCCTCCCATATCGGCCCTGCTGCGCTCGGACACCCACCCACTGCGCACCATGTGCCCCTGGGCATAGCTCGTGTCGATCCACAGGTTGGACTTGGCCAGATCCACAGACGCGGGGTCCAGCGACAGCACCAGGCTGCCATAGGCCACGCTGGGCCTGGGGGGCGGGGGCCAGGGCGGGCCACACAACGAGGCGAGATGCAGAGGCGGCTGGGCAGCAAAGCAAGCGAGGCAGGCTGCATACACAGAGCGTGGATGCCCAGAATGGCTCACACACACATGTACTGTTGATATCATGACCCCCGGCTGCTGTACGGGCCGTGCACTGCTTACTTGCAGAGGGCGCTGGCAAACCGTGCGCTGTCTCGCAAGAACAGCTGCCGCAACTCAGCCGCTGCAAGCAGTCAAAGGTGGCGGCGGCAGCGAGGTTGGTAGGCATCCCTACCTGCAGGCGGGGCGCAAGCGCGCACGAAGGCCGGCCAGAGAGGCATTCCAGCTGCTGCAGCTCACCAGTCAGGGTCTGGTTGTACATGTACACAGGTCCGACGCTGCCCACCATGGGGTTGATCTTGCCCCAGAAGTCCCATCCAATCACCAGGCTCTTGCGGCCTGCAGGGAGCAAAGGTGCACCACAACTGGGTGCAGTGGTGTAGCAGGCACTGGCAGGTGGCCGGCCTTGCGCATGCTGCTGCATGCCAAGCTGTGTCGTGCTCTGCTGCGCTGCTTCGATCCGCCGACTCACCCCAGGTGATCTTCTCCTGTGACTGGAAAGACTGCAGCAGATTGCCATTCCAGAAGTAGCTGATCTTGGTGTCGTTCTTGGCAACTGCGGGCAGCCCCCGGTGCAGGCACGGGGTTTCTTAGTTGTTGCACACAGAGAACTGCGGACGGTGATGCGGTAGCAGCAGCCCGCCGCTGGACAGGCTTTCCTCCAGCTCAGCCGGAATGGCGATGCTCTCCTGACGGCTAGCGCCCAGCGCATCTGCATTGGAATTAGACGAGGGCAACTGCAGCTCCGCATGCCCCCCCATCCCAACCTTGCATGAAAAAAAGCCAAGCTCGGTGGCAGCTGATCACAGTCGACCGCCCCGCTGCTGCCCTGCTGCCACCCTGCCTGTACACTGGACTCTGGAACCCCCACAAACCTGCAAGCATTTGCCAGCAGCCTGGCGCGGTGGAGGGAAGGGCGGGGCGGTACACCCGCGACGTTGCCTTCTTCTCCACCCACTGGTCAGTGCGCCACCTGGTCGAGGGTTGGGGAGTTGAGCAGCACGGGTGGGCAATGCCGTTGGCGCATCTTTGGACACAGGCTGCCAATGCAGCACCGGGCGGCTGCGTTGCTGGCTTTCCCACACTTGCATGAAGGAGTTTGCGCTGTTGGCCACGTCGTAGTTCAGGCTCATCAGGGCCGAGGGGCTGGCCAGCCCGGTGCTGTCGTCTCGGTACCAGAGCGCGCCTGCATGCGGAAAGCAGGCGGAGCCGGTGTCCTCGAGTGCTTGAATCCGCCAATGGAGGCCCAGCCCTGGCCTGCTAAGGCCTTCCCTGCCGAGCCCTGCTCTGCTGCCCTCCTTGCAGCTGCGCATGACTAGGCTGCCCAGCGGCACTGCTGCCGCTCCTGCCCCGTCCCATCCCTGCCCTGCACTCCAACAGCCTCCCTCTCCCCATCTGGCCCCCCACCCGTCCAGGCCAGGCCCGGGATGCCGTTGTTGTTCAGGCTGTCGCGCACGGCCACGCTCTGGAAGCTGCGGGTGGAAGCGAAGGACAGGATGCCTGCGCCCGAGGCAGCAGTACCAACAGGGCAGGGGGAGCAGGCAGAGCAGGGAGCGCGTGAGCTGGCTGCGCCGCAGCTGCAGCTTCACATCACAGGCATCACGCTGGATGCTCAAAGCGCATGCGCATTGGACTGCTGTGGGACAACTGGCTCCCGGGCCTGAAAGCATGACACCCGCTGCGTGTGGGCGCCGGCCCGCACCTCCAAAGTCGGTGCCGGGCTTAACGCCCGACATTCTCAGATGGTTCCCTGTGCCGCTGGCGTCTGTCCACGTGCTGTTGTCAGTGCTGTTCACAACGCTTGCAGGGTCCAGCCACAGCACCAGGGCAGAGCTGCGAGGGGGTGCTTGCGCGTCCCCTGCAGAGAGCGGGCACAAGCAGGGAGCAGCAGGCAGGCAGGCAGGGTAGCACGACGTGCATCGATAGCGCTGTCTGGCCTGCAAAAAAGGGGTGTTACACGTTGCACCTGCATGCGGGTGGTTGAGCTTCTGTGCTTGCACCTTGGTAGGGGGGCCTGTCCTGAGCAGGGCTGCACGACACCGTTGGAAGCTGGTGGCGGCGGCAGCGGGCACCTTCTCGCCTGTGGCCAGCAAGGAGAGGAGGAGCAGAGGCACGAATGCCCGCCAGCTGGGACTCGTGCCGAGCTCAGCCATCTCACGCTGCGGTCGTGAAGAGGTGCAGAATGCCTGACAGGCTGGTCCTGCAAGGAGGCACCAGCACGGCAGCAGGACTCATGAGGGGCGCCGCCCGGCGCTGTCGGCAGCTGATGGGCATGTGTGGACAGGAGCTGCCCTCGGCATTGAGCTGACGACAGACCCGGATCGTGCTGCGCACTGTTTACTTTGGATATGGGCAGCAGGAGCGGTCCGAAAGCCTGCGGGCTGCACTTGCCCGTTTCTGCTGCCAGCGGTGGGACGTGCAGAGCCTGCAGGTGAGGAAACGGGCTTGCCAGGACCGCACTATAAGCACGTGAGCATGCCAGGCAGGCTCGATGCACTCAGGGGCGCTGCAAGAGGGGGTGGTGTGGGTGTGCTGTGTGCTCAGCACGGTACTGCTCCTGCCAGCAAGGCTCTTGTCAATCTGGACTGCCTGGCTGTCTGAGTGAAGATGCTGCCTCGCTCAGGACGGAATGCAACAGCTGGGGCTGCTGGCCAGCGGTTTGAACCCCCGCACTCGCTGCCGCCCTCCAAAGCCTGCTGACACTGCTCTGGAGCTTTTTTGCCGCCTACTACAGACGCCACCAACATGACAGGGGACTGCCACCAACGATCCGCAAGGACTGCAAGAGGCATGGTTCGAGACAACATGTGCTGTCGATCAAAGGTTCTCGCTTATCATGGCCAGCGATACGGTGCTGGTGCACGGAAGCAGTGCAGCAGGCCTGTGCTTGTGGCTATTGATTGAGCAGCCACGACAAGCAGGTTCGCTACACTGTGTGCCCGATGGGTGAGGTGATACTGCATTCTCCTCACAGGTGCTGTTGGATACTCCCCGACCATGAAAGCAGCATGGACAGGGTTTTCGAGCACCTCAGATCCAGGCCTGACGTCAGGCATGACTGTCCGCAGCTGCTCTGGCATTGGGGTAGTGCCATGTTGCAACCCCATTTGCTCTGCACCCCGAAGGGGCTTTGATCCACCAGCGATTTCAGAACCAGACGGGGGATAGACCTGCTTTGGCCTAAGACTTGGGCTTGTTGCAATGGCGTGCTGCTGCTGCACGCGTGGCCGCCCGTGGCGCCATGGCCCCGTTCCATTTCCTGGGCCTGCAGCGCCCCGATCTCCATTTCAACATCATGTCGGAAACATCCCATTCTCCAGGACGCATTCTTGTGCTGGCAGGAGGCAGGCTTGAGGCTGCCCACTCGCTGTTGGGCGCCATCACGCACCCCAGCTCACCCCCGCCTCTCTCTTCTAGTGTATCAGCGCATGCATGGCGCTTGGACACCAAGTACTATACCGCAGACGTCCTTTTTGAGCTTCGGCATGTGGACCACTCGCTGCGCCTGGAAAACGGCGCAGACGAAGCGGCTGCATACGAAGCCGTGCTACTGATATTCGATGCTGACCTCCCCGAGAGCTTCACCAGCCTGCAGCGCTGGTGGGAGGCTGCCGGCGGCGGCGACGCCGACTTTGGGGTGCGCCTTGCAGTGGCACTGGCGGCCCAGGGTGCGAGCGGCAGCGGCAGCAATGTTGGCAGCCCAGCAAAGATGACAGATGCAGAGGAGTGGTGTGCGGAGCAGCTGGTAGAGCTGGTTGATGTGTCAGCGAGATCAGCGGAAGAGGAAGGGGCGCCTGGGCCTGCGCCAGCGTCGCCTGACAGTATTGGCAACAGCAGCTGGGGCGGCGAAGCCACAGGGGTGGAGCGCATCCGTGAGGCGCTGCAGGCGCACATGTGGCCGGGCATGCAGCTCAAGCCCAGCCCGCAGCGCGGCGCGGCAGCAGCACCACCTGCAGCACAGCAGTCAGGTGAAGAGGCGGGCATGGAGGATGCTGTGCCGGCAGCAGCGGGCAGCGAGCACCGCGCAAATGGTGCTGCAAGCAGCGATGGCGGCGGCAGCATGCAAGATGCGGGGGCAGTCGCAGGGAGCGGCGCAGCGGCAGAGGCGGCAGACCTGAGCTTTGCAGACTTTCTGCGCCTTCCACCAGAGGCGGCCGCTGCTGCTGCTGTGCAAGGGCGGCGTGTCGCAGGGGGCGCAGCAGCGCCGACCGCAGGAGCATTTGGGGGGGCAGACGAAGCCGCAGAAGCAGAAGTGGAGGAGCTGCAGCGCCTGTTTGGGCTGATCGCAGGTGGGTGTGCGCAGGGGTCGCGCGTGTGGCGCCCTTCCTCACCGAGGTGCTGGCCTGCGACGCTGCTTTGAGCCGGACACTGTGCTGTGCTGTTTTGTGACACATGGGATGCTTGCCAAAACCATTGCACCAGAAGTTTTAGAGTATGTCCCACAGCTGTGCCTGAATGTGGATGCGCCTCCTGCCCTTGACACCCCTGCAGGCCACCGCGCCCAGCTGTCCCAGCTGCCCGATGCGCAGCGCCGCGAGGCAGCGGCAGACCTTGTGATGCAGCTGCTGGACGCCATGGGGCTGGACGACGAGGAGGAGGGGACGGATGAGGAGGGAGCCTGACCAGCGAGCTGGTGGTATGGCCGACCATCCGCTGCCAGTGGCGTGGCCCGCCCAGCTCCTCTTGCGCTGCGGCATTGACAAGTATCATGGCCCCCCTCAACACTTGTGAGCAGCGGAAGAGTGCAGGATACATGTGTTTTGGCAAACATAAGCATACGATTTATGAGCAAGACGAGTGCATGGTGTGCATGGCGCAGATCACTTTCGGGTGTTTGTTCCGCCGCTACCGCCGCCGCCGCTGCCGCTGCCGCCACTGCTGCCGCTGCCGCTGCCGCTGCCGCTGCCATCGCTGTCGCTGCCGCCAAACAACACCTCCAGGCCGGGCGGCGGCCAGCGCACAGGGTCGTACCCTCGGTTGCCCCAGGGCGCGCAGCGCAGCAGGCGCCAGGCTGTCAGCACCGTGCCCTTGCCCACGCCAAAGCGCTGGTAAGCCTCCATGGCATAGACTGCGAGGGCAGCGGCCGGGGCAGCATGGTCGAGCAAACTTTGACACCCATCCCAAGCAGTGCGCCTTGACAAGCTCAAGGACGTTCAAGCCTGGCACGCATGCGGGATGACAACTCAGGCCACAGCGCAAGCACGCAGTGCACTATTACAGGACAGCAGCGTGCGACGCAGTCTAAGCATGTGTTGCTAGGAGGAGCGTGCCCGTGAGGATGCCTTGCTGACAGGCGCCCTGCCATCTGCCTAAGCAGAAAGGACCCACCAACCTGAGCAGGTGGGCAGGAAGCGGCACGCGGGGGGCAGCAGCGGCGAGATGGCCGACTTGTAGAACCGCAGCATGGCAAGCGCTGCTGCGACGCCTGCGCTCTGCTCCTGCTCCTGCTCCTGCCCCTGCTGCTCTGCGGGCTCAGGCGGCTGCACGCCTGCTGTCTGCTCTTGTTGTGGCCCAGTGCCGCCCTGCTGCTGTTGCTGATTGTTCAAGGCTCTACGTTCTGCTCCTTGCTGCTGTGGAGCCTCAGGCAGAGCTGCTGGGGCTGCAGGGCCGCGAACGGTGCCGCCGCTTGCAACGCCACGCTGCAGCTGCGGCGGCGACACCAGTTGCCGCGCCAAACAGCGATGGCACGCTTCGACTTGCAGCTTGCGCACCCTGCAGCCTGTTCTTTGAGCGCCATTGGCGCGTCTGGAGGCTGGAAGCGTGGAGAGCTTTGGGCTCTGCGCGACCGTGAGGCCTGGGCGCCCTGCGAGGGCTCCCGACATGATTGGGAGTGGCGGTAACGAAATGGCGCAGGATTGGAATACGGAATTGTCGGGCAGAGCAGGTGCATGAGTCGGGCAAATGAGACACGGTGCGCACTGCTTCCCTGTCGCCGTTCTATCCTTCCTCTGCACTGCGATCACACCCCAGAAGCTTGTAGAGCGTTTTGAAATGGAGCCAAGGCTATGCCCGCCCAGCACTCCCTCTGCCAACTGAGGCGGCCTCCAGGTCTCAACAGCTTGATCTGCATATCTGCAGGACACCATCGGCGGTCGAGAACGATGGCAGTGACAACAACAGCGGCACAGAGCCCACGGGGCACCGGCAGCAGTGGCGCAGGCGCCCGCCTTGGTGCTGGCGCCACCAGCGGCGGCACGGGCAGCAAGGGTCCCGCCCTGCCCGCGGCTGCCTCCCCAGGGGCCAGTGGTGCGCCCACCACAGTCGCGCAGCAGAGCAGCCGACGCGCCTTTTACCAGGAGGCCTCCCGCAAGCTCGTGCCGCGGCCGGCCCTGCGGTCGGGGTATGACCAGGAGATCTTCCTGCTCTTCCTGCCGGCTCTTGTGGCTGGCATGCTGGAGCCCCTGCAGCAGTCTGTCGAGTCGATGCTTGTGGGCCGGCTGGGCGTTTCGCAGGTGGGCCTGGTGGCGGGCACGTGGGTGCAGTGCGACAGCTGGCCCCCGCTGCGGCTGCCGCTAAAGCGGAAGCTGGGCGAGTTGGGTGCTGCCGCAGGGGTGCAAGGGCGCGCTGGCTGCGCTACAGTGCGTGGCTTTGCACGTATGCGGACACGTCAGGCGACCACAAGAACATCGGGCCTGCATGAGGGACGCAAGTTGCTCGTCGCCCACGAACAGAGCTGCATGCTGTGCCATGGGCCCGGCAGGCCAGGCTCGGGTAACCCGCTGCTTACCCAAAGCAACACCCCAGCTGCCGTGCCGTTCCCCATGCAGCTGGGCGCCATGGGCCTGGGCACTGTGCTGTTCCAGTTTGCGGTGGGCTTCTTCCTGGCTCTGATCATTGCAACAACCCCCCGGGTGGCGGCGCATGCCGATAACAAGCGGATGGTGAGCCGCCTTTGGTGCACAGTAGCGCCATGCGCCACCTGCAAGGTCTCGCTCCGCCCGGTCTGTTGCGTGCTTGCAGGTCTGGGCACTGTTTTATCCCAGCCTTGAAGCTGGCGGGTGCAGGCTGCCAGGGCCTCGTCACCCCAGCCTGCTGAGCTGTTCCCGCATTCGGCGGCTGCCCTGTGCAGGCCTCGCGCGCCACGGCACAGGGCATGTGGATTGCGCTGCTCACCGGGGCGGCCCTGCAGGTGTGCGGCGCGTCAGCGGCTGTTCTCACCTGCTGCTGTGCCTCGCGCGACTCATCTGATCCGGCATTTCGTCACCACCTCTGCGGGAGGGCCAAGGGATTGTCCAGAGGGAGATGGGAAGGGGCAGTCGCGCTGGGCGTTGTCCAGGCTCTGCCTTCCCTCGTCATTGAGTTGCAGCCTGGAGCCGGAGCTCTCAGGCGACGCACCTCCCGATGCCCTGCCCCCGCAGGCGGTGGTGTACGCCAAGGCGCCCGCTGTGGTGGGCTACCTGTCTGGCAGTGACGCCGGCGTGGCTGCCCTGGCCGTGCTCTACCTGCGGGCGCGCTCCTGGGGGCTGCCTGCCGCGCTGGTCATGATGGTGGCTATTGGCGCGGGCAGGTGGGCCCGCCGCCGCCGGCCGGGCTCCCGCGGGGAAGGCGCCGGGCTGCTCTCTGCTTCCGGTGGGTTTGCACGGCATTGGCTGCATGCCCGGCACCCTGACCCCACCTCATGCTTGCCTGCCTACCTGCCGGCCCCCCTTCCCCTGCCTGCAGGGGCGTCAAGGACATGAATGTGCAGCTGCTGGGCAGCCTGGCCTACCTGGCGGCCCTGCTGCTGGCCGACTCTTTCCTGCTCTTCGGCCCGCCGGCACTGGGCATCGAGGGGGCCGGCCTGGGCGCCAGCATCGCGCAGTGGGTGGGCGCAGCCACCGTGTGCGGTCTGCTGGCGCGCAAGCAGGTGCGTGGCTGTGTCCTCGACCGGCTGGCGCGTTCGTGCTGCCCGCGCACTCGGCCTGCCACTGGCCACATGCCTGCCACCGCGACCCGGCCCTGCCTGCCCACCCCCTGCGCGCAGATTTTCGACTGGCGCGACATGGCGGCCCTGCCCGCGCCCTTGGACGCCCGCCCCTATGTCCGCATGACGGGAAACCTGGCGGTGAACAACTTGTCGGCGCTGCTGCCCACACTGGTGGCAACCAGCGTTGCCACGGGGCTGGGGGTCAGCCACCTGGGCGCCCACACCATCCTCAGGCAGCTGATGGGCTTCTGGCTGCAGGTGGGGTGGGAGGTGGGTTGGTAGGACGGGGCCAGCCGCATGGGCGCAGCAGGTAATCCTGTGGGCCACACCTGGGTGCTTGCAAACATGCTGTGCCCGCTGGCCGCGCTGCACGGTGGGGAGGGCAGGTATTTCCGGGATCGTCACCGAGCGATGCTGCAGCGCGTGTGCACTTGCTCGCAGCCGATCTGGCCTGCATCCGCGCCTCCCCTCCCCCTCCCGCCAGCTCTTCCTGGCCTTCAACTCGGTGGCCCACGCCCTCATCGCCACTAACCTGAGCCGGCAGCGGGAGGGCCGCGCCGCCGAGGTGCTGGTGCGCATCGCTCAGCTGGCGGTGGCCATCAGCATACCGGTGGCTGCCGCCCTGTTTGCGGCGCGCGGCCTGCTGCCAGACATGTTCACCGGCGACCTGGCGGTGCGGCACGAGGTGGCAGAGGTGCTGCCGCTGCTGCTGGTGCTCATGGTGAGAGCCCCCGGTGCCGCCGCATGCTGACGAGTGTTTTTGCCGGCGTGCCTTGCGTCTCAGCCTCCGCTGGGAGTCGGGTTGGCTGTGCTTCAGCGCTGTGTGTGAGCCGGCCCTTTGCTGCACATGCGGCGGGCATGCTGGGCACTCACTTACCAGGCGATGCCGAGTAGCGACTGCCTAGGCTGGGTCAGCCTTAGCGATGGACCATGTTCCCGCTGCTGCTCCCACGCTCCCCTGCTTGCTGGGCCCTGCCTCAAGCGCAGCCTGCTGGACCCCCGTGCCACCAGGCTCCCGTCCTCACACGCCACCACCCACACGCACCCCACGTCCCCCGCCCTGCCTGCAGCCCCTGGACGCGCTGGGCACCGTCCTGGAGGGCGGCCTGCTGGGCGCCTCTGACACCGGCTACCTGGGCACCCGCACCTTTGTCTCCTGCTGCGTCTCGCTGGCGGTGCTGGCCCTCGCGTCGCACGTGCACGGCAGCCTGCTGGCCGTGTGGGTGGGCATGAAGGCCATCAACGTCACAGCGCTGGCCCTGGACCTGGGCAAGTACCTGGTGCTGGGCAGCAGGGGTGCAGAGGCGCCGAGGGAGGGGCAGCAGCCGCGGCCCCCAAAATGAGGCCCAACGGCGCTTGACAACCAGCTGCACTGCGGGGCCAGAGGGGGGAGAGCATGTCCATTCTGCCCCGGGAAGCAGTCCTTGTCCTGCCAGCTCCATGCCCCTGCGCAGAATGCACCCGAACCCAACAATTGATGTACGCCGTGAACCAATCCTCCCATCCGCCCGAATGCCCCGCTTTCCTACTCCTCCCATGCAATCCTCAACGTATTGTGCAACTAGCGATCTTGGCCCCTCGACCTGCATGCCTGCCATTGCACATGCCCGCCGCCCCCTCCCCCGCGTCAAGACCCTTTCCTGCTGTATATGCATTTGCTGGTTCACATGAAGAAGCAAGCTGCAAATGTTGATGTGCGATCCGAGCGACGCAAGCTTTGCGCACTGCACAGGGCACAAAGGCCAACGGGTCGGCGTTCAAAACGCAGCACATGCGTGCCAGGTGCTGCCGCCATCACGTCAAAATGCATGCTCTGGTACCTGCATCACTGGTCTTGTCTTTTGCTGACGCAAGCAGGGAGGCTTACAGGTGTGCAAGCGAGCAAGAAAGTGGGACCAGAGGAGCTTAAGCAGGCATGCAGCACAGAGCGCACAGACCAGAACGAGTGCAAACACGCGAAGCAGACCGCGGCGAGCGGGGCACCCGGGGGCAGGCTGTGCACGGCAGGCTGGTCACGCCACGTAGTCTGCGGGCTCATGCGCCAGGTCCTGCGCAAATGCCGCCGCGTTGGCCCCAGCCCGCCGCCCAAACACCACGCACTCGAGCAGGCTGTTGCCGCCTAGCCGGTTGGCGCCGTGCACGCCGCCCGCCACCTCGCCCGCCGCAAACAGGCCGGGCACGGGCACGCCGTTGGCATCCAGGGCCTGCGCCTCTGGGCTGATGGCCACGCCGCCCTGCAGGAGGCAGGCAGGCAGGCAGGAGTACGGCAGCGGCATGCTTGCGGGGCTGACGTCACAGTAGATCGCCTGCTGGCAGCAGGCGCTCTACGGGCGCCTCGATCAAAGCGTGCCCGGGTAGGCCGTGTTCATAACACACACACCAGCACGCATCCGCGCCCAACAGAAGGGGCGTGTCCAGCTCACAGCAGCACCCACTGCTGGTTAGCACGTGACAACTCGACGCCAGCAGCAGCCTCACCCGCCCACCCACCATTGTGTAGTGGACCACGGGTGTGATGAGCGCAGCATGCACGGGCTCTGCCGGCTCAATGGTCGTTGGGAACACGGTCTTGCCAAACTGGTCGGCCCCCGCCGCAGCCGCTGCGTTGTAGGCCTGCACCTCTGCGGCCAGCGTGTCTGCTGGCACCCCCATGTGGGCGGCAGCCGCCGCCAAGCTGTCATGCTTGGTGAACAGGCTCTTGGAGAGGTAGAAGCCCAGGGCGGGCCCAAACTGCGCGGCCGCAGAGGAGCCCAGCAGCAGCCAGGCCTGGGAGAGCGGCTGCGCGGTGATGTTCTGCGCGAGGGGCGACATTGAAGGGGGTGTTGGCACCGAAGCCATCAGGCCTGGCGCGCCTCTCATTCCGTGGGATGCGCTGGTTTTGGCCCCGTTGGTTTGGCCACCGTTCCAAATTTGCCATCGCACCGAGGTCGATGCGAATGACATGCAGCTGCTATGATACGCCCCCATCAGGCATGCCAATCGCTTGGTCGCAGCACGCCTGCAGTGCACATGGGCGCGGGTCTGAGCGCGGCGCCTTGCCTTTGTCACGCGGTTCCGCGTGCTCAGCTCGTCCACAAAGCGCCGCCCGTCGCGGTTGAGCAGGATGCCGCCCACGCCGCGCAGCTTCTCCGGCGCCAGAAACTGTTGGGAGCAGGGGTGGGCCACGCACCGGGTTGCTGTGCGCGCACAGCTTATGCAAGGAGCCGTGAAGACTGCAGGGATGACGGCAAAATCATGGCACCACCCCACCCAGCCCCGCGCACCTTTGTGCCGCTGGAGGGGTCTGCCGGGTCGACAAAGCCGGTGGGGTGCACCTGCACCTGGTCCAGCTGCAGGTGCCGCCATGCAGCAGGAGGGTCAAGGGCGGCGCAGGGAGGGTCAAGGAGCTGGGGGTGGGCGCCCACCGCAGCGTGTGCAAAGCCCGCAGGCGTGGCGAGGTCATGACTTGCCCTGCATGCAGGGGAGCACGCTGATGGCCCACGGCAGCCTGCTCGGCGTCAGGGCTGGCCAGCCCCTCGCCCATGCAGGAATGAACGGCTTGCTAGTGCCCCAGCCCCAGGACCCCGCCTTGCACAAGCCCCCCCCTCTCCCCCCCTCCACCCCTTTCACCTGCATCAGCACCGCCCCCGCCTGCTCTGCCATGGCCAGCCCTTCGCCCTGGGCCCAGGGCCCGTTGGTGGTGGGCAGGTCGGCCACCTGCAGGGGTGGGCGGGTGCGCGGGGGCATGGGCCGGGCGAGCCAGCTGGCAGCGCAGGCGAGCCGAGGCTGGACGGATGCCCAGGGCGGGTGCAGTCAAGGGATGATAGATGGGCCTGCCTGCAGAGTGATAGCTGCCCGCTCCAGGCTCCTACGGGTGTGGCAGGGCACATGCTTTGCACGACATGCTGGCATTCTAGCCGGCGAACCTGGCGCGCCACGCATGCGCCCCAGCGGCAGTGCAGCCCGTGCCATGCCTGCACCCTGCCCTCCAGCCCCGCACCTGCGGCGCATACTTCCTCAGCAGCTGGGCGCTGGCGCCAAAGCCGCCGGTCGCGAGCACCACTGCGCTGCCCAGCAGGCGCTGCCTGCTGCCGTCGGCTGCCGTATAGGCCACGCCCTCCACCCGGGTGCCCTCGTGAATGAGAGAGTCCACCTGGGGCAGGAGTGCCCGGGTGCCACAGCGCCGGTTCAACAGGGGCAGGCAGGGGCAGGGGGTGTGGCGCTTGCCGCGGGCTGCCCCGTATTTGCAGCAGTGCTGCAGGCGCCCCGGCTGCACCACCCCGCTGCTGGCAGGTTTTCACGCATGCCCGGACTGGGCCCTGCTGCGGCCTTGAGCCACCCCAGCGCCTCGCCCCACCTTGGTGCCTGTCATGACCTGGATGCGCTCATCCGCTGCCTGCTGGTCCAGCAGCGCCTGCAGCCAAGCAGGTGGAGATCGAATATGAGCAGATCAGCTAGGGGGAGCATTGCAGCTTCCAGGCGAGGCCGGGGAGCCCGCCGCACTCCCCCACCCCCACCCCCACCACCATCGCCCTGTGCTCCTCCCTGCACTGGCAGGGCCCAGCGTGCTGTGTCCAGCTGACAGTGGCGCTCCCAGCCTGGGCACGCCATGGCATGACGCTGGCCCCCCAGCCCTGGCCCCTGGGCGCAGCCTCTCCCCCCCGCCGGGCGCGCCTTCATGATGGAGAAGCCCACGGGCCCCCTGCTGGACGTGTGCGTGCGCTTGCGGGTGTGCCCCCCCAGCTGCACCAGGCCGGCCAGGTCGATGCCGCGTGACTGCAGCCAGGAGATGGCGGCCTGGCTGTCGCCCTGCGGGGCAGGGGGTTGGGGTTGGGGGGGGGGGGGAAGCAGGCCGGGCAGGTGGGTTGGAAAGAGGGCGAGTAAACACAGAGGCGCCCAGACAAATCTGCGCAAAATGACTGAGGCTGCAGGGACGGCGTGCCAGCCAGCGGCAGGGGCGCACCACTAGCGTGTCGACCAGCTCAGGCGTGCTCATCCCGCCGCCGCTCTTGACGGTGTCGGCACGGAAGGCCTCTGCGCTGTCCCCTGATTCGGGCGTCATCGCGTTGATGCCAGAGGAGGCCTTCATGCTGTTCCCACCCGGCCGGGCCTCCTTCTCCAGCACAACGACCTGCGCCTGAGGGCCGCCCGCCTCCGCTGCCGCCAGTGCGGCGGCGGTGCCGGCCAGGCCCGAGCCCACAACGATGATGCGGGGTGTGTGACGGGCCACGTGGCCAGGCATGGTGGGCGCGGGCAGCGATCGAAAGGCGGTGTAGAGACCTAGCGCGGCGAGGCAGAAGATGGCCGCCAGGAGCTTAGCTTGCATGCCCAGCGCACCAGGCATTGGAGCAAACGAGCATGACGATGAGATCAGAATTGGTCGAGCTCCTCTGCCCCCTCGGTTTTCGCGACTTTTTCGTAGCACGGCCAGCCTGGCGGGAGCATCTCGGTGCTGCCTCTGCAGAGCCTCAATAGCTGATCTGAATCGAATTTACCTTATTTCATATTGAATTTGTGCTGCACAGGTGTTTCGCAGGCTCTGCCTGTGCCGCGGAAGACAGACAGTCAAGGTCGGCTCTTGCCTTGGCACGCTCGTGGCACACCTCGACGCGCAAGCAGCATTCCGCAAGGTGGAAGAGCGAGCATGGCAGCTGCTCTAGCACTCCGTCGGGAGCTGGAGGTGCAGGCACTGTGGCATGAGCAGGTGAGCAGCGGGAGTGGCAGCAACAGGGGAGGCTACAAGGGCCGAGGTCTGGGCCGTTTGTGTCAACAGGGAATAATGTCACGCAAACTGTTCTTTGTGCCCATGCAGGTGCATGCGTCCAGGGTGGCCGCCCTCGCCTTCTCGGCAGAGGGCGACGCCCTGTGGAGCGGCTGCGACGCGGCGGCGCCCCGCCCTGGGCCGGATGATGCCAGCATGGAGCCGCCCGTCGCACTTGTCAGCTGCAAGGCAAGTGCGGCACGGCCGGACATGGCACCAGCTTAGGATCAAAGCATGCAGCTGGGCCCCAAAGGAGACCGCCATCAACAGGGCATGCGCTTCCCGCCGCCGCTCTGGCCTTGCAGGACGGCGCCACCCTGCGCTCCGCATCAGGCATGCCAGTATGCAATGTGCGCTTGCTGCACCCGCTGCCACAAGATGGAGCGCTACTGTGCGTCACTGGGGATGGCGGCTGCATGACGCTGGCTGCAGCAGGGGAGCTCGGGTCCGCCGCTCCATCGCTGTACTGCAGCACCGCCCTGCCAGGCACGCCGGCAGCAGCAGCGCTGGCGGCGGCGGCGGCAGCAGAGGCAGTGCAGGTTGGAGCAGCAGATAAGGCAGGAGGCAAGTGCACGGAACAGCAGCCTGCAGGAGCTGCCTCTCCAGGGTCAGCGGCAGAGGGAACGCAAGCAGCGCCGAGCGGGGTTGGCAATCCGCCTGGCAATGAGCAGGAGGCAGCAGATGAGGGCGGCACCAGCCCAGAGGGCCCAGAGTTCATCGCAGAGTCTGGCTACCGTGGCCTCAAGTGAGCGCCCCGCTTCCATGTCGAGCTGTGCAATTCACAAGCAACAGCCCTTCCTGCATTGCCAGCTTGCCTGGGCGACCAGAGGCAGCACCACCTTGCCCAATGCAGCAGGCTTGGCAGGGATTATCGTGCCTTCACGCAGCAGGTTGCGCACCTAGATCCCCTCCCTCCCTGGCTCTTCCTGGCAGGCAGGGCTACCTGTTTCGGCAGGGCTCCCTGGGCTCTGGCTACTACCGAAAGGATGTGGTGCGCCGCCTGTGCCCCACTGCTGCACAGCCCACCTCAAGCAGCAGCGCCACGGCCACAGCCGAAGCGTCAGGGGCGGAGCAGGGGCAGCAGACTGAGACGGAGCAGCTGGAGAGCCGGCGGCAGAGCCCCGAGGGCGAGCGCGCGCGGCAGTACATCCGGCGCCTGCTGGAGGCGCCGCCCAGCATGCACAGCGTGGCGCTCAGCCCCTGCGGCTCCCTCCTCTTCACCTCCTCCCTGGGACCCAAGGACAGCTCCATCCGGGTGTGGCGCCTGCTGCCAGGCCGCCGTGACATCACTGCTGGCAGCACCAGCGGCAATGGCGGCAGCACCACTGGCTGCGCTGAGCTGCAGCCGGAGCTGCACCGCACGCTGACGGGGCACACCGCTCCGGTCCTGTCACTGGCCCTCACCCCCGACGGCTCCCTGCTGCTCAGCGGGTCGCACGACCAGAGCATTCGAGTGTGGCGCACCGCCGACTGGCACTGCCTGAGGGTGCTCAAGGGGCATGGCGGCGGGCTGCGCGCGCTGGCGGTGGCGCCCGATGCCCTCACCCTGTACTCTGCCGCGGCGGACAACACCGTGCGGGTGAGGTGCTGCTGCGGCAGCTGGTGCAGGCGGGTAGGGCAGCAGCGCGGGTGGGGTGGGGTGGGCTGCAGGGCTTGGATGAAGAAGCACAACAGTGAGACCCGGTCCTGCCATGCGAGTGGCTGCCTGCGATTCGCATCCAGCTGAGCCCTCCTCTCTCCACCTCCACCCGTGTGTCGCTCGTCAGGCCTGGAGCATGCAGCACTGGGTGTGCCTGCGCACCCTGCACGGCCGGCACGACGACACCACCTGGCCAGCCTGCCTGGCACTGTCCTGCGACGGCAGCCTGCTAGCCAGCGGCTCCACCGGGCCCTTTGGAGCCAGCACCATCAAGGTGGGCCTTAACCTGCTGGCCTGATGCCACGCACAGAAAATCACAACTCAGACACCTCGTTGTGTGCCCCGGTGCACTCTTTGAGAACGTTTGAGTCTGATGGGCAGGAACAGTGGCAGTGGCAGATGGACAACTCAGGACAGAGCACCAAAACCTCCTCGACTGCAGATCTTCCAGACTGGCAGCGGCGGCGGGCGCGAGGCGGGCGCCTGCCTGGTCTCCTTTGCGCAGCTGCGGTACGACCAAAAGGCGGGCATGAGTGCCCTGCTGTTCTCGCCAGATGGCGGCACCCTGTACAGCGGCGCCAGCGACGGCACACTGGCTGCCTGGCAGCTACGCTGGCAAGAGGTGGCGGCGGGCAACGGCGCCCCGGGCGGCGGCCTGCGGCGCGGTTTCCTGTGATGTTGGGCGCTGGGCTGGTGCAGCACCACGTCTGCTCTGATGTTTACAAAAGTTTCAAACAAGCAAGCACATGTGGCACAAGCAAGTGTATGTGTCCAGACACGAGGCAGGGGGAGACAGCATGGGCAGCATTTGGTGGAAGCATGGGTTGCAAGGGTTGGGTTTTGCGCCGTCAGGCAGGAATGAAACACTAGCATCGGCAATGCGCAGGAGGCAGCGGGGGGCAGGGCACACAAGTGTGGGGTTCCAAAGTGTCACAGGGTAGAGAGTAGAGAAATCGGCCTTCAGTTGGGAGCATGCACATGTTGCATGCCACCGAGGCTTGATGGTACAGTATTGAACATGGGGCGGGCCCGTTTGAATGACCGCATGCTGGGGCCCTTGAGGGGCAGGGGGTGCGGCTTACTTGTTCTGCATGCTGCTGTGCATGCGCATATGCACGTAACCTGAGAGTTGTGGCTGGGACGCCGGCAGCACAAACACTGGTGCAGGTGCCTTGGCGGGGGAGGCCTTGAGCGCTGCAGGGGAGGCGAGGCAAGAAACCGAATGCTGAGTCGACAACAAGCTGTCGAGAAAATTCCATTCGCCTGGAAGCTCCTGGACTTCACTCCCAGCCAAAGATCAGCATGGTTGCTCACCTTGCATTACAGGGCTGGAAGCAGCGTTCACGGCGCCCCGTGCAGAAGCAGCCTGCGACGGGCTCGACGCCGTTGCCACCGCCGACCTGACTGCGGCTGTCACCGCAGAGGCCGCCGACTTGCCGGCAGGCGATCCAAAGTACTGCAAGTGTGCAGAAGCGTAAAAACTAAGCGAGGCAGGCGAGGGGCACCAAGCCATCTCAACTGCCTAGGGTAACTAGGCAACAGCGCTGCAGCGCTTTCGGGCCGCTTTGCAACTCACCCTTGCAATCAGCGGGGCGCAGTGTGCAAACTCGGAGGTCGACGCCATCCTGGGCGTGCCGACGCGCAAAGTTGGGAAGTAGCCTTGGGAGAGGGAAGCTCCAGAAGAGCGCGTCGACGCGGGACGAGGATCCGAGAAGCTGAAACACACTGTGGCCGACGGTTGACCTGCACTCGATGCTGTTCTGATGCCATGGTGTGCTGCAGCGCCAGCGCAGCGTGGGCGCCAGCGCCTCACGGCTGCCTCGCGGCACCGTGTGCCCCAGCCCAGCAGCTGCATCCCGGGTCCTTCCAAGCCTTATTGCATAATATACGACTGCTAAACATTCAGTGTGCACATCAAGCAAGGAGCTGGTATTAAGAGGCGCCACACGTGCCTGCCAGTGCTTGCTGGCGCCCACGCTCAGGTGCCCTCCAGGTCAAGCCAGCGCCGCCACGGGGTCCTCCTCCATGGGGGCCCCGCCCTCGCCGCCGCCCTCGCCACCGCCCTCTGCCGAGATCATGTCGGCGGGGTCGCCAGCCGCGCCGGTGGCGCCCGGTGCGCCATCAGCTGCGCCATCCGGCGGCGCCGCCGTGCCGGCCGGCTCCTCGGGTCGCAGGTGTCCGCGCGAGGAGCGCAGGCGCAGGCGCAGCGCGTCGTACATGCGCTGGTCC
>KQ481983.1:3269670-3302606 GCA_001430745.1 Auxenochlorella pyrenoidosa
CCCCACCCACCCACCTGGTTGACCACCCGCTCCGAGCTCTGGTTGACGTCGGAGCCGCGGCGCGGCGCCAGCGCATCCATCTCATCAAAGAAGAGCACGCAGGGGGCGGCAGCGCGGGCGCGGGAGAAGAGCTGCCGCACGGCGCGCTCGCTCTCGCCCACATACCTGCGCGGGGCCGGGCGGGGCGGGCAGGGGGACGGGGGCATGTTGCTTTTCGAGAGAGCCAGGCACACGCAGAGCGGCGTTGTGGCTATTTGGCAAGGAGCTGCGGCAGCATCAAGCTGGCCTGACGCGTTGTGGCACGAGGACACCAGGGAGGCCACAGCCGCTCAGGCCCTGCCCCATGCATGCGTGGCCACCCACGCCCTCCCTCACTTGTTCAGCAGCTCTGGGCCCTTGATGGAGATGAAGTTGGCACCCGACTCGGCCGCCGCCGCCTTGGCCACCAGGGTCTTGCCGCAGCCTGCAGTGTGGGTAGGGGGGTATGGGGCGTGGTTGGCGCGAGGAGAAGGCTGAAATGCATGATGCAGCCAAGATGGCTTGGGCCCCAAGCCCCTCCTGCAGGTACAGCCCTGGCAAGCAGACAGATAAGCAGCTTGTGTCGACCGCGAGTGCGCCTAGCCCGCCCGCGCCACGCCGGCCCCCGGCGCACCTGGCGGTCCGAAGAGCAGCACCCCGGTGGCGGGGCGCAGCCCCATGGCCTCAAACACCTCTGGGTGCGCCACGGGCTGGGTGATGGCAAAGGCCAGCTCCTCGCGCACGTCGCCCAGCGAGCCCACGTCGTCCCACGTGACGTCGGGGGTGGTGGCAAAGCCCTCGCGACGCACCGAGGGCTGCACCTTGGGGATGGCCTCCTCAAAGTCGGCCATGGTGATGGCCAGCCCAGCCAGCTCGGCACCCGACAGGGCGCCCGCGCCCAGCCGCCGCTGCGCCGGCGCAGCCGCGGACCCAGCACCCGGCCGCTCCGGGCCCTCCCGGCCTTCCGACTGCTGCAGGCCGTCGCCGGCCGCGGCGGGCTGCTGCACATCCTGCGCCCGCTCCGCCAACTCCTGCTGCTGCTGCTGCTGCTGCTGGGGCGGGGGCGCAGCGCCCGGGGTCGTTGGCGGGGGCCCCTGCGCTGGGGTGGTGTCGCCCGCGCCGCCCTCCGCCGCCGCCGCCTCAGCCGCCGCCTCCAGCTGCCTGAAGATGCGCTTGACCGCCAGTGCGGCGCTCTCCTTCATCAGGGCCTGGAGGTCGGCGCCCACAAAGCCGGGGGTGCGCTTGGCCACCACGCGGAAGTCAAAGTCGCCCGCCAGGCGCAGCCGCCGAGACAGCACCTGCGGTGGGGGCGGCGTGCGGGGGCGGCGGCAGGACGGGCTCGAGGCACGCACCTGAAGTGTACGGTCCAGGGGCGGCCTGCTGCATGGCCGGAAGTCAGCAGGTAGGCCTGGCAGCAAGCTGGCGCGGTGGCGGCCCCGCCTGCCCTGCCGCCGCCGCTGGCCCCGCCCCGGCAGACCTGCAGGATCTTGAGCCGCGCATCCTCGGTGGGTATGCCCACCGCAATCTCCCGGTCAAACCGCCCCGCCCGCCGCAGCGCCGGGTCGAGCGCGTCTGGCCGGTTGGTGGCGCCGATCACCACCACATGCTTGCCCTCGAGCAGCTGCTGAGCCGGGCCCGCGTCGGCGCCGCTCGCTGCTGCCGCCGAGGCCGGGGCCGCGCCGCCGCCTCCCTGCTGCGCCTGCTGCGACTGGCTGTAGAGCGAGGACAGGTCGTCCATGCAGGTCAGCATCTGCGCCACGATGCGGCGCTCCATCTCGCGCTGCGCCGTCTCGCGCTTGGGGGCGATGGCGTCGATCTCGTCTGCGCGGCGGGGTGGGGCACGGGGTGCCATACTGGCTCGTAGGTGCAATGCAAACGTAGCTGCACAATGAGCCCGGGCCCTGCCATCAGCCCCCTAGCTGTCGGCACCCAAGTTTAGGTACGGGGGGAGGGGGAGTGCTTGCGAGCTGCTTGGTGCAGCCAGCAAGGACTGGCTGCTGGCCACCCCGTTTCTCCACCCTCCCCGACCTGGCCACCTGGTGACCAGAGCGGCCTGCCACGCTTTACCCAGTGGCCCTGCATGCCGACTCCGTGCCTAGCTCCACTGAGATCCCCGGCACCCGGGCAGCAGGCCCTACCCACCCACCGATGAACACGATGCAGGGCGCCAGCGCCGCGGCCTCCTGGAACAGCTGCCGTATCTTGGCCTCGCTCTCGCCGCTCATGCCGCTCACAATCTCCGGCGCCGACACGCGCAGGAAGGGCACGCCGCACTCGTTGGCGATGGCGTTGGCCAGCGCCGTCTTGCCGCAGCCGGGCGGGCCGTGCAGCAGCACCCCGCGCGGCGGCTCCACGCCCAGCCAGCCATACACCTGCGAACGTGGCCCGGCCGCCAGGCACAGGGAGCCAGCCGTTGGCGCCCCACCTTGCAGCCCGGGCATGCCGTGCAGCGATAGGACACGCGCGCGCGGCCCCCAACCCAGCCCCAGTAGAGGCGTGGTGCACGACACGCCCCCCTGCCTCCCTTGTCCCCCCGCCACCAGCCGCGTCCCCCTCACCTCTGGGTGCTTCAGCGGGTACTCGATCAGCTCCCGGATGTCGTCCAGGATGGGCTCGATGCCGCCCAGGTCGGAGTACGTCACCGGCTTGGGGGGCGTGAGCGTGGAGCCGCCGCGCCCGCCGCCGCCCGTGCGCGGCCGCTTGCTGGTGGCGGCGCTGCGGGGCGGGGTGGTGGGGGAGGGGCACGCTGGTGCGTTGAGAGAGGGGAGGGCATTCGCATGCACTCCGTTTCGGCGTGACCCAAGCAGAACGAACAGAACACAACCGGATTGCTCCAAAGCCAGCGGCGTGACCCAAGGCAAAAGAACAGAGCATGACAGATTCCTCCGAAGCCAGCGCGCAGTGGCAAACTGCCTGAGCTTGTGCTCTTCTGGACCCGTGCAAGGCCACAGCTTCCATCAGGAGCCGATTGCTCACCGCTCCGCAGGCGTTGTGCCGCCGCCACGCTTGGTCTTCAGCGGCCGGCCGCCAGTGCTCGGCGCCACCTCTGTCTGCTGCTGCACCTGCTGCTGGGCCCCAGCAGGGGCTGCTGCTGCTGCTGCTGCTGCTGCTGCTCCAGTTGCTGCATCGCCCTGCGAGCACACGTCCATGCTGGCGCTCGCGGCAGCCCCTACCGGCGCCTTGCCGGCGGCGCCTGCTGCCTGCTGCGCCGCCGCGGCCTCCCTGGCCGCGCGGGCAGCTGCCGCTGCAATCACATGGGGCGGCGCAAACGCTGGCCCCGCGCCGTCTGCAGCCTGCTGCGCAGCACCATCGTCGGGCGCGGCGCTGGCGGGGCCCTCGCCCTTGGGCCCCTGCCCATACAGCGACATCATGCTCCGGTTCATGCCCGTCCCCGGAGTGGTCTGCTGCTGGCTGTCCGCTGCCTGCAGCCCCGGCGCATCCAACTGCAGGTCGCTGCTGCCGCCCTCAGAGTCACTGCCCTCGCCGCCGCTGCCGCTGGCGCTGCTGCCGTCGTCGCTGCCGCCTCCGCCGCTGGTGGCGGCACTTGCGGCGCCGTCCTGGCTGCGGCTGGCCACGTGCCGCCGCTCCGCAGCCTGCAGCAGGAGGTGCAGCAGCTGGATGCTCGAGCAAGGGGCATAAAGAGTATGCCAAGTGCAATCAGCCCCTCCTGGCAGGCGGCGGCCTCCGCGGCATGCTTGTTACTCACAACACACACATCGTGATGCGCTCTGGACCCCGCTCTTCTCCCACCTGCAGCCGCAGCTCCGCCTTGGTGATGCCGCCCCTGCGGGCTATGGCCTCCACCGCGCGCTCAACCTGCTGCCGCAGCGCCGGCACCTTTTGCCGCTGGTACTCCTTGTAGTGCCGCCGCAGGTACTCCACCACCGCCTCGCTGTCCGTGATGTCGTGGTTCTGCCCGTAGTTCTCGATGCGCGGCAGCAGCAGACGGTCGAGGAGGCCGCTGCCGGGGGACTTGCGGCCCTTCATGGGCGTGCCGCCCGGGCGCAGTGCTCGGCGCTCAAGCGCCTGCATTACACAGAATATGTGGGTGGAAGTGGTTTTGTAAGCACCCCACCAATTGCTCCAAGCTGCTCAAGCACAGCAACCGTGCATAACTGGCGCGCGGCAAGCAGCCCGCAGTGGCACCAGCGGCGCTAGGAGCGGCACACGGCTTGCAGTGTGCCCGGCAAACCCTGCAGGCTGCTCCCTAGCCTACCCGTTGCTCTCAATGCGCCTTGAGGACCCTGAAAGTGCAGGGAATGGCCCCAGCCGCACGGTGTGTAAGCTCCTGGTCGTTCGCCAGCTTTGGTCTGCGTTCCAACTATAGGTTATGGTAGGCGGAACGTTTCGCACATGTAAAACTCTGTCTCAAGCATGTTAGCATGCAGAATTGGCATTCATGCTGAGCTGCTGTGCTCGCAGCCGCCGCAGGCAACCAGGGGTTCGCCTGTGCAGCCTACCAACCCTTGCTCATGTGCTAGCATTGCATTTGAGAAATCACAGTGCCCGTAGGAGCAATGAGCCTGCGTTGCGTTCTCGTCTCCTCCGCTGCGGCTTCTTGCAGCACAGCTCGGGGTCCAGGACGGCCTTGCAGTAGCTACCCGGTAAAAATATCAGCGGCGCAGCGCCCCAGGCGCCTCCAGGTGACGGCTGCAGGACGGCAACCTGGCGGCACCGCCAGCAGCGGAGACGGAGAGGAGTTCCTGTCTCCGCAAGAGGCCCTTCTTGCAGCGGTGCGTTGCCACAGGGTGGTGCAGCAGAATAACTGCAGCAGGCTGAGCATGTGTGCGGCCTGACCATGTGTGTGTAAACCGAGCACACTGTGCCGGTGGTGTGAGCGGCACGCACTCCTTCACTTGCCGCTGTCAGCTGGCGGGTTCTTTGCTACCAGCTCCGATCTGTATTCCGCATGGCACCCTCGCCACCTGTGCCATCCGCCACCAACCTCTTTGCCGTGCTTTAAATGCCTTGCCGCCGACACGCTGCTGCAGCTGCGCGAGAGCGGCACCCCGCTGGAGCAGATCCAGCTGGGGCGGGCAGAGGACGACGACGAGACCTTCCTGGACGTGTTGGATGCCGAGCAGGACGAGTGGATGCGCAGGTGATCACGGCCGGGCCAGTCAAACAGCGCCGTGGGGCAGTGGCGGGCAGCTGTGGCGGGGCCAGCCTGGGTCGGCTGGGAGGTGTGAGGCAGGGCAATGGGTGCAGCGGTAGCGCTACATCCCCCGGTGAAACATGCAGCCTGCACACCAAGGCGCTGCGATTCATGGTGCGTTGCTGCGTCTGTCCTCACAATCTGGTCTCATTTTGGGTTGTGCAGCCCGCCCCCGCCGCCCGAGTTCATGGAGAGCCTCTTTGCTAGCGATGCAATTGGTGTGGCAGCGGAACAACCGCTGCAACGCCCGCAGGGTACTACAGTACAGGAGCAGCAGCAGCAGCAGCAGCAGCAGCAGCAGCAGCAGCAGCAGCAGCAGCAGCAGCAGCAGCAGCAGCAGACATCAGACTAGACAACTGTGTAGACGGCTTGTGTATCAACATGTGTACGATTGCAGCAAGATTGTTGTGTGAACAAGAGGCTTCCAGCAGGCGGACCGTGGTGATCCTGTTGGTTGGGCGCTCTGAACAAGCAATGCGTGATTTGAGCCTTCCAATGAACTCCTGCTATCCCAAGAGGTATAGTGTGAAGGTCTGCAAATGTGAACATCCCATGTGAGATGCTGCGAAACACATGTGCTCCCGCCGCTGGGCAGCGGCCAGAGCAGTGGCGCTGCTGAACACCGCGTGGAAGCTCGGATGTTTGTCACGTCAATCATTACTTGGATTATATCTTGTATGTCTCTCCCCCAATCCCACCCGATAAACGCTAGTGGCTGCTCCGTTGCGCACACCCGAACCCAAACCCGCACAGCGGCACTGCTAGTCAGCCAATTGCTCCGTGACAGGAATAAGGAGCAGGACGAAAGTGCAGAGAACGGGGAAAGGAGCCTTTCAGCTCACACTGCCTGCCGGAGACGGCAGCGCCGAGTCGCTAGCCGTGCCCAGAGCAAGTTCAAGCACAACCTGAGCCCGGGCAGCGCATGAGCCTGCGCTACGTCCTACTCCTGCAGCGGGACCTGCAAAAGGCACTCCGATTCTATGGCGATGGCGTGGGCCTGCCGGTGCGAGTTGTGACAGAGCGGTGGGCGGAGCTGCAGGCGGGCAAGTCCACGTTGGCACTCAAGGCAGCAGACGGGTGAGCAGCCCTGGGCAGGGCCGGGCTGATGTGTCCTTCGTTGAGTGATTGCCTGCGTTTGAGTGGGTACAGCGTGTGCTTGTTTGGCTGCATGCGATGTAGAAATGGGTGCGTCACAGCGCTGGCTGGTTCAGGGCTGTTGGGCCCTCAGGCATCGCCAACTCTGGCAGTACAGCTGTGCGCATGCAGGGAGGCGTACTGCACAACCGGATACTCCCCGGTGAGTATGGAGCAGGTCTGGAGCAGGTGTGCAGTCCCACAGCAGCGCTCCTGGCGTGTCTGCACGCTGCATGCAAGCTGGCATCCCAGTGGCTAGCAGCCTGTCTTCCTCCCCTGCTGCGGCAGGTGCTGGCTTTTGATGTAGAGGACCTGCAGGCCACGTTAGTGCGGTGCCTGGAGCGGGGCGCCACCATGGATGGTGCCATACAGCACAGCACACATGGAAAGGCGCGCACGCATTGTTCCGATTGTATTCTTTAGGGGAGAGACGTTGGGAGGCGTGCATCTACTGCTGCAAACATCGCGTGCGTCCTGTTTTGTGCGGGGCCCCCCCGAATGGGCCCCAGAGGGACGCGTTCCACAGCAATGTGCACCAGCCCATCCAGTTCCTTCCTCGCCGGCCGTGCATCTTGCAGGTAGCAGCGCTGCGTGCACCTGATGGCGTGATGATCTCCCTTATGGAGGCCGGCAGCAGAGGCGAGGAGTGATTGCCCAAGGCAGAGGCTCGGGCCCGGCAATTCTGCAAGCAGAGAGCGCTTTGAAGGCTGGGCAAGCTACCACACTTGCTGGTGGACATTTCGACTCAGGATCTGCCTTTGCATCTCAAACGTGTTGATGTCGTGTCACACCCACACGCTGCTGATTGTCACCACCTATACTGGCTCGCTTGGATGTAACCTACCAGGCAGCAAGGCTAGGTGCGGGCATAGCCGAGGGCTGCTATGCCCTGCACACTTTTCAGCGAAATGCCCGTCGCCGACACGCTGCGCGGCCCCGCCCCTTTGGAAGCGGGCGGGCCTGTACATCCGTCGATCCGCCTCCCTCTCACCTGCTTGCTCAACCCTCGACTGGGGTGCTTGCCCAAACGACAAACGCTGCGTGAAGCGCGCCCGCTTCCCCCCAAGTTTTAAGCTTGCCGCGGCGCGGCGCTGCCCCTGAGCTTTGAGTAGCGCCTAGATCACTAGAACGAGGGCTGCGCACCAGCAGAGAATGAGGCCCGAGGCGGGTTGGCCAGAGTTGGTGGGGCCCTCGCTGGCGGCGTCTGTGGACCGCCTCGCCATCGACCTCCCGGAATGGTGGGCGGCGCTGCAGCCTGGGAGGAGCCCCGGCCCCTTGGCCAGCGGCGGGCGCCGCCACTGGGGTGTGCCCTGCCGGTCGCTTTGCCGGTTCCGTGCCCGCAATCTCGTGTCGCAACCCACTGTCTTCCAACAGCTGGCCCATCTCACTGGCATAAGCATGGCACACTGCTGCACTTGCAGGTGGAAGCACATTGACCAGAGCCCGGCATGGCAGCGAGGAGCCTTTGACGGCCTGGCGCTGGCCTATGGCATCCTGGCGGTGGTTGCCCTGGTGCGTACCGGGCTCGCGACGCGGACGCACCCGCCCCACACAACCTGCACCTGTGGTGTAAACTCGCTGCACGGCGGCTGCAGAGCGGGCTCTCTGCGCCAACGAGCAGCCGGGCACTGCCCTGCTGCTCCTGCAGCCCGGGCAAAACCTCGCGGGCCCTGCCCCTCCCTGCCCCGCGCGCCCTGCAGGTGCAGATCGCCCGCATCCAGCTGCGCGTGCCCGAGTTTGGGTGGACCACCCAGAAGGTGTTCCACCTGCTCAACTTCCTGGTCTGCGGGCTGCGCTGCGCGGTGTTTGCCTTCCGCAGCGAGGTGCAGGACCTGCCCTACACCCTCTTCCAGGCGGTGCTGCTCGACCTGCCGGGTGGGTGCCCGCGCTCGGCGCCGTGCGCTCCCCGCACTGCCAGTTGGCAGGCGTCGTGCCCTGGGTGCGAGTGCCAGAGGCGGTCGGGGGCGCCTGGGTGTGCAGGGTAGGCGACACGAGCACCCTGCGCATGCGCCCCGCTGGCGCCCCGTGAGCTGGCATGGCGGGCGCCAACCGGCCGTGCCCGCCCCCCGCCCCACCCCGCACCCCACACCCGAGCAGGCCTGCTGTTCTTCTCCACCTACACCCTGCTGGTGCTGTTCTGGGCGGAGATCTACTACCAGGCGCGCTCGCTGCCCACCGGCAGCCTGCGCCCGGCCTTCGTGGTCATGAACACGGCGGTGTACGCCATCCAGGTGCGCAGGGCGGGGGGGGGGGGGGCGTGGGTACGGGGGCCGGGGGCCCGATGCGAGTGGGGTGGTAGCGGCTGCTGCGCTGTGCAAGGCCGGCGCTCCCGCGTGCCATGCATACGCGAAACTTTTAAGCATGGCGGCCAGAGCAGGCTGCGTGGCTTGCCAAGGGCACGCCGGCTCAGGCCCTGGGCTCCCAGAGCACCGCTGTTCGCCACTCTCCTGCCCCTGCTGTGTGCCCTGACCTCACTTGGAGTCTGGCCCGTGGCCCCCGCCTGCAGGCCAGCCTGTGGGTGTACTGCTCGCTGAGCCCCGGCGGCGAGAGCCAGCTGGGCAAGGAGCTGTCGGGCTGCTTCCTGGCGTTTGTGTCGGCCGCCGCCGCCGCCGCCTTCCTGCTCTACGGCGGCCGCCTCTGGCTCATGCTGCGGCGCTTCCCCATTGAGTCGCGCGGGCGGCGCAAGAAGCTGCGCGAGGTGGGGCTGGTCACCTCCATCTGCGCCACCTGCTTCGTCTTCAGGTGCGGCGGCTGCCGGGCGGGCTGAGGGGCAGGGTTGCGCGTGCGCCTGTGTTTGGGGTGGGGTGGGGGCTAAGCTGGCTTGGTATATGGGGGGCGGTGCGGTTGGTGGCGGTGGGGCACCCTTGCTGGCTGGACGGTATGACGGGTGGGCCGAGTGCTGCGCAATGCGGGGCCAGCAACCTCCCTAGACACCACCTTCCTGGCCCCCCACCCCACCCCCACCCCTTCCGCCCAACCACCCCGCAGGAGCGCCATCGTGGCCTGGTCTGCCTTTGACATTGAGGATGCCGACCTGGACATGATGGGCCACCCGCTGCTCAACCTGGTAAGCCCCGCGGGGGGGTCCGGGCTGGGATGCTGTGCTTGCGGGCAGCCGTGCTGGCGGGCTGCGGGACGCCAGCGCTGGCCGGGTGCAGCAAGCAGCAGGTATGGCTGCTTGTTCCAGGCGGCTGGCTCGGGGAGCTGCGCAGGTGATGGGCGATGCCAACAGCAGGCGCTGCCCACCCGCCCGGCGTCCCGCAGATATACTACAGCGGCGCTGAGATCATCCCCTCCTCCCTGGTGCTCTACATCCTGCGCAAGCTGCCGCCCAAGCGGCAGCAGCAGGGTTACCAGCAGATCCCCGCGCAGTGAGCCGCGCGCCACGCCTGCCGTGCCCGCCCAGCGGGGCCGCCAAGCGGCCGGATCAACGACGCGGGCCTGACCCTCAGGGCTGGGGAACGGGGCTGCAGCTGCAAGGCTGCCGGGCTATTGCTCGGCTGCCGTCGACCTGGCCCGTGCGTGCATGCCACCTTCTGTGGACCTCTCTTCATGCGGTGCGCTGTGCCCTGGCGCACCCTCGCCCTTCATGCATTGCGGCGCCTCCAGTCGTGCCGGTACAGGGATGTTCCGCGCTCCAGGGTGCTGCCCAGCCTGCCTGTGTGCATGTCCTCGGTCCCAACCTCGCCTGTCGCTGCGCGTCTGCTCCTGTTATCCTTGTCAGGCCGGTGCCGTTTGTGTCAGGGCGGTGCCACCCTGTCTCTTCCTCCTGGTCTCCCTCCATCGGCATTTTGTGAAATTGGCCGTGCCAGCGCCCTCCCCCCGTTTTTCGCGTTGCCGCGCGCCCTCACGCCAGTGCTGCCTCACGCCCCCGACCCTTGCCACCCATGACGGCAAGCATGCACGCCGCGCCTCTCTTCCCTGTAAACATAGCTGACATTGGCGACAAAAAGCAAGTTACACCGAGCTGAGCTGAGAACAAAGGTCGAAACGAACAGGTGCAAGGGCAGGGAAACCACAGGTGCGCGCCTCACTGCCGCTGCTGCGCCTGCGCCTCTGCCATCATCGCCGCGTACTCGTCATTCAGGGGCACCAGGTCGGCCTGCAGCACGGGCCATCCACATTGATGATTTGGCACAGCCGGGCCGCCGTCTGTGCACGGAGGGGGCTGGTGCACTGGGGCGCAGCATGTGCGCCAGTGCACAGAGCGGCAAAGCTGGCAGGCGCATGAGCGGGGAGGTGGGTGGTGGTGGTGGTGGGGGGGGGCGTCCGCACCTGGAACTGACGGCCGACGGTGAAGAAGACAGACGCCCCACAGAGGAAGATGAGCAGCGCGGCCATAAAAAAGTTGCCCACAGGCCCCAGCGCGTCGGGTGCATCACGGTAGTCAAACCTGCATGCGTGGCAGCAGGTGGGGGGACCCTCGGTGGCGATCGACGCGGACGTTTGCGGATCATTGATTGGGAGCCTCTGCTTCTTTTTCTCGGTGCCACCCGTTCCTCTTCCTCCACACTCTTTGATATAAGTCTAACAGGTCCTCACCGATCATCCGTCTTGGCTGCCGGCGGCGCCGGCTGCTGCGCTGGCTGAGCCGCCGGGGGTTGCTCAGCTGCTGGCTGGCTGCCGCTGGTGCCAGGCTCCTCAGCGCTGCAGCGCAGTGACCGCCTGCTAGCTGCGCGGATGGCACGCACTGCACCTCCGGACCTGCATCATGCGTGATTACGTTCCATAGAGAATGCTATTTGCCAGCAGAATGCATTCTATGGGGTGCCGCTCACCAAGTTCTAACCTGCCGCCGTCACTGCTACTTCACCACCACCACAGTTGCAGCTGCCTGAGCCCACACTGCTGCTATACATTGTGCCTTCCCTCTGTCAGACAGCATCTGCAGGCCGCCAGAGCTCACCTGGGCGCCACTGGGCTGCCGCGAGCAACACAAGTGGAGAGGGAGGCTTTGCAAGAGAGCATATTGCTAAGTATCGAGCTCACGAATGATAGGGCAGAAATTCAAGAGGAGCCGCCAGTTGCAGGAGGAAGAGAAGGCCATGCAAGGCCAGCTCAGCCAGAGTTTGGACGACTTTGCAAAGCCTTCGGCCAAACTTGCATGGCTTGCGTCCATTTCCGATTGTAGCTGGCAGTCTCGAGTGCGATCGGCGAAAACATGGCAGCCATCGCAGCCTCCTGCAGCACCGGGCTGCTGCCACCATGCTCCACTAGACAGGCAAGTATCTCACATGTGATCGCTTTGAGCGCAACCGCGATTGCGGACTGCTGGGCCCCTTACGCCGACACCTTCCTACTTCGCTCCTGCTGCCTACTGCCTGCAGAGCAGCCACTCCCAGGCTAGCAGCTCAAGGCCTCAGGCAGCACTGCTGCCCAGGCGGCGGCTGGCAGGCACTCCCGCTTGCGGCTCGGTAGCGGCAGTCGGCGGTGCAGGCGCGGTGCAGCTGCGCCTGCGCGGCGCCTGCAGCAATGGCAGCAGGTGGACAGCAGCTCAATGGCTGGAAAACAGGTGCGATGCAGCAGTCAAAGGGAGTGCCAAGCGCGTAGATCCGCAGCTGCGAGGAGCAGCGCATCAAGGCAGCAGCACCGTGCCCAAGCTCACCTGCCACCAGCTCACCTGCCCCCCCTCCTCCCCCCCTGCAGTGCCCAGATCGACTGCGACGTGCCGCTGGAGGAGGCGTTTGCGCTGTGGGAGGACCGGGAGCGCATCCCCCAGTGGATGCCCTGGATCACCAGCGTGGTGGTGCAGCAGGCAGGCGGGGGCTGGGGGGGTATTTCCTCGAGTGGCCGCCCTGCACGTGCCCTAATTCCAGCTGAAGCGCACACACCCAGCAGCGAGCCGAGACAGCGCTCATGCGGCGCCGCCCCGCTGCCCCGGCCCCTGCAGGACGACCCTCGGCTGTCCCGCTGGACGCTGTCCACCTACCAGTTCAACCGCCAGTGGGAGTTCAGCTGGCTGGCGCTCAACCTGACGCCGCTGAGAAACCAGAAGATCCACTGGCGCTCGGTGCCGGGCTCCACGGGGGGCAGCCTGGGGTCGGCGCTCGAGGTGCAGAACAGGTGGGGGAGGCAGGGCAGGGGAGGCAGGGCAAGGGAGGGTGACGGTGCAGGCGTGGGGAAAGGGCAGAGGAGGGAGGCGGGCTTCTGAGCAGGCGTGGCGGCGTGGAGGCTGGGCAGTTGCCAGAAGGGATAGGAGGCGGGCCTGCATGTTGCGCACCCACTTGGTTGGAAAGCAGGCCGACGGCGCAGCTCGCTGACGCCACAGCCGCTCCCCCAGCGCTGCAGGGGCCAGATCCGCTTTGTGCGCAAGGGTCCCAGCAAGTGCAGCGTGAAGCTGACCATCAGCTACGAGGTGCCCGGGGCCATGGCGCCCTTTGCCAGCGTGAGCGGGGCGCCACCCCCGGCAGGGATGGGCGGTTCCAGGGATGGAGGGGCCGGGGCTCTGCACGGCGTGCTGGCAGAGTGCTCGTGGGCACATGGGCGGGGTTGCCAGGGATGCACCATATCCTGCTGCTGCTGCTGCTGCTCCATGCGGCTGCCTCGCATCCAGCCCCCTGCTGCTGTTCCCTCCCCTTGCGTCCGCAGCTGCTGACGCCGGTGGTGGAGGGCATCCTCAGCGCCGACATGAAGCGCTTTGCCGAGTACGCAGTGCAGCACCGGCAGAACATCGGGGCGTGACGCGCGCCGCCCGCATGCCGCCAGCGCCGGAGCACGCCGCACCACACCCCCCCTGTTTATTCTATGATCACTGCCTTGCACTGCCTCTGTGAGACGCGCGAAAACCCTGTGTCCCCCTGAGCGCGCCCCTCGTCATGTATTCGTACCCACCCCTCTGCACACTGAGCCGACTCTGTTCATTTTACAACATGCAGCTTGTAAAGTACACACATGCAAGCGGAGGTCCAGGCAGGGGCGGCCCCACTGCTCAGGCACGCCAGAGAATGAAATGGAAGATGGGGCATGGCGCAGGGGCCCACGCATGGCATGGCATGATCAGGCAGTGGCTGAACAAAATGAATGTTCCTGGGCTGGGAAAGCAAGCACAGGTGTGTGGCAAAAAGGGTGTGGGCATGGTTGTGGCACAGAGCAAGCAGGGTACAATGGGAGCAAGCGGTCGAGTGATCTGCTGGGTCTGGCAAGGAGCCAGGGCACAGGGCTGCAGGCAGGCAGTTGGGCGGGGTACAACAGAGGGAAGAACAGGGGGACGGGTCTTTGGCCAACGGGCATGCGCCAATGGCAGGGCTGGCGCGGGGCTGCCCAGGGGCTACAGAGGTTTGCTGAAGCAGGGTTGAACACAGTGGGATGCGCGCGTGGCATGCATCGCAAGCGCAGCTTGGGCTCCAGGCGACGCATCCCAGGTTTGGGGCCGGCAGTTTCCGGCCCTTGGGGAGATGTGGCGCCTGGGAGAAAGGCCACAGGGGAGAGCCAGCAACCCCCTCTCTTATCGCCACCCGCCGGCCCTCCGCCGGCCGGGGCATCCCACAGCCTGCTGCCGCTCACAGCCTGCTCATGGGCAGGGCCGGCTTGGCGGCTGGCTTGGCGCAGCACGCGGCATTGGAGGTGGGGCGGCAGCATGAGGCGCCGCGCGGGGGTGGCCCCTCGTCGCAGTCGCGGCTGGCGGCGTTGGCGTCGGGCGGCAGGTCCAGCAGCGGGTTGCGGCGGAAGAAGCCTGCGGGGGCGAGCGCGGGGTGGGGGGGCGCTCAGGCAGGGAGAGGGGCGGGGACGCGCAGGAGGGGGCGTGCGGCTCCCCAGATCGACTTGCGCAGCCCGGTGCTGGACGGGTGGCACGGCAGGCATGCAGCTCCAAGCCGTCTTAGCTCCGCCGGCAGCCAGGCGGGCCAGTATTCCCCCTGCTGGGCGCTCACCCCAGGGCTTGAGGTGGAAGCTCAGGTGCTCCACGGGCATGACGGGCCAGTCCTCGGTGCGCACCTGCGGGGTGGGTGGCACGCAACGCACGTGTGTTCCATCAGGGGTTGCACAGAAAAAGCAAAAGAAGCCGTCAAGAGACGAGCACTCGATGCATGCAGGAGGGCAGCGCGAGTCTGTCTGGGCGTCCCTGGCGCGCGCACCACGTGCGTTAGCCCCACGTTGAACCACAGCACGCAGTCGGCTTTGTCCAGGTTCCTGCGGGGGGCAGGAGGAGGGGGGCCGCTGGGGTACGTGTGTTTGAACGGGGTGCCAGCTGGCAGCCCTGCACAGATGAGTCAGAGGGCGCAGGCAAGTCGCGACAGGCGCGCCACTCGGCCCAATTCCTGTGCCCACCTGTCGGCGCGCGTCCAGTCGGCGATGCCCGGATTCTCCTCGGGATTGGGGTGAAGCGGGTAGTCCCCCGCAGGGTTCATCTCACTTGGATGGTACGGCGTCACCCACAGGTGCTTGGTGGCAAAGGCGCCGCGCGTGGCGTGCGCGGAGCTGGGCTGCACAGGGCGGGGCGCGAGCCAGGAGGGAGCCGGTGGGAGACGGCGTTGGGGCGGCGCACCGTACACGCCGTGGCGGCACCAAGTTGCGTCAAGCCAGGGGCCTGGTTCACTACAGGCAGGCGTTGTGCGGGCAGGGGGCCCAACCCTCAGGCAACTGGCCAGAAGCCGAGCCCCGGGCTTACGTGCGCCAGCATGGGCGGCGTGGGTGTGCCCGGCATCAGCTTGTACGCCACCGGCTTGCCGCTGGCGGGGTTGAGCACGGCGGGGTTCTGGACCTGCAGGCTTGGGCGGGGGCAGCAGTGCAGGTGCACAGTGGACAGGTGCGGCTGGCGCTCGGATTGGTTGGTTCTTCACTCGCCAAGCGTCTAGGGCAGGGTCGCACGAGGGCTGCCTGACAGGCGCAGGGCGGCCAGTCGCAGGCAGAGCGCAGCATGGATGTGGGCCTCAGCATCGATGCCCCCCCGGCTACAGCTCAGCCCCCATTCGGTCCGCCCCTCCCCACGCGCGCCGGCCCCAGCCCCTCCCGCGGCTCGCCTTCCACACGCGGCTGCGCTCGGGCGCGGCGTCGCGCTGCGCCTGGGCCTCGCTGCGCAGCAGCCGCTCGGTGATGTCGAAGCCCACGCCGTGCGGGTTGCCTGGGCCCAGCGGCATGGGCTGCGCATCCACCTCCACCACCTGCGAGCAGGCAAGGGGAGAGCGAGGGGCGCACGTTGCTGCAGGAGCTGCGGCTGCAGCAGGTGCGTGCCCAGGGCCAGAGGCGGCGTGTCTGCCGGCAAGCTATAGCCAACATTGCTGGAGGCACCTTTCAGTCTTGCCAGAGGCTGTGCCGGGAGGGCGCGCAGGGGTGCACACAACAAAGCAGTCACGGCAGTCATGCACGACAGCTGCGGGTCCTCTGGGGGTGTGTGTGCCGGGGCCGGGTGCCCACCTGCAGGTGCCTGCCCCCCTCCTCGCAGTCGATGGTGGGGTCCATGCGCACCATGAAGAAGTGCTGCAGGGGTGGGGGGTGGGCGTGGGGGGGGCCACGCACGTGTTGCAGGCTCAGCAGGTGCCGGCACAACGAGGATGGCGAGAGTGGCCGAGATTCCGGGTCCAAATGCTGGAGGCAGCGTGCAGAAGACCGTGTAGAGAGCAGGGTGACATGGCCGCGGCTGCGAGCCGCTGCCTCCCCTCCTTGCCTGGTGGATCTGGGCGTTCAGGCCGGGGGCCAGGCGGGTGCCCCACAGCGGCTCGCCGCCCTGGGGGGTCTGCTCGTCGGGGAACATCGAGTTGGTGGAGACGATGCCGGTGAGGCGCGCCTCAAAGGAGATGGTGCCGTCCTGATACAAGTGCCAGTAGAAGCCTGTTGCCAGGGGGGGAGGGGGAGGGGGCAAGGAGCGTGGGGGTGAGCGGCTGCAGGGGCCGGAAGAGGCACTGAGGCAGGGACGGCGCCGGCAACACGCGCATCTGCCCGTGCGGCTCCAGCCATCACAACAGCCACAAGCTTCTTGCGGCAGGCCCAGGAGCTGATCTCTCCTGCAGCCGGTGCTCACCGTACGAGTAGTTGGCGATCACGGCCCAGGAGCTGATGACCAGGCGGCGGTGGCGCCGCACCTCCAGGTGGCCTGCAGGGAGGGTGGGGATGGGGGGCCGGCGGCGGCACGGAATGAGCTGCAGATGACCCGCGAAGTCTCCTGCTGTGGGCAGCCCCGCGGATACACCAAGTGGTGGCGCACGGCCCAGCCAGCTGAGAGGCATGAGCTCGCATGCTGGGGATCCCGGCGCCCTGCGGGGGGAGGGGAGGGGGGCCAGGCAGCGCACCGGTGCGGTAGTCGACCTGCTTCCAGGCGGTGCCGGCGTCCTCCTCGTGCATGCAGATGGCCTTCTTGATGGTCACCGGCTCGCCCCTGGAGTTGTTCACCACGCCGTCAAAGTACCTGCGGGCTCGGGCAGGGGCCGGGGGGTGCCGTGGGCCGGGCTGCGGCAACGGAGTCGTGGCCCTTCGCAGCCCAGGCGCTTCCGCAGCACAGGCAGCCCGGGGTGCATGCAGAGCCCAAGCGCCTGCGGCCTGCGGCGCGCGGCCAGCCCCGACCCGAGGCCGCACTTGATGTGCCCCAGGCAGTCGCAGCCCAGCTCCAGCGACACGGCGCACAGGCCCAGCCCGTAGTCCGCTATGTCGTAGGCGCACTTGTGCTGGAAGGGCTCTGCCGGGTGTGTGTGGTGGGGGGGTGGGGTGGGGTGGGGGTGGGAGGTGGGTGGGTAGGGGAGGGGGGTGGGGGGTGGGGGGGGGCAGGAGGCCACATAGGGGGCGGGGAATGCTGACTTGGCCGACTCGCCCCAGCCCAGGCAGGCATGCAGTCTGGCGGCGACAGACCAGGAGGCAGGCAGCAGCTGGGCTGCATGCCATGCAGGCGGCGGGCGGCCCTCACCCCGCGGGTCGCCGTAGGGCACGATGATCTCGGCCAGGGCGGCGCGGTACATGACGGGGCGCAGCCGGCCCTGCTCCCTGTCGAAGAACTGCGGGGTCGGGGCGGCGGCAGGTGGGGAGAGTGAAGCGTTAAAAGGGGGGTGAGCGGGGCGCAGGGCAGGTGGGCATGCAATGGGAGCGTGTGGCAGGCTCCCATATTGCAGCAGCAAGCTGTCTGCACAGCGCGCAGCGGTTCTGCCCTCCCCCCGCCTCGCCTGCAGGTTGTTCAGGATCAGCCCCTCGCGCCAGCTGAACCCAACATGCAGCTGCCAGTTCTCCCACGTCACCACGTTGCCATCCACGCTGAACGATGGGCCCTCGGGCTGCGGGGCACGAACGGGCAGCAGGGAGTGTGGGTGCAAGAAACCCCTTGGGGGGCACTCTTGCATGCCCATTCGCGCTGCCGTCCTTATTCGGCTGTACACCCTGCCTGCCGCCCACGCTCCCTTGCCGCCCGGCCCCGGCCCCCCCCCCCCCCAAACCCCACACCTGCACAATGTCCAGCGGCTTCATGGTGGTGCGGAAGGGCGCCTCCACCAGCGAGCGGTGGTAGTTGCCCAGCTCGGGGGGCACCGTGCGCCCGCCCTCGCCGCCGAAAGCGTGCACGCCGTGCAGCCTGCAGGGGCGGGGCAGGGCGGTGCGCGCTCTTGGCACGTGCTGGCTGGTCCTCGCCCCCCCGAGGCCGCCAGCTGTGGGAGAGCTTGGCGGGCTGCGGGCAGGCAGACCGCCTGAAAGGCCAGCGCTGCCCAGCGCAGCCAGCATCCTTCCTTCTGCGACGCAGCCACGGCTGGCTGCAGCGGGCTGCAGGCAAGCAGCCGGGTCCGCAGGCAAGGCCCCCTGTGGCATAGCAGTTCCATCCTGCCACCGCACAGTGCTGCTGCATGCCAGCCCCCAGCGCCTGCTGGCTCACCTGTCGGTGTGCATGTCGTAGAAGACAATGCAGTCCAGCGGGTGCGCGTAGCTGCAGGACGGGAGAGGGGCCGGTGCAGCACGTGAGCAGCGGGCGGGGTCGCATACATGCCTCTGCCCCCCTGAGCGCACTCCCCGTCTGCCCGTACCTGTGCGCCTCCCCCACCCACCCAAATCCTCGCCCCCCATCTCCCCCCGCTTGCCGCCCAACTCACGGGTTGTCGTCCGGGCTGGCGCGGTTGTAGAGCAGGAACTGCATGATGCGCCCCTCGGGGTGGCCGTACCGGTGGCCAGAGTACCTGCGGAGGGGAGGGCGGAGGCCACGCTGAGTGCCCGGCCATGACAACTTGCGGCCCCTCTGGCTGTGCGAGTGCGAGAACGCGCCCTGGCTGCAGGTCGGGGCCCTCGACAGCACGCTGCCCCTACCATGCACCGGCCAGCAGCGGCACATGCGCGCTGCCGCACGCCATGCCGCCAACCAAACAAGGGACGACCATCGCAGGGCGGCAGGCGGTGCACCTCCCCACACCCGCACCAGGGGTCCACCGCCAGCAGGTCCATGTCTGTGATGCCATACCGCTCGCGCATCAGCGCCCGAAACTCGGCATTCCCCTTGAGCGCCGCCTCGCTCTCCAGCACGTCGTCCAGGGTGACCGCCGCCTGCACGCCCTCCATCTGCGGGAGGGGGCAGGACGGCAAACAGCCGTCAGCGCACGCCGGGAGTGCAGTTGCAGGCCGCAAGGGACGGTCCGGGTGAGCCTCGGCGGCAGCGGGCCGCGGCCCCACTCTGTTGTCCTGCTCCGCAGCGCCAAACGAGGTGGCACCGTACCAGGGAGCGCGGCGCCTGTCAAAGCCTGGCACTGCTCCGCTGCCTTCCTGCGGCCAGATCAGCCCACAGCAGCCGCTCCCCTGCCGTGGTTGCATCGGCAGCTCGCCATCGAGCCATGCGCAGCGCACCTGCTTCCATGAGAGCACGCGCGGCTTGCCGCCGCTGCCGGGCAGGGCGGTGGCATCCAGGTCGAGCACGCACTCGCACACCGCGTTGCGCCCCGGGAGCTCCACCACGGCCAGCGCGCGGCGCGGCGGGCGCGGGGCCTCGCCCCGCAAAAACGCCAGCACATCGTACTTCACAGGCTCCTGTTGGGTTGAGCCAGAGTGGTGGGGGATTGAGATGGGATGGAATGGGGGACCCTAGGGTGCGGCGGTGGGAGGGTGGCTAGGGCTTTGCCCTGCGAGATGTGGGCGGCCCCTGGGCCATGCAAACCCCTTGCACATCGAGTCCCCCACACCTATGATCGTCTGCCACAAGTTACTGCACTTCGACAGAGCCTCTGGAGGGTTTGTGCTGCTGCCGGCGCTGGCGCCCTACTCGCCTGGATGTGAACACTGTTGAAGCGCACAGGCGCAACGCCCAAGTGCTCCGCATGTTCGTTTACGGCTGCAGCCGCAATGCGCAGCTCAGCGGGTGAGAGGCCGTCGAGCGGGTGATAGGGTTCTGAGTCACGCCTTGCTCGTTGGCTCTGCGCGGCCACACGCTTGCTTGGCGCTTCCACAGTGATTTGCTGCATTTGAGGCCTCCAGACTGCGCTTGTAGTTCTTGGGCGTGGTGAGTGGGGTTCTCGGGCCGCAAGCCATACCTCAGGCGGCGTGCATTCGTCAGCCAGAGGAGAATGCTAGCTTCAGGGGTTGTCAAGTTGCGAGATTTCAGCTTTGCGCCACTGTGAGCAAAGTTGCGAGCTCGCGCAGCACACCGGGCAGCATGGGACAGTCCAATGTCGCTCCGCCGGCAAGCTATCGCAGCCTTGGCAGTCGATTGAAACATAGAAGCAGGGTGGCAAGACGGTGCGCGGCCTAATCTGTCCCGCCATCTGTACAATTTTGTTTGCTAGTATCACCACGGCCGTTTGTGAAAGCATCTTAGCGTCTCGATAATTGCTGAATTCAGGTGATTGACCTGCTGAAGGGCTCGCACGTGCGGGCAGCACCAGCAGCCATCCCTTCCGACAGCGGCAGGCTGCGCTTGCGGCTGCCAAGCAATGCAGCAGGCAGTGGTGATTACTGTGGAAGGACTCTGCACGTTCTGCCTAATGTGTGTGAGAGCAGGTGGTCTCAGCAAACAAGGTTGCTAAAGCACCTGGACGCGCCAGCTGTTCTCCCCAGGGCAGCAGAGCCAACACTGTGCCCCACCGGCTCCCAAGTGCTGCTTGTGGCCGACAACAGCAAGAGAGCACAGCGTGAGGTCAGGATACAGGCTGCAGGAGATGACAATGTGCTGGTGCTATGGAGTGCGCCCGGCAAGTCAAAGCTGCGCGATGGCTGGCAGCTGACTAACGTCTGCTGATCACCCAGCCAGTCTGGCATGGCTCAAAGAGCTCTCCCAAAATACCCTTGTGGGCACACGCATGATTAATGTCTTAGAAAAGTAAGGGATGACAGCGACCAGGTTGGGGTAAGTTCCCATGGCCAGCCTTCAGCTGAATCCTGGCGTAACCAGTGCGGCAAGGACACCATCTGCCGCCCACGCCCCTCCTTTGCAACTCAAAAGTCATGGTGCAATTTTCGGTACTTTTTTTACCATGCTCAACACCCAAACTGAGCCAAGCCTCTGTTGGTGCCATGTGGGCGGAGCAAGAGACAGCCTGTCTCATTCAATGCCCAGGGCGTTCTGCGCATGAGGCTATTGCCGTGAAGTGTATTGTTCTGCAAACTAACCCCCAACACCAATGTCATGGACAGGTCTGGAATTGTGCAATCTGAATGTACACACATACACAGCTGATGGAGCTCCACCACGCGTTGCCAGCCGGCAGGACAGCGCGGCGCTGCCAGATCAGAACCAGCAACACCTGTTGCAGCTACTTTCTGCTTTGACGGAGATTTCACCAACCTGCAGCTGCACGAATTCAGCAAGGCTAGTCGCAAGCAGTCTCCGCCTTGCGGGCTTTGCCATCCCCCCCAGCCAACCCCAACCTGTTCATCGCTCCGGCCTGTGTCCTGCCTGACGAAGATAAATCACAGATAGGACACCATGTTGCTACGGCGAGCCGGCGCGCTTTTGCTCGATAGCATGGCCGGCAGCGCCAGGCTTTTGGAGAGCGGCGCAGCGGCTGCAGCGACACGAGGCTGTGCATTAGTGCAGCAGCAAGGGACGGTGGTGGCTGCATCGCAGTGCCAACAGCAGCGTTCCGTCGCCGCCGCCGCCGCCGCCGCCGCTGCTCCGGCAGCATCGCCTCAGGTGAGCAGCCGCTTGTGCTGCCAAGTCTTTCGCGGAACTGCCTGTGGTGATTGCGTATATTGGCGCCAAACTTAGATCTCAAGGCCATTTGACATAACAATCTGCTTGCTCACCGTATGGCAACCCTGCAGGCAGCAGGGAGCGGAGCGGCAGCAGCGGCAGCGTTGCTGCAGCAGTCGATCCGCAGCAGCCTAGACACAAAGCGCACGGGGCTGATTGCCGTGAAAGTGGGCATGACACAGGAGTGGGACGCCTGGGGGGTGCGCGTGCCGCTCACAATCCTGTGGGTGGACGACTGCCAGGTGCGCTGCGCAGGGAGCCTGTCAGCAGCTCTGCAGCTGCAGGAGGGGCTGAGCAGAATGCCGGGAATGGATTCCCCCAGCCTGCATGCGGCGCGACGCGTGGCGCGACTGGTCCAGTTGTGCGCCGTTTGGTGGTGCAGCTGCTTCCGTGTTGCCCGTGCGCAGGCTTTCTCGCCAGCCATCCGCTCAGCCTGCCTGGTTGGCCTAGCCCTGCTGCAGGTGGTCCAGGTGAAGACCCAGGAGGGCGAGGGGTACACGGCGCTGCAGCTGGGGGCCGGCGCCAAGCGGCCCAAGCAGCTGCGCGGCACGCAGCGGGGCCACTACGATGCGGCGGGTGAGCAGCCCGCTGTGCGTGCTGCAGGGCTGCCAACCGGCCGTGTGCGAGCAAGAGACGCTCTCAATTAGCCCGCCCCTGCTTCAGCCATGAGCACTTAATCTGGCGCACAAGCATGTGCATGCACGTGGTTGTGCCCATTGTGCCTTCCGGCCGCCCGCTGCGGCCCAGTCGCGCACTGCAGAGTTGTGGCAGCCTCTTCCTGTTTCCGTGTGCACAACAGCTAGCCTTCATCCTTCCCCCGATGTGCCCTCAAGCGCCCGCGGCCCCCCCCCCCCCCCTTCCAGGCGTGTCCTACAAGCGCAAGCTGGCAGAGTTCCGGGTGACCCCCGACGCGCTGCTGCCGGTGGGCCACGAGCTGCGCGCCTCGCACTTTGTGGCGGGGCAGTTTGTGGACGTCACCGGCACCTCGATCGGCAAGGGCTTCCAGGGCGTGATGAAGCGATGGGGCTTTGCCGGACAGCCTGCCTCGCACGGCAACTCGCTCAGCCACCGCGCCGCCGGCTCCACCGGCGCCTGCCAGGTGCGGGGGGCGGGCGCCAGCGGGGGCCGCATCCCGGTTTGTGGCCCCGTCCTCGCAAGCTCGCCACCAAGAGTAGCTTGGCAGGCGCGCCTGCTACAATCCAGTACTGTGTTGCCCCCACGTTTGCAGCGGCTGAATTTCTGTTGCATTGGCGTAGTTGTGCTGCACCAGCCTCACCACGCAACAGGCTGCCGAGGCGGCTGCTTCACTCCCCCCCTCTTGCCCATGCAGGACCCTGGCAAGGTGTTCAAGGGCAAGAAGATGGCCGGGCGCATGGGCGGGGAGCGCGTGACCGTGCAAAACTGCCAGGTGGGGGTCTGCCCGGGGGTTCCCACGCTGTGGCTTGCCTCTCGTCTGCGCTGGTGTACTGCTGCTGCCCGCTGCGCTCTGCTTTGGTGGGCCCTGATCCTGGGGCCTCAGCCGCAGCTTGCCGCAGGGGGCTTGCATGTCATGCACCTGCCACCCCCCACCCCACCCGCGCCCTCCCCCATTGGCCGTGGCTCCCACCGCAGGTCTTCCGTGTTGACCCGGTGCGCAACCTGCTGTACGTGCGCGGCCAGGTGCCCGGGCACAAGGGCAACTGGGTGCTGGTCAAGGATGCAGTGAAGGTGGGCCTGGCGCAGCAGCCGCCGCTGCCGGTGCCCACGCTGCTGGCCGGGCCGGCTGCCAGCGAGGCGACGGTGGCGCCCAAGCCGGAGGCCGATCCGTACGACTACCGTGAGGGATGAGCCTGGATGGATGGGCGGCTGGCAGATCTGAGCAGCTGCTGGGTGCCCGGCTGCACCACCCAGGCTGGCACAGACCTGCATTGCCCTGCCTTGAGCGCGGAGCCATGATGGCACTGCAGTGTAAGATTTATCCAGTTGAGTGCATGGGACGTCAGCATTGTGGCTCACTCACAGCAGAATGCTGCCCGCTGGCTGAGTGCACGTCTCAACGACAGACAAATGTGCGCCTGGGTGTTGCTCAGCCCAACCAATCCGTGCTTTGCTGCCTCCCTGTACCGAGCCAACGCAATCGAGAGAGCATGATGAGTGCTGCTCCGCCACCCGCCGCTGCTGTCGCCGTCGCACGCACCGTTGCAGTGGCGTGGACCCTGCAGGGCTGAGATGGATTCCGCGATCGTCTTTCTTGGATGTTCGCACACTAGCAAGAATAATATTTGCTGCGGTGAACTGAGCATCAAGGGAGACAAGTGGTGCTCTGCTGCGTCCAGCCCAGCACACAAGTCCACCGCGATGCCCACCAGCGCTCACTCTTCCGTCCTTCATTTCGTCTCCACCGCCGCCAGGTGCTTGCTGCTGCCGCCCTGCTTGCTGCCGCTGCCTTGTTCTGCTTGCCTGCTTCTGCACGCGCCGATCACTGCCCCGCCTGCCCTGCACCGCTTGCCGTTTTTAGGGAGTTCAGGTAAGAGCGGTTTTGGTCCCCAGGTCCCCCCCCCGCACCAGTCCGCCCCTTCCGCTCTCCCGTTTCTCTCCGCACTCCGCTCGCCCCCTCGCACGCCAGCCGGCTGCAGCCATGCGCGCCAGCACCAGGCACCGCGGCACCTCGGCTGCACCTGCAGCCAGGCCGCTGCCGCCGGCGGGCCTGCACCAAGCGTGCGGCACGGTTCGGCACGTCACGCTAATCAGGGAGCTCGGTGGTGTGCAACTCTCTGCAGACCGCCATACGGCGTGCGCAGGACTGATTACCTGAAGGTGAGGCCGCTGTCGTGATTCTCAGCAAAGCAGCGCCGAGCCGCCGGGGGCTGGCCGTGATTCAGGAAGTCAGTGCTGGCACGGAGTTTTCACCTGTCTGCAGAACGCTGGACGAAGGTCCAGAACTCTGGACACACAAGCAGAAGCAAGCAGCTCTGGCAGCATTCAAGCGGCAGCACTTGGCGCTGCGCAGCCATGGACACCCGCGGCACTGTGGACTGCTCATTCTTCCTGCGCGGCCTCTGCAACAAAGGCTCTTTCTGCCCGTTCAAGCATGATCCGGTGAGAGCAGGCGGGCAAGTCAGACTGAGCAGGCCGGCAGTCAGAGAGTGCAAGCTTGCATCCGCTAACTGCTGCTCCTGCGAGGCCCGCGTTTTAGCACTCCGTCTCCTGACTTCCTCGTTGCCGCCTGCCCCGTTCTCTTGAACCCACAGAGCAAAATTGGCAGTGTCCGCCAGGAGCAGGCGAAGATGGACTGCTTGTTCTTCAAGCAGGGGCGCTGTAGCAAGGGCTCGCTGTGCCCCTACAAGCACGACCCGGTGAGAGCAGCTGCCCGGCACTGTGATGCCACACCAGGAGTTGGCTGGGTTCTGCAGCCTGCAGGCAGAGTGTCTTGCCAGCCGTGGGAAGTATTGCTGACTATTGTCCGATCGCCGCCTCCACCCGGATGCAGGCCATGCTGCCCCCCAATTCGCAAGCGGCAGCAGGCAGCGTGGCACCGCCACATCAGCCAGCATCAGTGACGGTTGATTTTGGGTCGCCTGAGGGCCGGCAACAGGCGCAGCAGCAGCCAGTGCCGGCACCGATTGCAGCAGCGCCAGCACCCAGACCAGCACCCGCTGCAGCGCGCCCGCAGCCTGCAGGAACAATTCCTGCAGGAGCAGCAGCGCAGGCGGCCCGGCGGCAGCAGCAGCACCAGCAAGCACAGCAGCAGCAGCCTGAGGTGCTGCAGAAGCCTGCTGCAAAGGTGCCGGCTGCTCAGCCTCGCAGCGCACCCGCTGCGGCTGCAGCACCGGGCGGGATCCCAGCCAGGCTGGCAGGCAGGCTGGGTACTGCCTCGGCGCCCGCCAATGAACGGCTGGATAGCCAGCAGCAGGTGCGCAGGGGAGCGGGGCATGTTTGTTTTTGCTCCTGGAGCCGAGAACACATGAGGGATGGCTGAGGAGGGTTGAGTTTCGCTTACATGCGCCCTGCTGCAGCAGCCCCAGGCGCATGCTTGTACACTTGCAACGTGCTGCTCCTGGCCTGCCTTCTCCCCACCTGCAGGCAGGCAAGCGGCCTGAGCGGGACCACGACTCAGATGGCGGGCGGGGGCCGCGGCGACGTGCCGCTGGTGCCCTGGGCTTTGCCATCACGGCACTGCACGATGCTCTGGGCACAGATGTGCCGCTGGAGGTTGCCGCTGCCAAGGTGCGCTGCAAGCAGCCTGCCAGCGCACTCTGTGGTCCCAGCCGGGCCCTGGCCGCATCACCTACATCGTCACCGACCCCACCTGTGTGTCGTCTGCTTTGCAGCTCCTGGCCTTCCTTGCCTGCTCAGTCCCTCCCATTTTCACGCTGACTGCGCTGTGCAGGGACCCGGCCGGGCGGGTGCTGATGCCTCGCAGCGCAAGCGGCGGCTGGGGAGCGACTCGGACGAGCAGTCTGGGCAGGAGGAGGGCAGGCAGGCGGCTCGGCAGCAGCAGCCCTTGGCCAAGCGCGCAGCGGTGGCCGGCAGCGCGGCGCGGCCGCGGGCTGTGCCTTCTCCTGCTGCGGTCGAGGCGCCGCAGGACATTTTGGCACCCCGGAGCATTGAGGCCATTCGCAAGGTGAGCGCGCTGCGCTGTCGAGAGAAGCAGCCTGGAAGAACCTCGACAAAGGAGCATTGCTGGAGGGCATCGCTCCATCTTCTTGGCAGCGGCGCATCCACTCGTTCTCATGCCCTTGCTGTTGCACCCTGTGCGCTGCAGGAGCGGCAGCAGAAGTTTGCGCCGCTCTCGGGCAGCAAGCCAGCGGCAGCGGCTGCGCCGGCAGCATCCACAAAGGTGGGCGGTTCGACTGAGGGCCTGGATGAGCACGTGCGCTCCAGCTTGCACGCATGCACAGCAGGTGCACGCTTGTTCTACTCGCCGGCACCAGCGCGTGAGGCAGTGCGCCCTGCCAGCGGCGCCTCCTTGTGCTCTTCGAGGATTGCCGAAAGAGTCGGATTTTGCCTCTCTGCTTGCGGTGCAGTCGGCCGGGCGCAGGCACACACCGATTGTCTTCCAGACCGAGGCAGCTGCGGCGGCGGCATCCACCCCATCACCTGCGGGACTGGCATCTGCGCCGCCCAAGCAAGCGCCGCCTCAGCAGCCAACCGCGGCAGCAGCCCAGGCAAACAAGGCAGCAGCGGCAGCACCGCCAGCCCAGCGGCCGCAGCAGCAGCAGCAGCCTGAGAAGAAGCCGGCAGTGGCAGCCAGGCCGGCGGCTCAGCCCAAGCCGGCGGCTCAGCCCAAGCCGGCGGTGCAGCCCAAGCCGGCAGCCAAACCAGCAGAGGAGGAGTCGCTCGAACTCGACGTGAGTGTGGTGCTTGCTTGCTCCTCCATCTTTTTCAGAGTGACCATGCAGCGCTTTGCACGATGGTGAACCTTGCTCCAGTTTGTGCTGCGTCGCTGGTTGTGCTCAGTGTTTCCCGAACTGGCTTGCCCCTGCGACTCTCCCGCCCTCACCGCCCCGACACCCGCTCCCCCCCCGCTGCGCCTGCAGCTGGACTTTGACGGCATGGAGGAGGGCGGCGAGGGGGCGCTGGGCGGCGCTGCCGGCGGCGACGAGGACGACTTTGAGGCGCAGATGCGGGCGCTGGAGGAGGGGCTGTGAGGGCGGGCGGGGCCGGCCTCCGCCGCCGGCACCAGCGCCACGGCGCCGTGCCCGGGGCTGATGCGGCCCTGAAACAAGTGCAGAGCCGGCCTGGAATGGGCGGCATGCATGGGCTGCGCTTGCAGGCTTGCTGCGCCTGGACTGCACCCGCGGGAATGTCCTTACTCCACGCGTCATCGTTTTGGCTCGGCTGCCTGGCACCTCCCCGTGCTCTGCTGTCGCCCGACATGGGCGCTTGTCCCTCCTGTTGCTTGCGCTCACCGCGGGCTCCCCGTTCATCAACGCTTTGCGTCACGTACAAGTCAAATGCTGAATTTTGCACGTTCTGCAAGCGCATCTCACTTTGGTTGCTGAAACGAGGAAGGACGGCCTAGCGTGGCTGTTGGAAGGTAACTATCAGGCTGCTGTAGTGGCTGCGTGAAAAGGTTACGCGCTGTGCAAGTCAGCATCATGGTGGGCACCTTGCCCGCCCTCTGCCGCTGCCGGCCCGCTGCCCCCGCTGCTGCCGCCAGCTACCAGCCGTTCCTGCTCGCTGCTCACAGGGGCTGAAATGGCAGCTGCTGGGGCATGGTGGTACATGACAGCAATCGCCAGCACGAGCAGCAGGAGGACCAGAATGGCTGGCGTCACCATGATTTGGGCATACAGGCTGGGCGGCTTGACAAAGGCCTGCACAAAGGTGGCCTTCTCCTGGATGCCAACCTGCAGGGGCGGGCGCCAGGCAGCAGCGGGAGCCAGCCTTGCAAACCAGCCCGCTGGTCAGGTGGATGGAGCGCATGCACCGAGGGCCCCAAGCACGCCCGACAACCGCGAAAGCCTAGCGCCCACTGCTCTGAGCATGCAGACACAGTGTTCAACAACATTGCTGCTGCCTGGGGCCACACGCCACCCAGCCCCAGGGCTGCCAGCGCACCGCCATGGTGGCGATGCCGCCAACAAACACAGCTTGGCCCACAAAGCGGTGCAGGGGGCCTAACGCCTGGCGGCGGGCCAGCGGTAGCTTGGGCCAGAGGTAGGCAAAGATGCCCGCCGCATACTGCAGCGTCAGCATGGACAGCACCGCCAGGCCCAGCCAGGAGTGCACGCTGTACCTGCGGCAGTGGTGAGGCGGGGCGGCGGGGGTGGTGCAGGCGCTTGTGGTGAGGGCCGCATGGGCGGGTGCGCAGGCAGAGGCAGAGCTCAGGACGAAGAAGCATAGGCGTGGGCAGGCAAGGGCAGGGCTCACGAGCAGGTCGCGGGGGGAAGGGTGCCAGCCGGCTGTGGGTGCACCCGCGGGCGGCAGGGGTCAGACAGCAGGCGGGTGGGGCTCACAGGTTTGGGGTGGGCGTGGGGCGCTTAGCGGTGTGGCTCACAAAGGCGGCGGTCACGCCTGCAATGGTGCACGCGAGCGCTGCCGTGTGCAGCGCAAAGTGGTACAGCTTGGTGGCAGCCCTGCGCATGGGGGGTAGGGGGGAAGGAGGGGGGCTGGCACAGAAAAGTCGAGTCGCATCATGCCATCACGCATCCTCCCCTCACCCCTTGCCTCTCCCTCCCCCCCCTCCGGGCCCCAGCCACACCTGTCACGAATCTCCACCAGCGGCGCCTTGTACGCCAGCACCGCCTCGGCCATGAGCAGCGGGAAGGCGGCGGTGAGCAGCAGCGGGTGCCAGTTGAAGATGGGGCCCGTGTCGTTGGCGCCACCGCCGAGCGGCCGCGGCGAAAAGCCCAGGCCCCCCAGGTAGCCGAACACCCAGGTGAGCACGGCAAGCACCACCGCCAGCTGCAGCGCGCGCGTATGCAGCGTGACAGTTCGGGCGGCAAGCGGGCGCAGCCACCAGCGCGCCGCTGGCGCCAGTGCTCCATCGTCATCGGCAAGGCTCTGTGTGACCATGCCGTTGTGAGGCCTGCATGTAAATGAGGATCAGAGAAGCAACAAGGCAGTCGCCAAGTGGCAGCGCAGCCGACCGCCAGTGACGCGGCGGCGTGCAGCTGCTGGCCACGGGCACAGGGGGGCAAGGCCCTAGCAAGGATGCTGCGTGAGCACATACAGGTACTCCTGTACTTATTGACAAGACAGGGGAGGAGACTATCGGCTCTCGTTGCGTGTTGCCACTGCGCACCTGTGCGGCTTACGTGTGGCTCTCCGAAGCTTGGTGGTGTGTAGGAAACCAGTTACGGCTGAACACACACGCGCCTGCGCCCGAATTCCCCACCTTTTGTTGCTTTGCGTGCTGCGCTTCCTGCCAGGGCTTTCCCATTGATCTGAGGGCCCGTGCAAGACATCTGCACGCTGCGATCACATCTCGCGTAAGCAGGGCCGCTGCAAAACAGCCCCCTGTTACTTCCCCATTGCTCTCTCGTCGATCGCTGCCTCTCTGCAGGTTCAGTCGCCCTGGAAGGGCTGCGTATAGCTCAGGCAAGCTATTCGACCAGCATCGCAGGCTACGCAGTGCTGCCAGGCGCCTCCTGATCACTGACTGGCTTCGTTTATGGTTCGGAGCTTGCAGCGCAGGCAGGCTCTGTTGCATCGATGATTGGAGCAGCGCGCTGAGTGCTGGTCCCTGCTGCCCCCGTCGCCGCTCTCCACCCGCCTGCAGAGGCGGCTCGCCAGGCACCAGCAAGGGGAAGCAGCAGCGGGCAGCAGCGGCGGGTGGCAGCCATGTCGGCACGCTACGACCGTGCCATCACGGTCTTTAGCCCTGATGGCCACCTGTTTCAGGCAAGCAGGGCTCCCTGCAACCAGGTTGCCCCTTTCATGCACCTGTCGACCGGCACACCGGCAGCACCTGCCCCTTGCTTGCCGAAACTGTGCTGCCCATGCATCCCTGCCGTCTCTCAACAGGTGGAGTATGCGCTAGAGGCGGTGCGCAAAGGCGCCCTGGCGGTGGGCGTGCGCGGCACCGATGCAATCGTGCTGGGCGTCGAGAAGAAGGCGGTGGCCAAGCTGCAGGCGAGTGCTGCCCGGGGCTCTTCCCGCCCATCAGCTCTTCCTGCCCATCAGCGCGGCCACCTGGGCGTGCTGGGCTGCTTGCCTGTACAGGCTGTTAGGACGAAGCGGCAGCTTGAGTAGGCCGGGCCCATGCGCTGCATACAGGCATGCCACCGTTCCGGCCAGCTGGTTGGGTGCTCGGCCATGAGCACCGTATGCCCCCCCGCCCACCCGGCCTGCAGGTGGCCCAGACGGTGCGCAAGATTGCCCAGATCGACGACCACATCTGCCTGGCCTTTGCGGGGCTGACCGCCGACGCGCGCGTGCTCATCAACAAGGCTCGCATCGAGGCGCAGAGCCACCGGCTGACGCTGGATGAGCGGGCCAGCGTGGAGCACATGACGCGGTGGGTGGAGGGAGGGGGGGGGGTCGTCTTTGGGGAGGGGCCGGCGCAGCGCAGCGTGCGAGGCACGCAGCATGCGCGGGGTCGCCGTGCGCCCCTGCCTCGCACCCTCTCGCGCCATGCTCTTGGCATCCTGGCCCACGCCGGGCGCCCGCTGCTCCCGCCGCCAGTCCCCGCGCCTCCTGCCCCAGCTCCAACCCCCACCCCCGATCCAACCCCCCACCCCCATCCCGCAGGTACATTGCGGGGGTGCAGCAGAAGTACACGCAGAGCGGCGGCATGCGCCCCTTTGGCATCTCCACCCTAGTGGTGGGCTTTGACCCGCTGGGCCGCCCCGCTCTCTACCAGACCGACCCCTCGGGCACCTACAGCGCCTGGAAGGCCAACGCCATCGGCCGCAACTCCAAGACAGTGCGGTGAGTGGAGGCACGCCGTTCCCGGGCGGGAGGCTGGCTTGCCCAGGGGGCTGCCGCAGGAGATTGGAGAGCAGGGCAAGCGTGCCCTTGGACCGCCACTGGTCATGGGGGGGCGGCCCCTCAGACGCCGGCATGCGCCCCAGACCAATTCCCGGCCCGGTCAGCCCATGCCTGCCCGCGCCCATGCCTCCTTCATGCACGTACACACACACACACTCCCCCCCTACTCCTGGGCAGCGAGTTCCTGGAGAAGAACTACGCGGAGACGGGGGGGCGCGACACGCTGAAGCTGGCGCTGCGCGCGCTCACCGAGGTGGTGGAGGGCAGCAGCAAGAACATCGAGGTGGCGCTGGTGGAGCGGGAGGGCGGCCTGCGCTTCCTGGCGGGTGAGGCTTGGGCGCATGGAAGGGCAGGCTCACCAGGCCAGGTCAACGGCGCAGGCACCCCAGGTCCTGGCAGGCGCCCCACGAGCAGGGGTTGCGGTGAGCGGCTATCCAGACTGCCTCTTGCTTGCCAGCTGCGAGGCCAGAGCTCAGAAGCAACCCGGCAGGGGCCCCACCACCAACCGTGCCTCCCCGCCTCCCTGCCCTGGCCCTGCCCCCCCCCCTTCCCCGGCAGACGACGAGGTGGACAGCCTGGTGAAGGAGATTGAGGAGGAGAAGGCGGCAGCACAGCCGCAGAGGCCCGCGCAGCAGCAGTAGCGGCCGGCCCGCCTGGCGGCCGCCTTGCCTCGCACTGTAACAAATCGGGGACAGCTGCGTCCACCAGAGCAGAGTCTTGACAGAGGGTGCTGCTAACTAGGCCTTGGTCACACAGTTGGCGGTGTGCATAACCCATACAGGATGTCAAAGCAGCAGCCACAAACGTTGTTTGAGCGCTGCCTTTCACGCCTGCTCTGGCTGGCCACCACCAGCCTCGGCTGCTGCTCCTGCTGCCGCTGCTGCATCTTTGCTCCCATCGCCGCCGGTGTCCGGTCCCGCACCGCCCCCCGCCGCCGCAGCCGCAAGCGCTGCATCCTCTGCCTCGGACCGTGCAGAGGCCTGGGCGGCGGCTGCGCCGCCACCTGGCTTGACGGGGAACTGCTCCTCGTCGGCGCGCTGCCAGGTGTAGGCGCAGCACCACAGCCAGTTGGGGGCCACCACCTGCTTGCCCTGCACCAGAGCGGCAGGGCTGCCAAGTGTCTGAGTGTGCATGCCAGGCAGGGGAAGGGAGCCGCGAAGCACGCATTGCACCCTCTGGCCCACCTTGCTGCGCGCCCAGCGTGTCTTGTCCGTAATGTCTGTGGCCACAACATGGGTCACGCGCTCCGTCGCTTCGCGCACACACTCGGCACCCAACTGCGGCACGGATCCACGGCGGGGGAAGGGAGGGCTTCATGCGGGCCAGGCAAAGGTGAAGGCAGACACCAGCTGGGCGTCCCGTTGAGTGCGGCCTGCAGCTCTTGAACACCCTCTCCTGCCCACGGCAACGCCAGCGCACGAGGGTGACCCCCACCCCGGCCCCTTGCCTTGGTGGCCAGCTGCCACAGCGGGTGCGCCGAGGGGTCGGCGCAGTCGAGCGGCATCACGCGGCTGAACAGCACGACGACCCCCGCCAGGATGCCTTGCCGGGCAGCCCGCAGCAGCGGGCGCACGTCGGCAGCGCCGTGGTCGGCTGCAGCAGCAATGGGCGCAGGTGGTAGGCAGGCACGAGTAGTACCAGGTAGTACCAGGCCGCCCCTGTAGGGATCAGGTTGGCAGCTGCCGCCCACACCTGCACTTCTGCTTTGCGCGCGTCCAGCAGCAGCCAAAGCAGCGCGTGTCGATGGTGGCAGCAGCGGGCCTGCAGCCCCCTCCCAAGGTCCGGCCCACCCAGGGCGGCGCACCCTGCTCGTAAAACCGCTGCTGAACTTGCGACATGACGCGCAGGCAGGTGGCCAGCGCGCCGCTGTCGCCCTTTTCGTCCACCTTGCGCTCCAGCAGGGACTGGCCCCTGCACGGCGAGGGCGTGGGTTGCGAGTCGGAGGCGCCCGGGCAAGCGCACCGGCGCCACAACTTGCATCCTGCTCCTTGCACGGAGCGCTGTGCACGGCCTGTGAGGGCAGCGTGCCGGGAGTGGAACACTCATCATTCACTTGCGTGCATCGCGCGCCCATGCTCATACAGGCCCGGCTCCTCGACCCCACGCCCGCTCTTCCTGCTCGCGCAGGGCGCAGCCCGG
>KQ481983.1:3314149-3324532 GCA_001430745.1 Auxenochlorella pyrenoidosa
TCCCGGGCGAGACCAAGGTGTGGCAGTACATCACCCTCATGAAGCGCATCTTCCTCATCGACTGTCCCGGCGTGGTGTACAACAAGACCGAGGACAGCGAGACGGACATCGTGCTCAAGGGGGTGGTGCGCGTGGAGAACCTGGTGAGGGCGGCGCCGCTGCCGCCGCTGCATCTGCCGCCGCCGCTGCCGCAGCAGCTGCGGCTGCCAGCTGTGTTGAGACCCAACGGCGTGGGTTACGGGTGCAGCCCTTGCTAGGGATGCTGGGTGCTGCTGGCCCCCTCGACCGCTTGGCCGGCATGCACGGGCGCACCGCGCTGCCGGGTGCCTCACCGCTGCCGGCGCCGCGCCTCGCCCTCCCCCACTTGCGCCGCAGGAGGATGCCACGGAGCATGTGGGGCAGGTGCTGGAGCGGGTCAAGCCCGAGTACCTGCGCCGCGCCTACAAGGTCAAGGCCTGGCAGGACGCTGAGGACTTCCTGGGCCAGGTGGCGCGCAACACGGGTGGGTGGCTGGGTGCGCGGGCTGTAGTGGGGCGAGCACAGCCAGCGCCCCGTGCCGTGCCGTGGCTGGCGGCGCTGTGCGCGGCCGGCATGGGAGCGGGAAGGCGGCAGCGCACTGCCGCCTGCGGCCGCATGGCCGAGGAGTCGGGCTGCGGGGCCGTGCCGCGGTGCTCTGCGCGCAAATTGCCGGGCGGCCTGTCGCCCCTCTCGACTGGACCTTCCTTCAATCCCGGCCCTGGCCCCCGCCCTCTCGCAGGCAAGCTGTCCAAGGGCGGCGAGCCCGACCTCAACACCGCGGCGCGCATGGTGCTGTACGACTGGCAGCGCGGCAAGATCCCCTTCTTCACGCTGCCGCCAGACCACACGGACGAGGCGCCCGCGGCGGCGGGCGAGGGCGGCGCCGAGGGCGGCGAGGGCGTGCCGCAGCCGGCAGAGGCGGTGACCGAGGAGGACGCCAAGGCTGCTGTGGATGGGGACCCCGAAAAGGCGGCCGCCGCGGCGCGCGCCATGGCGGCAGAGGCGGCCGCAGCCACGGCCAAGCAGCGGCGGGCGGCCATCCCGGTGCAGCAGGGCTTCTTCACGCCCGCGGATGAGGGCCGGCAGGAGGGCGAGGAGGAGGCCGCGGAGGAGGATGCAGACGTGATCAGCAGCGGCAGCGAGGGCGAGGAGGAGGAGGATGACGAGGAGGCGGGCAGCAGCGGCAGCGACGGTGCAGAGGATGATGACGACGAGGAGGGAGGCGGCGGCAGCGGCAGCGGCAGCGAGGTGAGGGGCAAGCGGCCGCTACATCTCATGGCCTGGGGTCCTGCCCTTGCGCGCAGCCCCCGCCGAGCTGCCCTTTGCGTTCTGCTGCCGATTGGGCGCAGGCTGTGCTGCCTGACTGCTCGGCTCATCAGCAACGTCTTCGAAAACACCCGGGCCCCCGCCCATGGCCCGCACTCCGCCGCAGGATGGCAGCGGCAGCGACGACGAGGCGCCCTCTGGCAGCGGCAGCGACGACGAGGATGCCGGCTACGACGACCAGGACCTCAGCTGGGAGGCAGTCATGCAGGCCATGCAGGGCGGCGGCAGCAGCGCGGCACCAGGGGCAGAGGTCGAGGACGCGGCAGGCGAGGAGGCAGAGGCGGCGGCAGCGGCAGGCAAGAAGCGCAAGCGGAAACAGCGCTGAGCGCTGCCGAGGCCGCAGGCAACTTCATTCGTCAGCCCTTGTGCTCTTCCTCTGGGAGCGTCGCTCCTGTGTGCTGGTCTGTGGCCCGGCCTGGGCCCCCACATGTGCAAGCTTAGCTGGTCCCCTCGAGGCGTGGGCAAGAAGTGAGCTGACTTACAGGGGAGCGAGAAAGAGCGGAAGCATGGGCAGGCAATGGCGCCCAAGGAAAAGCGAGCTGAGCAAAGGGGTAAAAGAGAGGGCGGGGCACAAGCCATGCATGTGTGGGCTGGCCGCCGCATGTTGTCCGAGCGCTGCGCGGCCGCCAAGCCCGACACAGCTCCCAACAGCAAGAACGCCTTCATTCTCCTAAAATCATGGCGGCGTCTTGTGCGCTGCTGCTTCAGAGCTTCACCTGCGGGCACCAAGAGCAAATGGGGCAGGCAGTTATGTCCAGCAGCCATTACTGCAGCAGCCCGCTCCAGACAGCCATCTCGAACATCTATGTGCGCCTGTCTTGGCAGCCCCCAGGAGAGACACACGCATTCCATTGTTGCTTGCGCACGCGCGGGCCCACATGGCAGCAGCCTACAGCGGCGTCGCGGCAGCACCCACCTCGACATCCACGCCGGCGGGCAGGTCCAGGGACATCAGCTTGTCCACTGTCTGGGAGGACAGGTCCTTGATGTCAATCAGCCGCTGGTGCAGGCGCACCTGCAAGGGAGGGCCGGCAGGGGGGGCGGGTTCAGATGAGGGGCTGCACCAGTCCAGCCCCCGGACTGCCTCTGCCTGTGAACCAGTGGCAGGTGAGCGGCCCTGGCGACGGCTGCACCGCCGAATACGCATGCCCTCGGACCATACAGAGTGAAGCGCGCTTTGGTGCGGCTGCTTCGTGGCCGGCACCCCTGGCTGCGGGGCGCACCTCGAACTGCTCGCGCGAGTCCTTGTTCACGTGCGGCGAGCGCAGCACAGTGTAGATCTTCTTGCTGCAGCATGGGAGCAGCAGGGGCTTGCAGTGAGGAGACATCAGGACACTGGGGCAGACACACCCATGGCTGCCGGCATCTAACGTTCGATTTGCTGTGCCCAAAGTGAGCGACGGCGCTATCTGTGCTGTCCTCGTAGTGCGGAGCCTGCCGTCCGCTGGCTGTTAACGAGGGTGTGGCACACAGTCTGCGCACCCAGGTCGTGTCTGTGCTGCCAGCTCGCGTGCACGAGTGCGTGCGCATGTTGATGTGCCAGCTGCACGGGCTGCTCAGGTCCCTGCTGCACCAGCACCCGCCTCACCGGGTGGGCAGCGGCACGGGGCCGGCAATGGTCGCGCCGGTGCTGCTGGCCGCCTCCCGGATCTTCTCCACCGAGTCGTGCAGCAGGTCCACCCAGTAGCTCTTGAGCTTAATGCGGATCTTCTGCTGCTGCGCCGCAGGGGCTGCTGCTGCTGCATGGCACGCAGGGTGGCCAAGCGCAGGGCAGCGTCGGGCGGCGAGGCGGGCGGGCAGGCACGCTCAAAGCCTGCCCCAGTGGTTCGGCCCACCAATGCGCCGGCCCGACCGCCCGATGATGACGTCTACAGGTCATGTGGGGCTATCAGAGGCGGTCAAGCTGCCCAGGCGGCGCGCTCACCCGCCAGGACCACCGCCTGCTGGCGCCGGGCCACGGGCGCCGCTGCTGCCGCCACCAGGGGCTTGTGCACCATGGCACTGGAGAAGGGGCGCGCCGCCACCGCCCGAGGGGCGCCGGTGGCGCGGCACGGGGCCATGCAGCACACGGAGCTCGCCACAGCCGCCATCCTGCCAATGCTCCTGGCTGTGGTGAGGTCCAGCACGACAATGCACCTGGTCCGGGCGCCGTCGGCTGGCGATAGGGGGCCATGCGCTGTGTGCTGCGAGAGCAGTGGCCATGCAGCGGTGGCAAGCACTTGCAGCGCATGTGTGTGCCACCCAGCATCTCTGAAGACTTTCTGAAAAGCGTAGCGCAGTTGCATGCATTGTCCCTCACTCAACCTTGCAACAGGAAGCCCTTCAAGTGCCTGTGTTCGCAGCCTGCCGCCGAAGCGTGAATTTCCAGCATCTTTATCGTTCCCTTAACAATGAAATTGGTGCGAGGGTCCGTGGCGGCCCCTCAGCGGAACTGCCTGCTGCACCGCCGCCGCCGTTGCCAGCCAGCGACGGGCGTTCCTTTCTCTCGCACTAGGACGCTTCAATGCCAAAACAGTTGAATCATACGTTGCCACAGTCTCAGCTCTTGAATTTCGATCTCAAACTTTGCAGCTTGGTTGCTGAGCTTCAGAAGGTTGGAAACACAACTTGAGCTGCTCGTCCGGTGGACTGCCTGCTGGCACCATCAGCAGCCTGGTTCTCAGTCGCCGCTGCGCAGACTCTCAATTGTTTTGAATTGATACCTTAAGAGTCTGCTGCGCAACATCGTCCGAGGCCGCGAGAGACATTCAGACCAGGCTGAAAGCGCACATCCTGCACAGCTCGTCGGGTGAAGCGGTTACACTGCGGGAAAAGGCTTGTCGACAAGGAGCGCCTTGTCGGACAGCAGACAGGCCAGCACAGATCGGCCAGCAACAGCAGGGCCCAGGACGTTGCGACACCAGTCTCGGCAGGGCCGCGGCACAGTATCGGCCAGGCGTCGTCGCAAGGAGGGCAGAGGGAGGAGACCCGCACGTTTCAGGGCAGCTCAATGCTCCCCGGCTTGGGGCGGTGGCCTGCAGTTTCTGCTGCCACAAACGGCTTGCACGGTGCTGCAACTGGCCAGCAGTCTCAGGTTGTACTGTTCAAGGAGGAACAGGGCAGCCCGTCATTCACCGATCATTTCTCTGAACGTGCAGTCGCTGATTTGGCCCAAGGTCAGGATCCGCCAGGGCACCAGCAGCGAGAGCAGGGGCAGGGAGGATGCTGCGCTTGCTTTGCTCAGCGCACTCGCCCTGTGTGCCCGATCGCATTCCCCTGCAGTCGACAGAGGCGCAGTCTGCCTGGCCTGCCCTCCCAGAGGCCGTCCCAACCCGCGGTTGTTGCTTGTCTCAGCTGGGCTGCGCCCGCAGGGCGCTGGGAGCGTGGCAATATGGTCAGCTCCAAGCTCGAGAAGTCGTGCTCCTTCCTGGTGGCCACGGACAAGGCGCAGGTGAGCGGGGAGCGGCGATCAACTAGGGCCTCGGCCCCTCTGCGTGCCTGGGCGGCCCACCGCTCGCCCCGACCGCGCCATCGGAGCCAGGGCCGGCGCCGCGGCCTGCCGGGCAACCCGCGATCGTCTCAGGGGCAATGGCGGCGGGCGGGAGGCTGCGCGGGAGCTTGCAACAACTGTGGAGGAGCTTGCTGCAACAGAGCCCATTGCCTGCCTAAGGCTGCAGCTGTAGCAGAAACTGTGTAACGCAGTGCGGCTCGCACAGACGGGCCTGACGATGCACGTGGTGGCCGCCAGTCAAACGAGCATGCTGCTCCACCGCCGCCCCGCTGTCGCTCTGCAATGCAGGTCTCCCAGAATGAGATCCGCACCGCGCTAGAGTCCAACGATGAGGACGCCAAAGTGGAGGCCATGCAGAAAGCAATCACGGCCATCCTGGCGGGCGAGCAGTTCCCGTCGCTCTTCATTACTATTGTGCGCTATGTGCTGCCCTCCGAGAACCACATGGTGCAGAAGCTGCTGCTGCTCTACCTGGTGAGCCGGGTGTGCCTTAAGGGGTGGTGCTGCAGCGTGCAGCGTGTGCTTTGTTTGCAGTTCTGCAGATGCGGTCGACCGGAATGCTGCTGGTTGCTGCCATTGCTCATGGTTATGTGCAGCCCCTCATCGCGTCCTCTCGGTCCGCGTGCCACCTGCGCTGCAGGAGACCATTGAGAAGACAGATGCCCAGGGCAAGCTGCTGCCGGAGATGGTGAGCCCGCCTGCATGTTCGGGCTCTTGGTTGCTGCAGACGGCCCTGCAAGCGGCCACTCACCCTGAGCAAGCGGGCAGCAATCGGCTGCCCACTCCCACCTTTTTGCACCCACGATCTTCCTCGCACTGCCACCTGCCCCGCAGATCCTGATCTGCCAGAACCTGCGGAACAACCTGCAGCATCCCAATGAGTACATCCGCGGCGTGACCCTGCGCTTCCTCTGCCGGATACACGAGGAGGAGCTGCTGGAGCCGCTGGTGCCCTCGGGTAAGGCGGCGCCAGCGTGGCAGCGCGCTGAGCATGGCATGTGGGTGCATGGTGCGCGGTCTGTAGAGCTCAGTGTGCGCAGCTGCAGCACCCGGCAGCTGGGTGCTGCGCACATCCTCGCGGCAGCTCTGCTTCTTGGCCCTCCGTTCTTATCCTCCTGTGCCCCCCTGGCCTGGCCCCCGGCAGTCATTTCCAACCTGGAGCACCGCCACTCGTACGTGCGGAAGAACGCGGTGCTGGCGCTGGCGGCCATCTACCGGCTGCCCAAGGGCGAGCTGCTGGTGCCGGATGCGCCCGAGCTGGTGGAGCGCATGCTGCAGAACGAGCAGGTGGGGGGCGGGGGCAGGCATCCCGGACAGGTGTGGAAGACAAGATTCAGCGCAGCAGCAGCAGGCGGCTGTGAGTGTTAGGGAGCCAGGATGCCACCAGCTGTGCTCCAGGCCGGGGCCAAGGAAGCCGGAAGGTTTGGGCGCTGAGCGTCTGTTTTCTGCTCCACACCCGGCTCCAGCAATTCAAGGCCGGCTCTTTGCGCCCTGCGCTGCTTGCCCCTTGCCGCAGGACCTGAGCACGCGGCGCAACGCGTTCCACATGCTGGCGGAGCACGCGCAGGACAAGGCGGTGGCGTACCTGTTCCAGCAGATTGACCGCGTGGCTGACTGGGGCGACATCCTGCAGATCGCGGTGCTGGACCTGATCCGCAAGGTGAGGGGGGCTGGCCAGGGTGCAGGGGCCGCCTGCAGGTGCAGTCTGAGTCCACTGTTGTGTCGTGCATTTTGGAATCTTGGGTACCAAGCGCGAGTGTTGTCTGCGGTTGAGTGTGAGGCAGCCTCTGCAGGAGCTCAAAGAGGGATGCAGTTGTGTATGCTCTTCAGCTGCTGTGCCTGCTCTGGTTGATCCTTTTGCCTGCGTGTGTTGCGCCGCTGCAGGTCTGCCGCTCCAACCCGGAGCAGAAGGGCAAGTACATCAAGATCATCCTGGCGCTGCTGCAATCGCGCTCCACCGCCGTCATGTACGAGTGCGCCGTCACCCTGGTGTCGCTGTCCTCAGCGCCCACCGCCGTGCGCGCCGCCGCCAACTGCTTCTGCCAGCTGCTGGTCAGCCACAGCGACAACAACGTGAAGCTCATCGTGCTGGACAGGCTGCAGGTGGGGTGGGCAGGGGCGCAGGGGTGGGGGCTCGGCGTGGCCACAAGGAGCAGGTGCAAGGTGGCGGGGGAGAGCAAGGCCACAGCCAAGTTGGCAATTGTTGCGCAGGGGCCATGTGTTGTTTGCTCTCTGGAGCCATAGTCTGCTGCCCGCCATGGCGCAGCCTTGGGCCCCAGTCTTCCGCCTGTGCACCTCCAACCCTACCCCACCGTCCACCCCACCCTCCTGCCTCGCAGGAGCTCAAGGACCGGCACCGCGACGTGATGCGCGAGCTGCTGATGGACGTGCTGCGCGCCCTGTCGGCGCCCAACCTGGACATCCGCAAGAAGACGCTGGACATCGCGCTGGACCTCATCGACGCCCGCAACATCGACGAGGTGCGTGTGGCCGGCTGGTGGGGCAAGCAGTGGTGCCGTGGGTGCATGGGAGGGGGCCGTGCGGGCTGGCGGGCTTGCACACTCCAGTTTGCCATAAAAAGAGCGCACAGAACGGCTGGAGGAGGGCTGAGGGGCGAGAGTGATCGAGATCTGCTTAGCCAGAGAAGCATGTTACATTATTGCATCTGGCAGCACAGGAGCTGATAGATGCCAGGCCATGCTTGCGTGGTGTCTCCTGCACATGCATGGGCATCAACCCACTGCTTTGCATCCCTGCCCCTCCTCTGCAGGTGGTGGGCGTGCTGAAGAAGGAGGCGATGAAGACTCAGAGCCGCGAGCTGGAGAAGGGGGCGGAGTACCGGCAGCTCCTGGTGCAGGTCAGTGGCTGCAGGCCTGCGCCTGCGCTGCCGAGGCCTAAGGTCGACAGGGCATGCTCATGCCTCAAACGAGCAGGAAAGCAGCCATGGCAGGCCACCCAGCAAGGCAACTTCTCAGCTCGCCTCCACGTTGCTTCCCTGCCCCCGCGCAGGCCATCCACACGTGCGCGGTGCGCTTCCCAGACGTGGCTGCCCAGGTGCTGCACCTGCTGTGCGACTTCCTGTCTGACACCAACACCGCCTCGGCGCTCGACGTCATCTACTTCATCCGGGAGATCATCCAGGCAAGAGGGGCAGCCCGTGCTGCAGCTTGTCGCAGCGCGTGCCACAGGGCAGCCACATGTCAGGTCGTCGGTTGCAGCCAGGCCCCCCACCTTATACAAAGCGGCCCCCACTCTCTTCCTGCCCTCTGGTGCCCCCGAATTCCCACGCCTCTCTCCTTGCCTGCTTGCGTCCACGCTGCTGCCGCACCGCTGGCCTGTCACTGCCTTGCTGCTCCCCGCCGTTGCCTCTCCCCTGCCCGCAGACCAACCCCAAGCTGCACGACACCATCATCGAGCGGCTGATGGACACGTTCCCCGCTGTGCGCGCCTCGCGCGTCTGCTCCTGCGCGCTCTGGATCATCTCCGAGTACTGCACGCGCTCCGCCGAGGAGATTGCGTCGGCGGTGGAGATGATTAAGGGGTGCCTGGGGCCGCTGCCGCTGTTCAAGGAGCACGAGGCGGGGGAGGAGGAGGAGGCCGAGGCACCCAGCCTGCCCATCCCCATCCAGCTGGCGGCCGCGCGCCCCGCTGTGCTGGCAGACGGCTCGTACGCCACGCAGACGGCGCTGCCGGGCGAGGGGGCGGGGGGCGCGGCCGGCAACGCTGCCGCCGCCGCCGCCGCCTCCAACGTGCCCAACCTGCGCGCGCTGCTGCTGGGCGGCGACTACTTCCTGGGCGCCGTCATCGCCGCCACGCTGACCAAGCTGGTGCTGCGCCTGCGGGAGCTGCGCGCTCTGCCGCCGGCCTCCATAAACCGCCTCAGCGCCGACGTCATGCTGCTCATCGCGGGCATGCTGCGGCTGGGCGAGAGCGGCGCGGCGGCGCAGGCGGGGGTGCACCCCATGGACGCCGACTCGCGCGACCGCATCGCCACCTGCCTGCGCACGCTGGCGGGCGGCGACGACGGCGCGGCGCGCGTGTGGCTGGAGGAGTGCCGCACCGCGTTTGCCGCGCTCATCGCGGACAAGCAGCAGCGCGAGGCGGCCGAGGCCAAGCAGGAGGTGCGCTGGGGGCAGGGCCTAAGCAGCGCACCTCAGGCGGTGCACCCCAGCAAGCGTTGCTCCAAACCTGTACCTGCCTACAGCAGGTGCCTAATTAGCAGGCAGCATGCAGTGACGAGGCCAGTGGTAGAGACCCCTCAGCTGCCCACCGCGTGCGGGGTGGCCCCCTCCCCTCCCCCTGCTCTCCCTGCCCTGCAGAAGGCCAAGAGCGTAGCGCAGCCAGACGAGCTCATTGACTTCCACCACCTGAAGATGCGCAAGGGGCTGAGCAAGGTGGAGCTGGAGGTGAGGCGGGGGCTGGCCGGCCAAGGCGCTGCCGACCTGGGCGCGCCTGCGGGATGGTGCTGCCACTCTGGCTGCAGCAGTGTCTGCTGCCTACCTGGCCAAGCAGCAGGTGCCGCCTGCAGGACTTCTGCAGGTCACCAGTGCCAGCAACCCTCCCTCCCGCCTGCCCACCCGACAGGACGCGGTGGCCTCGGACCTGGCACGCGCCACGGGCATGGTGGATGCCGCCGCGGCCGCCAGCAACCGGCTGAACAAGATTGTGCAGCTGACGGGCTTCAGCGACCCCATCTACGCCGAGGCATACGTGACGGGTGAGGGTGCAGGCTGGCGGGGACAGCAGGAACCAGCCTGCCTGAGCAGTGGCCCTATGCTCAGCCTCCTCTCCTACCAACCTCCCCCTTGCTTGCCTCTGTCACTGCAAAGCATGGCCCCTTGTGAGCAGCACTCGTCCCGACCCCTCACTGCCATGCCAACCTGCCACGCCGCGCAACCCCCCCCCCTCCTCTCCCCCGCAGTGCACCAGTACGACATTGTGCTGGACGTGAGCGTGATCAACCGCACCGGCGAGACGATGCAGAACGTCAGCCTGGAGCTGGCCACCATGGGCGACCTCAAGCTGGTGGAGCGCCCGCAAGCCTACACGCTGGCGCCTGGCGCGCAGCAGGTGCGGCAGCCTGGGCAGCCGGGTGCAGCCAGCCCTGGGAGCCCCGAGTGCGAGCGTCCGGCTTGCTGGGGAGGGCGAGTGTGGGGCATGCACCTGGGCGGCGTGCAGTTCAAACTGCCAGGCCTGCACTGCTCTGCCAGGGCTTGCCTGCCATCAGGCTCGACACTGCGCCTGCCCGCTCACCTTCCTCGACCACCCGGTGCCACCTGCAGTCCATCCGCGCCAACATCAAGGTCTCCTCCACCGAGACGGGCGCCATCTTTGGCAACCTGGTGTACGAGTCCACCGGATATGCCGACCGCAGGTGGGCATCGCCCCCTGGCCGCGCCCCCTGCCTGCTGCTGCTCCTTGCAACGATGCTGCCCACTGGAAGGATCACATGCCGTCCTCGTCACGTGCCGCCTGCCAAGGAGTCCACAGCAGCAGCTGCCTCTGATTGCCCAGGCCAGCCCCCAAGGCCCCTGACCGCAGCCCTGCCG
>KQ481983.1:3336607-3358993 GCA_001430745.1 Auxenochlorella pyrenoidosa
TTGGGTGCTCTCGTGCCTGCCAGCTGCTTACAAGTGGCTGCGCGGCACCCTGCATGTGGCGGTGCATGCACCAGCCGGCGCCTGGGCGCAAGCAGTAAGCCACCGCCTTGCATGCACCACTGTGCACCTGGTGGCTCGCAGAGCCATCCTGCTGCGTGGTGGTGCGAGCCTGGCGCCCTCGCCAGGCACACGCGCCCAGCTGTGCAGCAGCCTGAGATCCGTAATTATATTTGCAACAATGCCCCCCCCCCCCTTCCCGGGCCACAGTGCGGCTCGAGGTCGACATCCTGGTGCCCCACGAGGGCGCCAAGCACATCGTGATCGGCTCCGCCGGCGCGGGCATCGCCTTTATCCACGACCACGCGCAGGCCGACCTGCAGCGCATGTGGGGCCGCCCCGTGGACCTGCTGCTGCGCGTGGGGGTGGCCAAGAAGTAGGGGGCGGGACTTCCATCACCAGCATTCCTGGAGTTCCCGAACCCTGTGTCACTCGCATTCAGGTCCCATTCCAGACCCCCAGGAGTCCCCATTCTAGGCCCCTGGGTGAACGAATCCTCTCCTCCTTGCATCCTTTGTGTCTGTAATCATGGGCACCTGTCCGAGGGCAGACAACATACTGATGGGAACCTGCTGCTCAGCGCACCCAGCGCATCTTGCACCTGACCTCTTCCCCGGGAGTTCCCCCTCCTTAGCGCATGCTGACCGTTCATGCGCTGAATACGCACATGCCGTGGGGCAGCTGCTGGAGCAGCAGGAGAGCAACGGGGCAGCACCCAGCAAGGAGGGGCAGTGAAACGGCAGCGCCGCCAGCTCTGCAGGCAAATGGCCATGCCAGGACGTTCGAGACCTCGGGCAAGACCCTCTGGCCATACGTTACACATATGAACCATTATGCTGGGGATCAGAGTACGGGCTCAAGGAGGGGAGAAGAGGAAGCGCAGATCGGGCGCAGCATGCACAGCGTGGCTGCCTAGACCTCCCCGCAGTCGCGAATCACGACGGGCTTGGCGGGCCTGCCGCCGCGGCCGACGGGGACATTCTGCAGCCGGTCCACCTGCGGTGGGCAGGGTCAATTATCGGCAAACTGGCGTGAGGGCAGGCAGAGGGTCAGGTGCAAGCCCCACCAAGCGGCACCACGTGGCTAGGGTCCATCCAGGGGCTGCCTGCCGGGGCCATCTGCACAGTCTGCCTGCTCTGAAGCAACACGCACAGCCAGGGGATGGCTGCTCCCCAGACCAAGGGTTTCCGCTGAAGCTGCGCAGCCCCCCAGCGGCGTGTGTAAGTATGTTCAAGGCCTGCGGCCCTCCTCACCAGGTCCATCCCCTCGAGCACCCGCCCAAAGACCACGTGCCGCCCGTTGAGCCTGCAGGCACGGGTTTGGACGCAGGTGGGGCCGGCAAGGTTGGTAGTGCCGGGTGCACCCAAAGGGCATATGTGCAAGCAAGCCACCGAGCGACCCCACCCATGGCAGCCCGCTCGGCGCTACGCGCGTTGCAGCGCGACGCGCGGGTGCCAGAGCCAAAGCCTGGGCCCGCCCTCACCAGGGCGTGTCGGCGCAAGTGATGAAGAACTGGCTGCCGTTGGTGTTGGGGCCTGCAGGGGAGGAGCAGCACATGCCGGTGCTGAGCATCCACCCTGAGCACAGGCATGGGCGCGTTTGGCTTGCAGTCTGGCAGCGCACCAGTGTCCCCCCAGCTGCACTTCTGCCCCACAGCGGCTGGCTGGGGCACTGATGCCAGTCAACTGCGGACCAGCAATGCCTGCCAGTGCTGCTGCCTGCCAGCCGGCAGGGGACCAGGGAGGCCTGCCAGCCACACCGGCTGGGGCCTGTGCACCCACCGGCGTTGGCCATGGAGATGACGCCTGGAGCGTGAGGGATCTCAAAGTTCTCGTCGGGGAAGGTGCGGCCGTAGATGGACTTGCCGCCGGTGCCGTTGCCCGCAGTGAAGTCGCCGCCCTGCCGGGAGCGGGGAGGGCAGCAATGGGGGGTGAGGAGGTGAAGGCGTGAGGGTCGCGGCGGATGGCCCAAGGACGCTGTGGGCGTGACCTGCAGCTGGGAATAGGAACTGTCCCGCTGGGGGAGGCGCAGCAGCACCGAGCCAGCAGGTGGTGAGCCGACGAGCGTGGAGTACAGGATCATGTGGCCACAGCGGTGTGGAATAAGCAGGCCCACTGCCTGCCGCCATGGCTCACTGCCCCTTTGAGCCCTGGTGGCACAGCGCGGGCAGAGCGGACGGCAGCAAGCACAGAGGGGACGGCGAGCACAGGCGGCAACTGAGGCAAAGCCAAGCGCAGGCGCAGCGCTGACGGCGGGCTGGGCTGCCCACCTGCAGCACAAAGTCCTTGATGATGCGGTGGAAGGTGCAGCCCTGCATGGGCAGCAGGGAGGAGGCGCGGCACGTCACCATGGCGGGCATGCTGGGCCGGGCAAGGAGAAGAGGGGGGTCGTTGCCTCTCGGGCAGCCGCCACTGCTTGGAAGGCCATGAGGCGGAAGCACGGCCAGTCAGCCCTCCAGCTCTAAACAGCAGGCTTGAGACGGGCAACTGCAGCGTGAATGAGGCAGGGCGCCCACCTTGTAGCCGTAGCCCTCGGTGCCGTTGGCTGCCGGGCGGGGCAGCGAGCAGCAGGCAGGCGCGTCACGAACGGGGTTTGATGGGGGGCCAGCGGCGAGCATACTGCGCAGCTTCGGGCGTGCAAAGGCGCCACCTGGGCAGCATGCCAAGCAATCAATCGCTGCTTCATCATTGGTCCGTGCCCCCCTGCCCCGCGCCGCCCTTCCTCCCTGCCCACCGAGCGTGACAAAGTTCTTCACCGTCTTGGGCACGACATTGCCATACAGGCCCAGGACGACACGTCCTGACACCTCGGGGCTGCCGCCATCAATGTCCAGGAACACCTTGTTGGTCACCTGCACAGGAGGATCCATTGCATAGCAGGCGTGCTGAGCCGGGGGCCGAAGCCCGCGATGAGGACGCCTCAAAGTGGGGTGGTGTTGAAAATCACCGATTGGGGGGATCCATTGCATGCTTTGCGCACGGGACGTCCTCTGGGGATGCGGCATCGCACGAGGGGCGAGCAGAAAGGCAACAAGCACAGCCGGTGCTCGGCATGCAGAGCCGGATGGACGAGGGCAGAGATTTACTCTGTGCAGGAGATGCAGGGCGAGCTTGTCTCCATTGGAACTGCTGGCACAACCCCCTTCGAGCATCAACACAGTCGTGTCCAGCGACCAGGAGCACGCTTGCCTCTGGCTCCGCCGCCTGAGCAGCGGCAGTGGGCAGCAGCGGGAGCGCCAGTGCCGCAGCTCCCAGAGACAGAAGCTGGCGCTTGCTGGCAGTTCCCTGGCTCCCAGATGCCTGGCAGTCGCCGCTGCGAGCGCTGGAAGCCCGCACAGGCACTGCCACAGCCCTGGGCGAAGAGGAGGCCTTCGCCACAAAGGACTGGGGCGCCCGCAGGCTGCTGGCGGAGCTCACTGCCTGCATCTTGGTACCGATGGAGCGATGGCGATCACACTGGGGTGAACGAAAGGCTGTTTAGCAGGAGAACCCTTGCTGCTGTGCCTGCTGGCTTTCACCTCCTTTTACCGGCCTCCTCGGGTCCCGCAATAGCGCATTTGTTGTAAAGAGATACAAGATGTCCGCCAAGTATGTCATAGGTAAGGCAGACCAGCAAGGGAGGCGCTTGCTCTCCGCTTTGCAGTGTTCCGCGCTTGCACGGCGCACATGCTGTCACAAAATGTCAAAGGGTAGAGAAGCATGAACTGACGTACAGCAGCAAGCTCACCGCAGTCCTTGTCGCCGCTGCCGCCGCTGCCACTGCTGCCTACGTCCGCCTTCCCCTTGGCCTCTCTGCTAGGTGTCGACGGCGGCACGGAGAGCATCCGCGCCGGGCTGTTTGACCTGCAGGGCACCCCGCTGTCCTTTGCCTCTGCCCCCTACCCCACCTCCTTCCCGGCCCCCGGCTGGGCGGAGCAGGCGCCCGCCGACTGGTGGGCCGGCCTGGGCGCAGCCGTCAAGGAGGCTGTCTCCAAGGCTGGCGTGGACCCCTCTGCCGTGGGCGCCATCTGTGTGGACACCACGTGCTGCACCGTGGTGGTGGTGGATGCAGAGGGCCAGGTGCGGCGGCTCGCCTTGTGCCGCCACAGGGCCGACCTGCCCTGCATGTGTGCTGCCTGCGTTGCCCCGTGCCTGCCAGCTGGCCAGCTGGCTGGGCATTGAGCACGGCTTGGCTGCATGCCGCCGCGTATGCCGTGGACCTGCCATGCATGCTGCGCTGCGCTGCTGAGATCTCTCCTGCGCTATGAGTCACCTCCACTGCGCCTGGTGGCTGGGTAGCCCTGTGCCTCGTGCACGATCGCCATCTCGGAACCTCCCCCCGCCGCAGGCTCTGCGACCCGCCCTGCTGTGGATGGACATGCGCAGCGCGGGGCAGGCCGCCAGGGTGGCGGCCTGCGGCGACGAGGCGCTGGCGGTCAACGGCGCGGGGGCGGGGCCCGTCAGCGCCGAGTGGATGGTCCCCAAGGCCCTGTGGCTCAAGGTGGGCCTGTCGCGCTCCATCCGCGCCGCCCGCTGCTCAGGAGTCGTGACAACGCCGCTTTGATGACAACCCCACTGCACGCTCGTCACGGCGGTGCCCCGGCAACGGCAGGCCACAAATGTGCCCTGCATGCAGCCACAGCCGGCAGTCAGCACCTAGGCGATGCTCATGCTCCCTCCCTGGCCTGCAGGAGAACGAGCCCGAGGTGTTCGAGAAGGCGGCCACCATCTGCGAGTACCAGGCAAGGACTGGACTGACTGTTTGACTGTTCGTGCGTGTGGGCTGGCAGCGTGCGTAGTGTGGCGCATCCTTGTGGTCACCCAGCGCCGTCGGATTGGCCCGCTTCCTGCCGCTGGCGGGTTGGTCGGGCGGGCCCAGCATTGGCACCTTACTGCGGTGCATATCCCACACCCCAAAATCTGGGCTGGTTTGCCCTTCCTGGCCCCTGCAGGACTTTATCAACTTCCACCTCACGGGCCGCATGGTGAGGGCTGTTTGATACCGCAGGGTTGGGGCCTGACAGCCAGGGCGGGGATGGGGTCTGGTGCAGCACGCATGCACCGCTGTAGGCTGCAGACGCGGCCGCTGCCTGTCAGTCAGCCCTGGGGTGCTGCGTGTGAAAGGATTGGATCAGCTGCGCCCCCTCCCCCCCCCCGCCCACCAATCCCAGGTCGCCTCGGTCAACAACGCATCCATCCGTTGGCACTACAGCAGCCGGCGCCCCGGCGGGTGGCCCACCGCCATGCTGCAGAAGCTGGGTCTGGAGGCCCTGCAGCACAAGTGGCCGCAGGCGAGCCGGCAGCAGGCCCCTGCCCGTGGTGCAGCCCCTGCGCCTGCCCCTCGCCAGTGCACAGGCGGACAGCCCGTCAAGTCGCATCGCCTGACCCCAAAGAAGCTTCCTCTTCCTCCCATCCACCCTTGCGGCCTGCAGGAGGTGCTGCCGCTGGGGGCTGTGGTCGGCGGCCTCACGGCTGCTGCAGCCGCGCACCTGGGCCTGCCAGAGGGCCTGCCTGTGGCCCAGGGCGGCGCGGGTGAGTGCCAGCCAGCGGGGAGGGCTGTGCCAGCTGGGCGGGTCAACCAGGGAGTTGTGTCTGCACTTTGGGTCTGGCTGTTGCTGCTTGGCTGCCCAGGTGGTGTGCAGCAAGGTCTGTGCGAGACCACGCAGGGGGTCTTGCCCCCATGCTTGCTTTTGCTTGCTGTTAGAGTTGCAGTCTGTCTGGCTGCAGCAGAATAGGTGGTGTAATTTTTAGTATGCAGTCAGAGTGGATGGGTGCATCCATGCGTCTTTCCAGCGCGGCCCAGCCTCCCCTGCCGCGACTACAGGGGCCCAGCCTCCCATGCTGCTGTGACCCACGTGGCCCCCCTCCAAGCCTGCCCTGGCCATGTTGTGCAGATGCCGACATCGGCATGGTTGGGCTGGGCGTCATCAGGCCTGGCCAGCTGGCGCTGCTGACTGGCAGCAGCCACCTGCACCTGGGGGTCACCGACAAGATGTGAGGGCGGCTGGATGCGTGCCTTGGGGGCGCCCTGTCCCGCTCGGGCTCCGCCTGTGGTCCGCCGCGCCGCCGCTGTGTTCTGCCTTTGTGACCCAGGGCGGTGCCGTGGCACCGACGCGTCCCAGCCGGCCCGCCTGCCTGTGTGCCCGCCCCACCCGCCGCTGTGCAGCTTTCACGGCAAGGGCATCTGGGGCGTTTACCCCGACGCCATCCTGCCCGGCGTGCACATGGTGAGCGGGCGCACGCACAGCAGCCCACGTGTATTGGCGGGAACCTAGTGGGAGAGGGCTCACGGCAGCAGGGCTGTCGGCAGCAGCAGCACATGTAAGCACCCCAGCAGGCGGGAGCAGAGGGTCCACCCGCCCGCTGGCAGCCAGCATCTTCACACCCGGCCCACCCATCTCCCCCGTCGGCGGCCCGCCCCTGCCGTGTCCCGCCGCCTGCTCAAGCGCACGCCCACGCCCCCCTCCGGCCCCCCCCCCCCCTGGCCTGCCTGCGCCGCGCAGGTGGAGGGCGGGCAGACCAGCACCGGCTCGGCTGTGGCCTGGTACCGCCGGCTGGTGGGGGAGGAAGGGTATGCGGCGCTGGATGCTGAGGCGGCGGTGGTACCACCCGGCTGCGAGGGCGTGGTGTGCCTCGACCACTTCCAGGTGTGGGGTTGGGGGTGGGGGTGGGGGCGTGGCGGTGGGGGAGGGGACGCATAGACAGGGGAAGCAGGGAGGGCACACTGCGCCACGCAAACCACGGGCGGCATGCGTGGGCAGGGCCGAGCGGCTGGGCGCGGGGCAGGCGGCACGTCCCGGGCATTGTGCATCCACGGCGCGCAGCTGCCCGGCTTGTGGGGTTCTTTGGCTGCTGGGCTGCCTCGGCACACTGTCGCACCCTGCCCGGGCCTGCAGGGCAACCGCACGCCGCACACCGATGCGCTGAGCCGCGGCACCATTGCCGGCCTGACGCTGGCGCACGGCAGGGGCCACGTGTTCCGTGCCCTCATCGAGAGCATCTGCTACGGTGGGGGCTAGGGGCGGCACGCCCACCGCCCGCCTGGCAGTGTGGGTGGCTGGCCAGGGCGAGCACAGCATGCGTACAGCCAGAGGAGGCACTCGCTGCGGCCAGCTGGGCGCCCAGGCATCCTCGTCGCCCCCCGCTGTTGGCGCGCCTACCCGCAGGGACGGAGCACATCTTTGAGACGATGCGGGAGGCTGGCTTCCACCCCGGCAGCGTGACTGTGGCAGGCGGCGCCACCCGCTCCGACCTGTGGCTGCAGACGCATGCCGACGTCAGCGGCGTGCCCTTCATCCTCACCAAGGTGCACGGCCACCGCTGCCGCTGTCCGGCAGGCCTTGGCGCAATGCCGCAGCTGGCAGTGGCCCTCCCTGGCAGGGATGCGCTGGCGTCGTTGCTGGCAGCATGCTCTGCCAGGAACTGAGCCTTATTGCAAGGTGTTCCAGCATGAATGGGTGCCTTAATGGTGGGGCGACAACTGCCCCAGCCGGACACTGATGTGCCTCCCCGCCCGCCGCACCCGCGGCTGTCCCCCTGCAGGTGGCAGACGCGCCGGCGTTGGGCTGCGCCATCCTGGCGGCGGTGGCTGCGGGGCTGCACCCAGACGTGCCCACAGCCTGCGCCGCCATGGTCCACCAGGCACGCCCCGCTGAGCCTGTGCAGAGCGCCGGAGACACTGGGTCCCCTCTGCTGCATGCTTGCCGCCCGTCGGGGCACGCCTGCGACCCGCGCTGTTGCTGCAGATCCAAGCCTGTTCCCCCCTTCACTGTCGCCGCCACCTTTCCCCTGCTGACAGGACCGCGTGGTGATGCCCGATGCCCAGCGGCATGCGCAGTACCGGCAGCACTATACCGCCTACAAGGCCCTCTACCCCGCCCTCAAGCCCGTCTTCCACTCGGCGGCGGCGGCCCGCGAGGCCGAGGCGCAGCTGGCGGCGGCAGCCAGCGGCACCCAGCAGCACGCGGCGGCGGCGGCGCAGCAGCGCGAGGCGCTGCACTCGATCGTGTCGCCCTCCATCCTGTCGGCCGACTTTGCCAACCTGGCCAGGGACGTGAAGCGCGTGGTGGAGGCAGGTGAGCGCATGGCTGCGGGCAGCGGCGCTGTGCACGCTCAAGAGTGTCTGGGAGCGCAGTTGGCTGGACGTGAGGAGCTACAACACACTGACACGGGCGGCCTCGCCTTGCCTTCCCTCTTTCCCCCGCCTGCAGGGGCTGAGTGGGTGCACGTCGATGGTGGGAGGGCAAACGCAGCGGCCCTGGGCGGGGGAACGCCCATTGCCCCCGAGCATCACTTGCAGTCATAAAGGCCTCTTTCGCCTGCATCCCATGCATTTGCCTCACCCCACTGCTGCAGTGTTTGACGGAGTTTTTGTGCCTAATCTGACGATTGGCCCGCCCGTGGTGCGCGCCGCCAGCTGGCGCTGCTGCCTGCGCAGTGCGCATGCATGCTATTCGCCGCGCCACCGACAGTGCTCACCTGCAACGCTGAGCCGGCCAGCTGCGACTGCCCTTGCTGCCTGACAGCTGACAAACCACACCCTGCAAGCGCTGCGCCGCAGGTCAAGTCGCTGCACAAGAACGTGCCCAATGCCTTCCTGGACTGCCACCTGTGCACGGTGCACCCAGAGAACTATGTGGATGAGCTGGCCGCATCAGGTGGGGGCCCACGCCACGGCGCTGCTGCTGGCGTGTGCGCGCTCAGGGCACAGGCATCCGACTGCTCGGCGGCTGCGCAGCGCCGCTCGCGGCGCTCAGCACACAGGCTGCCCCGCTCGTCAGAACGTCTAGCCCCCCACCCGCTGCCACCCCTGCGCGCAGGCGCCCGGCAGTTCACCTTCCACATCGAGGCGCCCGGCATCGACTTCAGCTGCGGCGCCGCGGCTGCGCTGGCCGCCCGCGCCCGCGCGCTGGGCATGCTGGCCGGCATCGCGCTCAAGCCCGAGACGCCTGTGGACGCGATCCTGCCGCTGCTGGGCTGCGAAGCGGTGGACACGGTGCTGCTGCTGGCGGTGCGGGCGGGCTTTGGCGGGCAGAAGTTCAACCCGGCGGTGCTGCCCAAGGTGGCCGCGGTGCGCGCAGCCTTTGGCGGCAACATCATCGTGGATGGCGGCATCACGCTGGGTGAGGCGGGCTGGCACGGCACCGGCGGGAGGAGGGCTAGGGGGTCGAGGGGCCGGTATTGCGAGCCGCTTGTGGCGGTGGCTGTGCCTGGCTTGGCGCGGCATGCGAGGTCAAGGGCTGAGCATGTGGCCCCGGTCGGCCGCTCCTCCAGCTGTTTGCGCATGCATCTGCTGGGTGCTCAGGTCAACCGCTGCTGCAGCCTGTCATCATGGGCCACTCAGTCAACCTACCCACCTCGGCCCTTGTCATCCGCCATGCAGACAATGCACAGAGCGTGGCAGAGGCAGGCGCCAATGCCCTCGTGGCCGGAACCACGGTAGGTTGCTCCCGGCTTGCCCAGTTCCCCATCCGCAAGGAGCAGCCAGATGCTGGAGGCAGCACTCATTGGTGGCCTCCCAAGAGGCTTGCAGTTGTGCTTTTGCTCGAAGGGCCGGCAATTCTCTCCACATCATGCTCCTCCTGAACACCTGCAGGTATTTGCCGGCAAGGAGCCACCAGAAGTGGCGGTGCCCGGCTTGGTGAGCCTCATTGCTTCCGGGCGCGACTCCTGGCCCGCCCATCATGATGCTGCGGCGACAGCCAACGGGCAAGGGTAGGAGCTGGCTGCCAAATTTTGTCCGATCTTCTTTGATGGCCACTATGTAATATTGTTCCAATTGCAGATGTTGCCTGTGACGAAAAGCGCAGCTGAGGGAGGATGGAACTGCCGCTACTTGTGCTCCGCCTGGCGTTGCCTGCGGCGTCGAGTTCGGCTTTGCGGGTTGAGGCGGAACGGCGGCACCCGGCCTGCGCCTCCCGCAGCAGCAACTTCACACAATTTGCGAGCCCTTGCGGGTGCAGAAGCGCCCCAGAAGCCGGCTGCTTCAATCAGCATGAGCTGCCCCTGCTGCGAACTCGCGTCAACTGGGGAGCTGAGCGCCTGCGTCGCCACTCCCATCTGCTACCTTCCAATCGCCTTCACTGCATCCACTGTTCTGACAGAGACCCAAAGCCAGCCAAGAGCGTCGCTTCCCTTCGCACCAGCGAGACAGCTTCTGGACCAGCCAGCCAGCCTCTCAAGCAGCCTTCCCACTGCCAACGCCAGCCCAGGCCCCCCCAGCCCCCCTGCACCAGCGCCGGACCTCGAATGGCAAGCTGCGGCCTCACGACCCGCCTGGCCTCCGCGAATGGCAGCCTCAGCGGGGCGAGGCCAGAACAGCGCAGCGGCCTGAACGCCGCTGCGCTGGTGGCAGCCCCCCGCCGGCGTCGCAGCAGCGCCAGCCCTGTCCAGGCCTCGGCCCTGGCAGCCTCCACGCCGCTCGTGCTGCAGCTGGCCCCGGCTGCGGCATGGACCCTCGTGGGCGTGATGGCCCTCCGAGTTTTCATGGGCGAGCAGCAGGTGTGCCGGGTTGGCGGGGGCAGCGAGCTGAAGCGGTGTGAGCGGGCAGGCGCATGCTGGCAGCGCACGCCGCATGTCCCTGGGGCACCCGCCGCACGTGTGCAGCCCTTCCTGAAGCGTATCATGCTCCTTGTCAATATTCGCAGGCCCCCGCTGAGGAGGAGTCTCGCCGGGAGTGCGAGTCCTGCGGCGGCTCTGGCCTGGTCGAGTGCTGGTGCTCACGCTGGAGCGACGGCGACGGCGGCTGCAGCACGTGCCGCGGCAGCGGCAGGATGATCTGCGCCAGCTGCAGGGGTGGTGGCACTGCCGTGCCCATCAAGGCGCGTATCTACATCGACAACCGGCGGTCAGACAACTTCCGGCAGGGCCGCTGAGGAGGGCCCTGCGCCGGCTGGCTCGGTGCTGCGCTGGCCACTTTGCCATGTTGTCACACCAGCCGGCCAGGCCCGACGCGCCCCCTGCGTGCCCATGTTTCTATGTTCTTTGTGGTTTGCTGCCACGAGTGAAGAGAGTGCACATTAGCTCAGCCCACCAGAGCCCCGGCCGCGCCCCTACTAAATTGATTTGCTCTGTATATTAGCGTCACCAAAGCCTCCACATCCCTACCTCCCTCCTCTCCTTCGCCCAGCGCGCCCTGCTGTTGTTTCCTCGCCTGCCTCCAATCCCCTTCATTGCCCCATCTCATGTTTTCGGGCCCCCCTCCGCCTCCCCCCCCCACTTCCTCTTCTTTCCTTACTGCTGCCTTTGTACCGCCCCCAAACCCAATGCGCCCCCAGCCCCCGCGCCTTCGCACTTGCTCTCTGATCGATCGATCTTCCACTTTCATGTCCGCTGTTGGCCGGACCCAAAGTCTTGCCCAGGGCGGTCCCGCCCACGCTGAAAAGCACGATGTAAGCAAAGCAGTGCTGTTGTGCACATTTGCAAGCAAGGTGCCGGGCCGTTGTGCACAGTGCGCGTGCCGAGATGTTACAGCAGAGGGGCACGTGTTGTGGCATGTCAACGACAGAAACCGCGCCGTGAACATCGACTGCTGCATGCGCGCGGTGCAGTGCAGCTGGCAATCAACAAGGAATTCGGCAGGAGAGGGTACACTGACGGCCTGATGGTACAAGTGGTGCGGAGAAGAGACGTTCAAACAGGGCTGTGTGCGCTTCAGCTTGGGCAGTCGTTGTTGTGCGGGAAGGAAGCTTCATGCGCGGTCAACACTGCTGCTCGGGAGCAGCAGTGGCGCAGCTGCCAGCACTTCAGGCAGCTCCTCCTCCTCGCCATCCACGTACCAGGAGCCTGCAGGCGGACAAGCGTCAGGGGGAAAGGACAGATGACCACCAGGAGTGCCGGCCGCAGCAGCGGACAAACCGGGCGCATACGGCCAGCCTGCAAAGCGCTCGCTCGCAGGCCCTCTGCCGAGCCGAGGCTTGCTTCGCACAGCGCCTGCTTTGCGCAGGTGCATGCCCAACAGAAACGATGCTCTCCCGCTTGCTGCTTGCTCCCTGCGCGGGGTGCGAGCCAGGAGCGAGCGTGGCCAGCAGGGCACCGCAGCGCACCTGGGCAGGGGACCTGCTGCACCTGTGGCCGCGGGGAGAAGATGAAGTTGAGGCCGTAGAGCAGGGGGTTGGTGATGGGCTGCAGGGTGCGTGAGTGGGTGGGTGGGTGGGTGGGGGTGTGGGGGCGGGGTTGTGAGTGCAGACCCGGGTTGAGCGCTGCCTGGGGTCCACAGCACCGCCGGCCGACATGCACAGCAGGCCCAGCAAGCCTACACCTGCACGACTCTGAGGCCCAGCTTTTGCCACAGCGCTGCACGGCCCCATGTGCACGCAACCGAGCTGGTGTCTGGCCCTGCCTCGCCAGCACGCCGGGCACGCCGCCGCTCAGCCCCGCCCCCTCACCGGGTCGCGCAGCTGCACATCCGTCACCTCGTGCTGGTACACCTTGCCGCGCCGGTCCAGGCGGTAGATGGAGATGCCGTCAAAGGTGCCGGGGGTGCCGCTGAGCCGCGGCGTCGCGTTGATCTGCCACCGCAGCCTGAGGGGCAAGGGGCGGGAGAGGGGGCAGGAGGGCCGGCAGCCATCAGGTGCCGCCGCTGGGCATGCAAGCACAATCTGGCCTTTTCTTGCTGCAGGGCTTCAGGTGCACGGCCTGCAGGTAATGGCAGCAGGGCAGCAGGCCACCATCCTGGTGGCCAGCCCTTGACGGCCTGCCAGGAGGGCAGGCCGTCCTGCCACTGCGGCCTCACACAATCGACCCCTCGTGCCCCCGCCACACCCCGCCCCCAGCGCCCTCCCTCACTTGATGACGGCGTCCTCGGGCTGCCAGATGCGCAGCACGCGCACGTTGGCGGCGCGCAGCAGCAGCTTGCCGTGCAGGCGCAGCCCCCAGAAGATGGCGCGGTACGTCTTGAGGCCGTGGAAGGCGAGGTTGGGGTCCTTGAAGGTCAGGTCCTCGCGGTAGATCGAGTCTGCAGCACAGGGCGGGGGTGGGGTGGGGCGGGGTGGGTGATCGCGAGTGGGTGGCGCGTGGGCAGCAGCTGCTGGTTGGGCAGCTGCTGGCGCAGGGCAGGGGGATGAGAAGGACGGGGGCCGGGGCAAGCACCCGCCATGGGCTTGTCTGGGTCGCCAGGCATGCACGAAACAGAAAGAATCGTGGCGTGAAAAGTGGTTGGTGCTCGTGCCACCAAGTTGTGGTGCCACCGAGTTGTAGTGAGGAGGGTTGCAGAGCTGAGGGAGAGCGACAGAGGGCAGGCAAGAGCGGCTGGTTTGCCCCACAGCAGGCCTGCCATTGCAGATCAAAAAGCTTGGAATTTGCAAGAACGAGGCTGCTCAAAACATCGATCACAAAAAGGGGAGGGCAGGATGGGCGCAGCACAGGGCCCGGAGCCCATCCCACTCACAGTTGAGGTCCTTGACAAACAGCAGGGGGTAGTCTTCGCGCAGCGTGCGAATGGCGTCGCCCACATTCGCGAAAAAGTCCTGCTGATCTGGATCCCTGCCGCTGCCACCTGGCCCGCTGCTGCTATCGCCGCCGCCCTGCTGCAGCTGCGGCGGTGGCCGTGGCGGCGGCTCGTTTAGCTGCACCTTGAGGCTGTCAGCATCGGCGGCTGCAGGTGCAGACGTGGGCCATGCTTCGTGCGGATCCACCAGCAGCATGGCGCCGCCGCCCTGCATCACCCACGCTGGCTGCCAATGCTGCTGCTCCAACTGCCAGACAGCGCTGCTGCGTTGCCGACGAGAACAGTCGGCGGCTGGTTGCCCGCCGGCGCCGCGCCTTGTCGCCGCCCCTGGGCCCTCCGCCGGCTCTGCTGCTCGCCGCTCCAGAACAAGGGGTCCTGTTGGGGACGCTGCTCGAGCTGAGTCAGGCCTGCGACCGCTCCGCCTGGCTGGGCCGGGTGCCTGCTGGGGCAACGGCCCAGCCCAGGCCGCCCGGCAGCTGGAATATTGCATGGGCGAGTGGCACAAGTATAGGGCGGCTCGACGAAGGCTGGGCGTGAGCCAAGCTACAGCTGGGCAGCGAGCTGGTGTTCTCAGCCTGTCGGGATGCGACTTGAGGTTTGCTTTCGTCAGAGCGGATACTGGCAAAGCTAAGACTGTTTGCAGAGCGTCTCCCGGCTGCTGGGCTGCACAGGCCCTGCTATGCGGCCTGCTGGGCAGCCTTGGCTTCGTCATGCAGCCCTGTTCATTAGCCTGGTGCCGATCACAATTTAACCCCCGTCGTTGACCGCCAGAGTCGTTCCTTCAGAGTGTCTGCTCCAACTTGGCCCAAGTGCAGGGTTCTCAGGGAGCAAAACCAGCAAACGCAAGCCTGTCAAAAGCGCTCAAGCGGGTAGAAAAGGAATGCCAGTGAGCTGCCAAGGCAGCAGGGTGTTTGCTTGCTCCAGCGCAACCACCGCAGACGCTGCCGTCCCGATCACTCTGCTCGCCATATGCTCGCTCGCCGCCGCCTGCAGGCCATGCCTCTCACAGCGGTGGTCACCGGCGCCAACCAGGGTGAGCTGGGAGATGAAGCTTCAATATCCCAGCATGCAAGTGTGCTGGGCCGCCATCTGCAGGCCCCACTGCTCACTGCCAGATGTGCACTCCTGCAGCAGCTGCCACTTGCTCCAACCCTGGATCCTGCCAGGCATCGGCTACGAGATTGCCCGCGCCTTTGCGCAGCGCGCCGGCACGAGGACAGTGCTGACGGCGCGCAACGAGGAGCGCGGCGCTGCGGCTGTGCAGAAGATCAAGGCAGACAACCCTTCAGCAGAGGTAGGTGCTGCTGCCAGCTGGACTGCTGTGAATGCGCTGCTTGTTGGAGCCACTCGAAGGGCTGCAGCAGCCGGTTTTGCTCCTCTGCCGTCGGCACTGCACAGGGTGCAGGCACGCCTTCTACAGTACACTGCTCTGCCTGTTGGTTCTGCTTGTTCCAGCCTGAGTTGCCTGCTTAGCCCTGATGCCCCCCCCACCCACCCCCAAGTGCTCTGCTGGGAGCCACCTTCTGGCCCTTATGTTCGTCGGTTGCAGCTGCTGGTGCACCAACTGGACATCACAGATGAGGGGTCTGTCCAGCGCTTTGCCAGCTGGGCGCGGGCCGAGCTGAAAACCATCGATGTGCTCTGCAACAATGCAGGCGAGTTTCTGGGGGACGCACGTCGAGGGTGGACCCGGGGGGAGGTGGGCCTAGGGAGCCATGCACCCGCCTCCCTGTCCAGCAGGCGAGTCAGACAATGGTCATGAAGCTGTGGGGTTCAACGGCTGCAGAGCCCAGCAGGCAAGCGCCCCGCCCTGTCGTGTGACACCCCTTGCCATCCACCGGCGCTGCCTCTGCAGGCTTTGCGTACCACGGCAACGTGTTTGGGCCAGACGAGGCGCGGACGACCCTTGGCGTCAACTACCACGGCACCGTCGCCATCACGGAGGCGCTCAAGGAGCTGGTGCCGCCTGGCGGGCGCATCATCAACATCTGCAGCGGTGCGCTGCTGCGGGGGCGGCAGGCAGGGCGTGGGCTGCTGCATGGGTGGCAAGCGGGAGCTGGGGGAGGCAAGGGAAGGGCCCCACCTCCTGCAGCGGGAGGCGGTTGCCTGCCCATTCATGGGCGCACAGCCAAAAGTGTTGTTCCCCAGCAGCGCGTGACCTGGGACCGCGAGCAGCGGGACAGCTGAACGCCTGCCGCTCACCCTGCATCTCTGCGGCACAACCCTGCTTGGCCTGCCGTGTGCTGCCCCTGCCGCTGCCCTGCCTGCAGTGGCTGGCAAGCTGTCCATCATTCGGTCGCCGGAGCTGCGGGCCCGCTTTGAGCAGGCCTCTTCCATCAAGGTGCGCCATACGTGGCTGCTGCCCCGCTGCCTCGAACAAATCACGCCGACGGCATGTGCATCGTTGGACAAAGCACGTGCAGGCAGGGCAGCCTCGTCAGCCCACCTGAGCTTGTGCAGGGGCCGCCAACCGGCGACGCTGCGCGGTGCAAGCCAAGCCCTGCCCTGGTGGCTTTCACACCCCCCTGTCCACCCATGCAGGAGCTGGATGCGCTGGCGGAGAAGTTTGTGGCGGATGTGAAGGCCGGCAGGTGCGCTGCTTTGTGGCGGTACAGTGCTTGCACATGAGCAGGGGTGCACGTTGGGCCTCCCACCAAGCGCTGGCAGAGAGCACGTAACTCCCAGGCATGCCTGCCTCTCTGCCGCCGGGGCTGAGCGCACCGGCGTGTGGCAGCCGCGTGATAACATGTTGTGCAGGCATAGGTGCCAGGCTGGAGCTTATCCAGCCGACAAACCCAACCGTGCATGTGCACATGCACACTGCTCGCACCGCATGCAACCGGCAGCCACGGTTTCGCTGCTCGCCCCAGCGTGCAGGCACTCCCAGGAGGGCTGGCCCGCCTCCATGTATGGCGTCAGCAAGCTGCTGGAGAGCATGTACACGCGCGTGCTGGCGCAGCAGCTGCCCAAAGTGATGGTCAATGCAGTGCACCCGGGTGAGCGGGGGCAGCCCCGGGCTGGAACCAAGCGCCGCTCCTGCCGCCGGGCACCGCCTGCCGAGCGTTCTCTCCCCCTTTGTGCAGTGGCGGTTGACACCTGTTCTCACGCCCAGGTTTCCAGCAGCACTTCGCCTGGCTGGCACCGGCGGCAGACCACAATGTGCCCAAGAAACCTGCCTTATTTGCCAGACCACGCACCGTGCTCTGTCTGCACCCCACCACCACAGGCTACTGCTCCACCAACATGAGCAGCTACCGCGGCCCGCAGCCCGCGTCAGATGGCGCCGACACGCCACTGTGGCTGGCATACCTGCCGCAGGAGCAGTGGGTCAGCAGCAGGTTTTTCTCCAACCGCAGCGAGGAGCCCTTCTGAGGGGCCCCACGCCGCCCGTCTGCTCATCGGCATGGCCATTGCGGCTCCCTGCTTGCTGTGCTGGCCAGCATTGTGCCTATTTTGTGCCTGCATGCGGCCTCCTGTCAGCAGGTATCTTCCACATCTTCGTCCCTCATGGAAAAAGCTGCTTGCCCTCCCTTGCCCAGCCTGGCCGCTGTCAAGCTGTGGTTGCATGGTCAAGGGTGGCTTATGCAAGGCCAGGCAGTTGCAGTTTCTGACCGGCATGTGGAAGGGGGAGCAGCGGAGCTGTCGCACAGCGGGCTGGCATGGCCTGCTGCGCTTTCTGGGCTGCCTGCGCTGCGCAGCCGAATTCCCAGCTGAGCTCGCTGCTGCCGGCAGTCTGCAGGGTCCTGGGGTGTGGCCCCGCCTATCGGTCCTGCTGCATGGCCGCGCTGCCATCTGCCGCCTGCTTGCGCATCACCTCCACAAACTCGTCCAGCAGGTAGGGCCAGGCCCCCGAGTCGTCATAGTTGCTGAAGTCGGGGGCGGTGTTCTGCAGCAGGGCAGGGCGGGGGATGCATGCGGGGTGTGGCGGCAGGCTGGTGGCGGGGGTACCTGTGCGGCCCCGCATGACAGGAGCAGGGCCGCCCAGAGGGGGTCAAGTGGGCGTGTGGCACGCCGCTGGGTGCAAGGCAAGTCTGCAGTCTGCACCCGCAGCACTGCTCATCGCCGGGCAATACAGGGCAGGGCGTAGGAGCAGAAGATTCGCACAGCCCAGCGCACGCGCGCAAGGCAGCGCAGCGGAATCCCAGAGGGAAGGACAGGGGCGGGGAAGAGCCACCAGCCCACCCAGCCCGCCCAGCCCCACCAGCACAAAGTCGAGCAGCTGGTTCCAGGTGTCGCGGCTGACGGCGCGCTTGTGGTGCGTGCGCAGGAACTCCTTCCACGCCTCGATGTGCTGCCAGCGCGAGGGCGGCAGCAGCAGGTCCCACATGGCCAGCGCCACGTCCAGCTGCACTATCTTCTGGCCCTTCTCCCTGCAGGGCAGACACCCGGGTGCGAGCTGGTGGGCGGGCGAGGCCACACGGGACACAAGACCGCCAAGGGCCCAGGCGGGGAGGAGGCAATGGCATGCTCCCAGCAGGTGCCAAGGCGGCGGCGGCCCGGCGCCAGCAGCATCTTCACGACCCCAGCCAAGGGAGCTGCTCCATGTGAAGGCAGCTTCTGGGCATGCCAGGCAGCCGGGCGCACCTGCTGAACAGGTAGGCAAACTGGTAGATTTGCCGGAACTTGGCGGGATCCTGCAGGGGGCGTGTGTGGGTGTGGTGGGTTTGGGGTGGGATGGGGGTGGAACAGGGGACACTGCACGGGGGCCCAGCAGCAGGTGGATTGCAGGGAGCGGGCAGGCAGCGGCCAACACATCTTGTTGGCATGTTGGGCGCCTGCTTGCTGCAGTTCCCGGCCCGCATAGGCAAGGGGCACTGGAGGGTTGTTCGCATGCGACGCGAGCAACTGAACGACAGCTCTTCGAACGACAGCTTGGCTTGCCACCCGTCCCCCCGGCTCGCCTGCAGCTCCGCCCGCAGCTGCGGCAGCTTGGCCTTGAGCTTGTCTATGCTGTCGCAGCCCAGGCGAGCCATGCCCTCCTCAAACTCCCGCTGGCTGTACTCGCACATTGCCTCGGCGCCAAAATGCCAGCTGCGGGGGCCAGGGGGAGGAGGCAGGGCTGCTCGACACGGCACGCCCAACACAGGCACTGGCCCTGTCCATAGCCAGGGAGTTTTGAGCAGGAAATGGCCTGGCAGCTGTGTTGATGCCGGCGGGCTCTGCCACAGCGCCCAGGGTTTGACTTTGACCGCGCCCCCGGCGCAGCACCCACCTGAGCACCAGCACCACAATGTCGTCGGGCTCGACTCCCAGGTCGGCGCAGAGCTGCGAGATGCCCTCCACCCCCACCCCCTCCTCGTCTTCCTCCTTGTAGCGCAGGAAGAGCCGGTGGATGGCGTCCCTGCGGGGGGGTAGGGAGCGCAGGTTCACGCATGTTGACATCACACAAGCGGCACAAGCAGGCTGTGCAGGGCTTGAGGTGCGTGAAAACCGCTGGGGGTGGGAGGCAGCATGGCCCCCTCGGGAACAAGCGGCTGCTGCCATCTGCCAACCGTCAGCGCTGCAGCTGCACATTCATGCACCAAGGTGCCCTGCCGCCGCCCTGCCCAGCCCAGCGATGCCTCCCTGCGCCACGCCGGCTTGCTGCCCTGCCCTGGGCCACACCCCCGCGGGCAGCCCTGCTGGCGCACCCCACCTGTCGAGGCGCGGCCCCGACGACCGGCCCGCCGCCAGGTGCATGCCGCCGCTGTAGTACACGTCTATGGCGCCCTCCACGCTCCACCCCGCCGCCTCGAGGCAGCGCGCCGCCACCCCGGCGTCGGCCCCGGTGACCCCCTGGAACTGGGCCACCCGCTCGCGCTGCTGCCGGTTCATGCCCGCCACAGCCGCCGCTCCTGCGCCGCTGCGCCTCTACTGCCGCCGCGCTGTCCTGCGCTACGCCGCTCTTCCTGCGCCGCTCCTTCTGCTCGAAGCACGTGAAGCCCTACCAGCTGCGACTCAGACCTGCACCCAGGGGGGAGGTGGCTGGATCAGCGGAGGCTTCCGGCGGGCTGCAGGCCTGCCGTTGGATCGCGGCCCTTGGCAGCGGGGCAGCGCGCCGGGCACCCACGCCCACACCAGGCCTGCCCCTCACGTTGAAGCCCTCGGCACGCAGGCACTGCTTGTGCGCCTCGATCAGCGGCTGGCAGCGAGGGGCCTCCGGGCCGTAGGTGGCGGTGCACTCGTCGCGAGCACTCTGCGAGCAGTCAAGGGGCAGGCCACAAGTGCCCGGGGATGGATGAACACGGTGCACAAGATCACGCAGGGGGCGCCGTGTGCTGGCCGTACCAGCAGAGGGCTGCCAACCATCCAGGGCCTGAATGCGCAGCGGAGCGCCAAGGACTTGGCACCTGGCTGGACTTGCCTTGGTTTCCGGGCAGGCGCAGCAGATCTTCTTCTTGGGCTTCTCCGGCTCGGCCTGCAGGGAGACGCCATGCGCGGGCTGGCACAGCGTTACGACCGGTACCTGCCGTCACTCTCCGCAAACATGCCCACAACTCCCGGCCCGCTCCCAGCAAGCCAGTCCAGTTGCGGCGCACCTTCTTAGTCCAGGACAGCGGGTTCCACCAGGTCATGTTCTGGCGCTCGGCCTGCAGAGGAAGAGCGGGCAGCGGCGGCGGCAGTGGGACATGGCGGCGGCACCAGGCTCACCGCAGCCTTTCAGCGACCAAAGGCGCAGCGGATTAAGTACGCAACAGATCGAGAGACAAACCCTGTGTGGGGAGGCGGCTGGGTTGCCTGGGAAGGCAGAGCTGTTCGGCGTGAGGGCTGCGGGGAGACTGGGAATGAGCGACTGACCGAGCTAGCGTACCTAAGGAGCCTTGGTCTCGTCAATAATCACGTCAACCAGTGCAGGCAGGCCACTCCCTGCCATGCCCAAGGCACTTCCGCAGCAGGCAGCATGCTGGGCAACGCCAGAAGACGTCAGGGGTTGCATCGGTGCTCTCGATCACTGCTGTGAGGGTGTAGATAGCAGGGTGGGCGCTCCCTGCGTGCGATGAACAAGTTTCGACCATGTCGGGCTTCTCCTTCTCCGTGAAGGCAAAAAAGACTCCTTTTCAGGTGGGAAAAGAATTCGGGCACCTGCTAACAAACGGCGGAAGCCCTGTGCAGCCCTGGGCCGTCGACAGCACCTGTCCCCACGCTCCAAGCCCCCTGAGAGCGCCGGCCAGCCTTCCAAAGCTTCTTGCAGAGACAGAAGGAGCTCGAGGAGGAGCGCAAGAGGGTGAGTGGGAGCCTGTGCTGGCAGCAAGGGCTGCTCCTGCTGCCGCCTCTCTCGCTGGCGGCGCCCACCAAGCTCTAGCTGGTGCCCGCCCGCGCCCATGCCACATTTGGTCTGCTCACCTTAAACCCGCGCCTGGCCACCTGTGCAGCGGGATGAGGAGGAGGCCGCCAAGGTGTATGAGGACTTTGTGAAGGAGTTTGGCGGCGATGGGCCCGAGGCCCCGCGGGGCGGCGCTGGGCGGGGCCGCGACCGCGGCCCGCTGCCCCCAGCTGCCTTTGTGCGCGGCGGAACAGTGCGGCCCGGCCAGCCCCCACCCGAGGCGCCGCCTCCAGGCGCCGGGGGTGCTGCAGCACCGCCGGGGCGCAAGCCTGGGGGCCGCTACGTGCCGTCGTTCATGCCGCCTGGCATGGCAGCAGCCATGGACAAGGCAGACGGCAAGGGGGGCGAGCCCGGCAAGGGCGAGGGCGACAGCGGCGAGGGCGCAGCACCCAAGCCTGACGAGCCGGTGTTCCACCTGCCGGGCAGCACCGGCAAGGGCAAGCCTCGCGCCATCGATGCGCTGCTGGCCAACCTGAAGCGGTGGGTGGCTGCTGAGGGGCTGAGGAGGGCGGGCGGTGCTCGTGACAGGCCGCTGGCCTGCATCGGCGGGTCGCAGGAGGTCTGCATCTTGGCAACGCAGGGTACTTTTCTCCCCAAAAGTCCCGGCTCGTGGCGATCCTGCACGCCACCTGCGGAGGCCCAGGCCCCAGCAGGTCTCCTGCCTGCCTGCCCCTGTGCCTGCCTGCCCAGGCTGCGTGCGCCCCCAGCCCTGCTCCCCCCGGCCCCCCTCCCCCGGCCTGCAGGGAGCAGGAGGAGCGCGAGGCGCGCAAGGAGGCGGGCCTGCCGCCGCCGCGCGAGGAGCGCGCCCCCGGCTCCTTCTTCGACAAGGGCTCCTTCGACACGGGGGACCCCTACACCACCAACCTGTTTGTGGGCAACCTGGCGCCCGATGTGGACGAGCAGGTGTGTGTGTGTTTGTGTGTGTGTGGGGAGGGGGGGGGGGGTCAACACTGTGCGCCCACGCATCGGCCTGCAGCGGCCTGCCGATCATAGTGTAAAGGGTGGGAGAGTGGCTGGCTGTGGTGCGAACGTCGAGAGCGCTCTGTGACCCGCTGCTGCGCAGCTGTCAGACCGGCCTGCTTCGCATGCACTCGTGTCCAGCCAGCTTGGGCGCTCGCTGACCTGCCGCTGCAGGTGCTGATGCGTGAGTTTGGCCGGTTTGGCCCCCTGGGCTCCGTCAAAGTCATGTGGCCGCGCGACGAGGAGCAGCGGCGCCGCGGGCGCAACACCGGCTTCGTCTCCTTCATGGTGGGTGCTGCCACGAGCGAGTAGACACGAGGCAGCGGGCAGCGCGCAGAGGGCGTAGGCTAGCTGCCTTCCTCGGTGGTGAACACAGACATGTGAATGTGCCGCCCTCGCTGCCCTGCTTGCCGAGCCCGTTCCGTCCTAAGCTTGTCTGGTGCCCCCTGTGCCTGGCCGCAGAAGCGGGACGATGCCCAGCGCGCCATGGAGGCCTTGGATGGCGTGGAACTGCACGACATGGTGCTCAGCATCGGCTGGGGCAAGGCCGTCCCCCTGCCGTCTGTGCCCTGCTGGCCGCCGCCCGGCGGGCTGGCCGCGCAGCGCGAGGGCGGCGCGGCGGTGCCGCCTCCTGCGGCCGC